>CAHIKZ030002157.1:1077500-1360000 GCA_903632075.3 Acanthosepion pharaonis
TGTTTTTATAACACTATTGGACTCTACTTTGTGCATTAAGAATATATTTAGCTCTAAGTTGAAATGATGATCTCTCTTGCTGTTGTGACCTCCTGACCCAGTTTTCACCTCTACTGTTCCCTCTTTTTTAAACTTATTGATAGTTCTTGAAGGGACTTTGAAGATGGAAGCCACAGTATATATGTTGGTACTATTACTGAAGATCTGAATGATCTTTTTCCTCTCCCCATTTCTCAGTTGCGAAGGTATAATGGTTCTGACACAAAACAATTTTAACCTGTTCTCTTTCTAGCTGAATAACTCAAAGAGTTTTTCAGTGATTCTTATGACAAATGGAATCAAAATGGGTAGATGTCATTATCTGAAAACCTGGAAAAAAGAAACTCAATTAGTTTAGTAGTTTTAGATATTAAACATTTTGTTAGATGGACATGCTGTTACATGATTTGGACAATTTTGCTGTTACACCTGGTATATACATATATATATATATATATATATATATATATATATATATATATATATATATATATATATATATATTTATCCTCCTCATGTTTACCCATACAGATTACCTAGTTTTTCATAAACTAATATATATATATATATATATATATATATATATATATATATATATATATTATTATATCAAACAGAAACAATTTTCATCCAATATATTCCATCCTTTAGTACTTCATTGGATTAAAGTGATGTTTACATTAATACAACCACATATACACACAAAGGAGAGGGTATACTGTTTTAAAAATATGTTTTGGGTATATACCTATACGGTTTCTTTTTCTTTTCATCTTTTAATTATCTTTTTTGTTCAACCTTTGTTATTAAATGTCCCAAATTGTGATAACAAATATGCCAAGAAAAGTGAAATTTTGTAATAACCTAGACTTAAATGGGAATTTAAACATACCTATCTTAGTAAATTGCTTTCTCTTTTAATTAAAGTAGAATTTTTAAAATCAAAATTACAATCAGACAGATTATGGTGAGCAACTAATACATATAATGTCTTGTTTTGTAAAAGATCCATTTTGTTTTCATGTAATCTCTTATTTAAATTCCTTGAGGTTTCTCCTATGTATTCCTTGAGGCAATTATTACAGATTTTAGAGTAAGTTCTCCTTAACGTATATTTGTGCAGCAACCTTTCTTTTTAAATAAATAGAAAATATTTTTAAATATATATATATATATATATATATATATATATATATATATATATATATATATTTGTATATTTAGGCAGCAATCCTTCCTTTATGCATGTTTCATTAAAAACGACAGACAAGTTACTACAGTTAAGCTTTTTATTTAATTTTTCTTGTGTTCGAACAAGAGCTTTCTTTTCTGGACAAAGGGTGTGTAAGAACTGTCCAAATGTTTTATATTTCCAAGCGCTTTCAGCTATACCTTTAGCCATTATCACATTACGCCTATCTGATCACAGCTCCATTAGAACCCATTTAAACACACACACAAATTTACCCAACTCCATTAGGAACATACTAGTAGAAAACAAATATATTAACTGCATCCACCTGCAAAAAAAGACTAAAAATATTGGAAGCTTTAATAAAAAAAAAAAGCCAACTCTTAACAATATTAACAACAAACAAAGCCACAATGTGCAAACCGTATTTGGAAATTAAAAATATCCCTACCACATACTAAGACATACACAGAACACACACACTCAATTAAGCTGAAAAATCAAATCATCCTTGATAATGGCTAAAGGTATAGTTGAAAGTGCTCAGAAATATAAAACATTTGGACAGTTCTTACACACCCTTTGTCCAGAAAAGAAAGCTCTTGTTCAAACACAAGAAAAATTAAATAAAAAGCTTAACCATAGTACCCTGTCTGTCGTTTTTAATGAAATATGCATTATATATATATATATATATATATATATATATATATATATATATATATATATATATATTTGTGCAGCGACCTTTCTTTTAAATAAATAGAAAATATAGGTTGTAATGGAGTTGGTGGGTAAAATAATATATTTTGATTTATTAGGTTTGTCAGAATAGTGCACTCTTCAATTATGAAATATTTTAAGAGACATTTTTGTTTCCTATTGAATATGAAATAATTAGGGTATTGAAAATCTTAAAAGTATTTATCCTCTTCATGTAAAAATTGACGGTTACAAATTCTGATTTGTTCTTGATATATAAAAATTTAATATTAATATTTATTTATTATTATTATGGTTATTATTTAACCAAATCAGTTTGAATGAAAATATTCTGCCTAAATATACACAATCTAAAAATTTATATATATAAATGTATACATCTTTTTCAACAACCGAAAATTAAATGTATTTTATCTTAATTGTATTACGTTGATTGATTTTACAGCAGGTCAACACTTGTTAGGTTATTCAAATTTGATATTTTCATGGAGTCCTCTGTGTGGATTGAACCCACTGCTAATGGCAGACTAATTTGCTATTCATTACATCATTCCAAAGAGAGCAGTTTTAAGACATATGTACGCACACTGTATGAGAAATCATTGGCAGAGAGTAGCATTTCAAGACCTCTTATTTGAAAGGCCTGAAATCCAAAACCTTTTTCTTGAGTTTTATTACATTTCATTGTCAGGTCATCCAATATCTATGACTATACTTTGCCTCTGGTATCTTTTCAATTCAATAAAATCTGTTTATTTAATTTTAGTATTTCTTGCTTTAATCCTTTGATCTGTTTACCTCACCTACCCCTCCCCTGCCGCTTCCTACTCGGTAGCTAATGGTTTATACAGCAATAAAATTTAACAAGGTATTTGAGGCCTTCTTCTTGCTATAAGTGGATGCTTAAGAATATCAAGGCAGAATGAATTAATTTATTTTAACAATTCATTCTGTCCTCTGACAACAGAGGAAAACCCATCCTTACAGATTGATTTCATTCTCTTCTTCCCTGAGTAGAGAAAATGATTCATACAACTGCTGTTTGACAATTAAATAAAATTCTTCAGTTTCTGTTGTTCTCCTTCCATGAATTGTTTCATTTTTTTTTAAGAACAGGTGGGTGATTATTCATCATGGCCAGCGACAATATAACCAAGCCCACCACAATGGAAAAACAATTTGAAACATGAAATTTGTTTTTAACAGTGTTGACTGTCTATGTGCATGATATTGAACAAGTGTAGTGAGGAACATTCATTTTCAAATTTAAAACAAAGAATCAATTGAGCACAAAACAGACTGTCACCATTTGGTGCTTGACCTCAGTGTCCACTTTTATATTTACATGTGCTCTATACTTAATATAAAGCACTTTTACCCAAAAAGATAACATCCTTTAAAACTATATTTTTATCATAATATCTATATGTATAAATTTGTAGCCTCTGTCTGTCTGTTTGCTTGTTATCAAATTCTTCCTAGTATTTGGGAGATAGACCTCATAACCATATATATTCTGAAACTACATTACCCAGGGTATTTGGATAAGTGTATTTCATTTTGATCAATGGAGATCCCTGGGGGGAACAAGCCACTAACTAATTTTTTTCCTTTTGATTTAAATCAAATTTAAATTTGAGCAAGGAAATTACTCCTATCCAAAATATAGAAGGAGAAAGCCAGAAGATAGAGGTCACATTTATCCATAAATTATAGCAGTGATTTAAAATCAATTATAATTTTCTTACAAAATAATGTGTGATACGCAGCAAGACGCGGGTAATTCAACTAATATATATATATATATATATATATATACATCCATTTGCATATATACATATATATATATATATATGTGTGTGTGTATATATATGATGGTTACACTTTAGCTTATCTTTATATATATATATATATATATATATGTGTGTGTGCAAATGGGCATGTGTGTGCGAATGCACAGACGAGCACATAGCCACACAAGCATAGATGCACACAAACATAAACAATACAGAAAAACTTAAACCAATGATTAGTGCACAAAAAAGAAAAAATCATGAAATATAGTCAATGAATACCCACTGAAGCATAGATGAACAGGACCATCTATAAAAATATGGAGTCATGATGCTGAAGGCAACACCAATCAGCTAAGTAACAATCTTTTACTTATAGTAAATTTGAAAAGTTTCTCAGAGTTAACCTGTAGAAAAAGACAATATGTATAAAGGTAAAAGACGATAGAAAAACTGTATTATTAGCCAACACGTTTCATCTAATATGTACTTTTTCAAGGCAAAAACGAAATGAATTTATTAAAACAAATAAACTATTAACAACAAAACACAATATCCTTAGCAACTAGAAGAATTTTGAAAAATGCTATTGTATTCATATTGTCAAATGAAAATTACATCAAGTACTATCCAGTGTGGGAATATTTCTTTTTATTGTTGTGTTAATGGATTTACCATTTACTTTTATTTCTTGATACAGTTGTGTACGTTTGTTTGAGGGAGTAGTAATTCTGTTAGGAAAGGTGATATTGGAAAAAAGCCTGGGAACAGATCAATATTTGGATAATATTCAATGGCAGCACTCTCAAGGATTTTCCTTCTAAGTGAGTTATTTTCTATTTTGTAAGTGTAGCATTTTTGAACTCAGAATTGTGGTTGAATTTATTTCTATGTATGACTAGTGCTTTAGTTAAGTTGTTTTTTTGTGAGGTCTCTTTTGAGCTCATAGATGCGTTTTTTTTTAATTTCTTCTTGTTTCTCCATTATATTGGGAGGAACAGTTTTGGCAATCTGTTTTATAAATGTCTGCTTCAGAAAAATTATTAAAAGAATCTGCAGCCCCCAATATTTACCTAAAGAAGAAACATACATAGAAAACACATTCAAAAATCTACAATACCCATATCATTTCATCCACAGTGTAAGAAGAAAGGCATACAAAATATACAATCGAAACAAAAATAATAACATAATCTTAATATCTGTCTATATTACTGAGATGAGGTATCATGTACACTATTTACATTTTTGGAACTGTTGTCCTCGTCTTTGTCACCATATTTATTACAATGTTTCGGCTGTTGTACGCTCCAGCCTTCTTCAGGTGGTTGGACTGTTGAACTGAACCCTTTATTTCACTCACTGGTGTAGACTGTTCTGGTTCCATGTGCCAAGGACACATGGCACAGTGGATAAAGGCATTGGTTAGATCCAGTGACAGGACCCAAACAAAGTGAGTTCAATACCTGGTTAAGGCAGTGGAGAACTTGGAGAGGGGAATTAACAGGAGATAACTGATAACTGACATCCATTAAAAACATTACACAAAAATATCTTGAAATAGTAAAGAGTAAATTTATTCAATAAAATCGCCATTAGCTTCAATCACAGCCTGTAGACAACTTTGGAATTTCCTGCATATCTTCTGGACAATGCTTAAGTTGATGAATGCATAATCCTTGCATTCAGTTCATCTTTGGTGTTACAAGTTTTGTTCATCTCTCACTCAACTGAACCCCACGCATAATTAATTTGGTTGCAGTCTGGGGAGTTAGATGGCCAGATGTAGCTGGATTCTTCTACTTGTGCGGCATGGTGCAGAGTTCTGTTGCCAGACACAGAGTCTTCTAGCAGCCACTCTCATGACCCAGGGCAGCACTACCTCATCAACACACTTGATGTAGACCACTGTGTTGAGTCTGAGGTCCTCACCAACAAAGTTGGAAGTTCTTTTTTTTTATCAGAATGACAAGATTTCCTTCATAATCACCCAGAGACTCATCCAACTCTTTCCAAATTTTCTGCACTGTTCTCAGATTGACTCAAAAACACTTTGAAATGGAAACAGCATGCTGTACTGCATGCCATGAATGCCACACAGTACAGCATGTTATTTCCAAATTTCTGGTGAAGTGAATTCTACAATAGTGCTCTTTTTCTCACGAACAGTGCACAACTGATCTACTATATTGTGCAGTTGTCAAAATCAAAACAAACAATGTGCAAAATTAAAAATATAAAATGGGGACAATTTACCCATCATACTATATATATATATATATATATATATATATATATACACAGTGGGGGAAAATAAATATTCGTACACATGAAAAATTGTATTTTTATAAATGTAAAAGCCTTAACTAAAACAAATTTTGATACATTTTATGCATAAAGATACATTTTATTAAAAATAGTAATAAACTAACAGAAATTAATGCATTTTTTCATTTCATTTTAACTGATGAAAAAAGTATTTGTACAAAACAAAAAATGCATATTAACTTAATTTAATACTTTTTGGAATATCCTTTATTGAGTTCAACAGCTACCAGTCTATTGCTGTACGTCTCAACTAATGATTTGCACACATTGAGTGGTATTGTGTCCCATTCTTCTTGGCAAATTGTCTTCTTGATATTTGTTGGTGCTCTTTTCCCAATTTGAATTTTCAAATATCGCCATAAATTCTCGATTGGGTTCAAGTCTGGGGACTGACTTGGCCATTGCAAGGCATCAACGTTACTTTCAGCTAACCATTTTCTTGTAGATCTAGCGGTATGCTTAGGATCATTATCCAGTTGGAAGACACAATCAGGAGGTAGCCAAAGTCTCTCAACAGAATGCATTAAATTGTCTTGCTGGATTTTCTGGTATCTTTCAGCATTCATCTTGCCATCTATTATTGATATTCTGCCAACACCTTTTGCAGAAAAACAGCCCCAGATCATGATACTGCCACCACCAAACTTTACAGTTGGCAACGTGTTCTTTGGTAAATAGGCTTCACCATCCTTCCTCCACACATGATTTCGATAATTATGACCAAACAACTCCATTTTAGTTTCATCTGTACATAGTACTTTTTCCCAAGATGAATATTCTTTATCCTTATGTTCTCTAATGAATTTTAGCCTAACATCTCTGTGTTGTTTCAAGAGAAGTAGAATCTTCCTTGGGATGGGTGATTTCAGACTGTTTTTGTGTAGTTCATTACTTATTGCACACTTCGTTACTTTAATCCCTAATGCACGCAGATGTTCCTGTAGCTCTTCTCAGATAACCTGTGGATTTTGTTGGATCTGGTGTCCTAATATTCTTGCTGATCTTAGAGAAATCTTCCTTGGAGTACCTGTTTGTCTTTGGTTTTCGACACTGTTACAAGTTTTAAACCTTGCAATGAATGAAGCACTTCTAGTAAAAGGAATATTCAGGTTGTTAAAAATCGTTCTGTAACTGTTCCAATCTTTCCAAAGAGACAAAATGTGTTGTTTTTGTGAAATAGTCAATTCTTTACCCTTAGGCATTATTAGAACCTTCTCGTAAGACTAGAAATTGCAGAATGCTCTGATAATGGCTAATAGCATTAACTATAATTACTGATAACATTACTGGAACATTCTAGAATATACATTTTTCATAATTAATTGATTATTTTATTCTAATAATTGATTTGTACGAATACTTTTTTCAACAGTTAGAATTAAAAATGCATTAATTTCTGTTAGAATAAGAATTAATCAAGTTTATTATTATTTTTTTAATAGTATGTGTCTTTATACATAAAATGTGCCAAGATTTGTTTTATTTAAGGCTTTTACATTTATAAAAATACAATTTTTCAAGTGTATATAATATATATATATATATATATATATATATATATATATATATATATATATATATATATATATATATCTAGTAGGATCTTACCATCACTGGAAGTATTACCTGCAATTTCACCTATCCATGCTTGCACCAATTAGCAAATGTTTCATGTTCAAATCTTTTATTAAACTAAAACAACTTTGCAAATTTATATACTGTAAAGGAATAAAATATCACCAAAAGACATAGACATTATAAATGTCTTAATAATAGTAGCATTTTTTAAGCATAAACAAATTAATCAATTAAAATGTTTTCAAATTCTGCATTTTAAAATAAATAAATAAATTAATATAAAAGCATTTAATTAATTGTTAACTGAAATGTTTTTTATCTAATTTTAATTTATTTTTAAATTTGTTTTGCCTGATAAGACAAATATCTTTGCTTTTAACTGACAATAAACAAACAGCCCATTAGAAAATATAAATGCCATACAACTTCCTTTAATATGAGAAATATATTTCTTAGTGGTGGGAAGTTGTGTCTTGATTGTAATCTAATGAGCCTATGTTTTATTGTTAGCTAAAAGTAGATATTGATTTCATATTAGTCCAATTCTATATTAAAGTTAATAATTTTTTTTAATGAATTTTAATTTTTAATTCTTTCTTTTTATCGAAAACAAGAAAAAATTAAGAAAACTTTTTTTTTCAAATTTTAATTGTGTTTTTAAACACAGTGTTTATTTCCTGTTGAAAATACTTGATCATATCTAGTTGGTTTGCTATTAACTAAATATTTCACCATCTGCAGAGAGCCTGGAAATCTGTCTCCTGCAGATAATGTGATCCTAATATATACATAGTCTCCGTCGACTTTTCAATTCCTTACATTTTCTTTGTTTTTTTATGCAACACACATGCATAGATGTAGACAACTTCAGTACACATTTCTAGCTTTTGACAATCCAGCAACCATGACAAAGGCCAAAACACAATACAACCTTGATGAAGTTGTCAAGTGCAGAGGGAAAAACACAAAATAGTCATAGGAAAAATCAGAAAGAAATCATTAACAAAATAAAGGTAATAAAATAGAAAAAAAATAATAAAAAAAAAGGATTAAAAAATATCTAGAACATCGGAGGATATAATGAGTCAATCATGGCCACACGAGAATCAAGTAACATTTTGTCTTTTTTAATTTTCTGGAGTGTTTTCTTTCTAGTGTGTGTGTGTGTGTTTTCTTTATCCATCCTACCTATGAGTCATTCCATTTCCACACACATTTCATGATAGAAAATTGAATTTGATTGAGTTTGTTTTGCTTTTAGATAAGTTCTTTTTTTTTTTAATTTTTCTTTCTTTTTATTTCGTTTTCTCTCTTTATTTACTGTTTTGTCCTTTTTCTTTCTTTTCTTCATCTTTCTTTTCTTCATCTTTCTTTTAATAATCTTACCATTACTTTTTTTTTCTTTCATCCTCCTCCTTTTTCATTTCCTTCTACTTACTCTTCTACACCATTCCCTCTTTGTTTTCTTTTGTTTTTGTTTTTTTTCTCCTTCTCCTTTTTCATTTCCTTCTATTTACTTCTCTATTGCATTCCTTCTTTGTTTTCCTTCTTTTTAGTCTCTTTCCTTCTCTTCCTTTTTTTCTTTTCCTTCTACTTAATTCTCTATTCCATTCTTTCTTTGTTTTCTTTCCTTTTTAGTCTGTTTTCTTCTCCTTTTTCATTTCCTTCTATTTACTTCTCTATTCTATTCCCTCTTTGTTTTCCTTCTTTTTAGTCTCTTTCCTTCTCTTCTTTTTTTCCTTTTCCTTCTACTTAATTCTCTATTCCATTTCTTCTTTGTTTTCTTTCCTTTTTAGTCTCTTTCCTCTTTCTCCTTCAGACTAACATTTCTTCCTTTACTTTTTTCCACCCTTCATCTTATACACATTGTTCCTTTCTTCTATCTCCTTTCATTCTCCTTCAATTCTACTTCCTATCTATTTTCTCTCTACGTTTTTCTTATTTCTCTTCTCTTCAACTTTCTCACCATAAATTTTAATTCTCCTCTCATTCTTCTTCATTCCCATTAACTTTTTCTTATTCCAGGTCTCTTCATTACAATATAATGTATTCTTCCCAATTATCACTTGCAACACTAATGACAATGGGCTCTAAACTGATGCAAGAAATTTAACAAAGGAATCATCTGAGAGACTCCTTCCTACCTTCCATCAGCATGGCTGATGCTAACCTCCAAAAAAGTGACTCATTTCATCATAGCAGACTAACATTTTTGACTGATATGAAGTGGAAAGACTATATTGAATACATTGCTAGATCTGCTGCTAAGAAACTTTGTTCACTGTGTAGTACTAGACAATTTTTCTCTCTGTAATCTATCTTACATACCTATAAGTCTACTATTCATTGATGCTTCATATATTACTGCCGCTTATGGTCTGGTGCTGCCACATATGCTCTGGTGTTCCTGCTATATATTTAGAGATTCTTGATAAAATCCAAAGAAGAATCAGCAATATTATTGGTTCTGATCTAGCATCTCAGCTTTAGTCACTTTCCTACAGCCATAAAGTTGCTTCACTGTACCTTTTCTATAAATACTTTCATGGTAATTGTTCAGATGAGCTCTTTGCTGAGGTACCTAAACTTTATGAATTTAAGCACAGTACTAGATTGGCAACAAGGTCTCATCAGTTTACAGTTAAATTGGCTAAATGTAACGACAAGTTCTATGCTAACAGTTTCTTTTCTCACACTTCTTACTTGTGGAACGCTCTTTTAACTCCATGTTTTCCAGCAAACTTTGATCTTCAAAAATTTAAATTCAGTATCAGTATAAACTACTATCTCTCTGATTACTCTTCTATTGTTCTCAAGTGTGTGTGTGTGTGTGTATGCATTAGTGCTATTAACTAAAGCTCAATTAAATGCACATATGTATATATATATATATATATATATATATATATATAATATATATAAAAGTGAACATAGAAGTCAACACTTAGAGGCGACAGTCTGTTTCATGCTATATGCAATCGTCAGGGGGCACCTCGAGGTGGTGTAATGGTTAGCAAGCTTGTCTCGCTAGAACAATTACTGCTGAGTAGTGAGTTCGATTCTCACTGGGTACCCCCTAATTTCGGCCTTGTGCCACATCTAAGCTACGCTTGGAAAATCACTATATGCAATCGTCAGGCCTGACAATTGCATATAGCATGAAACAGACTGTCGCCTCTAAGTGTTGACTTCTATGTTCACTTTTATATATTTATACGCTCTATCTCTGATATTGAGCACTTTATTCTATAAATATAGCATACCTTAAGACTATATTTTTTTTATATATATATATATATATATATATATATATATATATATACTCAACACTCTCATCGAATTCGATGTATGAGGGTCAAGTAGATTAGTTCCCAGGAAACTGACAGCCCGACAATGGCACATGAGATTTCATTATAGTGGTGAAGTTTTCGTGCATCCACACTTTTTGAAAGGCAGAATACAGAGACCTGTTACACTATGTGCCACAAGGTCCCCAAACGACACTCTGCAGGTTTTGAATTCAGAGTTGTCCTTCTCCCAGACCAGTTGACATCCAAGGCTATAGAACCCAGTCTGTCCTGCTATTTATCCATAGCTGGAGGGGAAGAAGAGGATTCACACCTTTTCCAAGGGTATTAGCACTGGAATTTGAACTCGCCTCTCCGATTCCTCAATCCATGCCGTTATCAATTACTCCACCCTGCCTCCTATATATATATATATATATATATATATATATATATATATTTATCTATATATATATATATATATATATATATATCATTTCAACCATCTCTTTCTGATATTAACTATAAGTGTCCTTGCTACAAATTCTCAGTTGGATTTATACCTAGGCTTTGACTGAGCCATTTTAACACATTCTAATGCTTTGATCTAACACATTCAACTGTAGTTCTGGCTACATGTTTAAGGAAATTTTCATGTCGGAAGGTGAAATTCAGCTCAGCCTCAATTCTTTTGCAGAACTTAATAGGTTTTCTTCAAGGATTTACCTGTATTTGGATCCAACCATATTTGCATCAACACTACCCAGCAGCTTCCCTGTCTCTGCTGAATAAAAGCATCTCAGTAGCATTATGCTGTCACCACCAGGTTTCATCCTGTGTATGGTATTCTCAGGACGAGGTCCAGTATTAGATTTCTGCAGTACATAGCATTTTGTAATAATGGCAAAAATTTCTTGCCTCATCTGACCAGAAGCCATTCTTTTACATGTTTGCTGTGTCTGCAAACTGAACTTCTTATGGTTTTGTTTCAACAATTGCTTTCTTTTTGCCACTCTTCTATAAAGGTTAGATTTGTGGAGGGGACAACTAAAAGTTTTCCTCTAAGGTTACCATTTCCTTCTAGGTTCCTTTTTCAATGAATTCTTTCCTTGCCTGACAGTTGGAGAGAGCGATAACAGTGGACTTGAGAAATCTATTTTCCTGAAAAACTATTGTAAGATATTTAATAAATTTCCCCCAATGTTAATGCAAACTTTTTGGTCAGTGAATGTTTCCTGTATGGAATCGACTAATCTGACCATTATTATTGCCATTACTTTGGAATTTTATAGGTTATATGTACCTTGCAATAAGCTTTGAAAATATGAATATATTCAGATTCATATCTCCCTCCGAGCCTTGCCATGAGTAGGAGTTAGGAAACAAATCTTGAAAAATCTTGTAGTTAAAATATCAGTATCTAAATAGGATTAACATCAGAAAGCAACAGCTGAAATTTCTTGGAGACATAATGAGGAAAGAGGGATTCGAAAATTTGAGACTCATAGGACATACTGAAGGCAAGAGAGATATAGAAAAATATGGTATAACCTGCCTAATGAGCTTGAGTAAATGGATGGCAGAACAGATTAGCAGAGACAACAAAAAGACAAAATTTACTAAGAGCTTTTTTTAATTGGTATTACACCATGCAAGAAAGTAAAGCCCCTAAGATTCAAGGGGTTACTGGGTGTGTAAGAATTAGGAACAGAAACTTTAATTATGAGCAGGAAAAGAAAAAATGTAATCAGTAGATAGCAATTGACATTGCATTTAAATTTTTGCAGCTCAACTGTAAATTGATGAGATCCTGATACCAGTCTAGTATTGTACTTAAATTCAATAAGTCTAGGTTCCATAACAAAGAGCTTATCTGAAGAATTACCATGTAAGTATTTCTAGAAAAACCACAGAGAGGCAATCTTACAGTGGGGAGAAAGTGAGTGAAGCCATCATCATTATTATCATCATCATCAAGACGAAGAAGGAGGAGGAGGAGGAAGAGGAAAAGTGTTGTTTTTTTTTATTTTCAGTCAAATAAAGTGAATAAGCATGTTATTTCTGATTATCTCATAGTGTGTTTGTGAGAGAATTCACTAAAAATGCTCCTAAAGATTTGGACATAACAGAAAATTTCAAAGAAGAAGGCTGTCTGTGTAGGGCAAAAGCGTCTGGAAGACATGCACATATTGAAAACATGTGAAATTGTCCATGAAATCCATATACATTTGAAACTCTCATTGAAATTTTGATGAATAAATCTTATTTTGCTCAATAATAATCCTGTTTAGTTTCATTTGGCTTGACTATTTAGTTACTCAGATATATACATCTCAAATGATAGAAAATTTGTTTAAACATGTTATATACACTGCGTGCCAAATTATTATCAAGATAACTTTTTCTAATATTTCAAAAACTGTACAATCAATTCGCACAAAATTTTCACACAATGTTGGTAACACTGACCTAATAACAAATATGGCACCAGTTTGTTTACATTGGGCAGATCAGTAAAAAAATTTCAGTGATTGCGCAGGTCAGTGTTGCCAACATTGTGTGAAAATTTTGTGTGACTTGATTGGACAGTTTTGAAATATTAGAAAAAAGTTATCTCAATAATAATTTTTGTATATATATATATATATATATATATATATATATATATATATATATATATATATATATATATATATATACACCGCATTAGCTCCTGAATTTGATTTCAGTTGAGCACTCTGGGGAGTGAGGGTGATTTGTAAACAGTGACTATTATAGCTAATATAGCACGACTCTTGTAAGCGAATTGAGTCACTGTCGGTCACTGGGCATGTTTACAAAAAATATTAAAATCTACCTCCAAAACGGCTTAGTGGTTATCCGACTGACACCAATTCAGTCGGGTTTCGATCTAGCTAGAGGCAAACGGATGTCTACTGATGAGCTGTAAACAGCGAAACATATGGATGACATTTTATATATATATATATATATATATAATATGTATCTTGAAAGTTAATTTTCATTCAAACACATTTTGTCAAAGATAACATATAAGTTATGTCTCTTATAAATTCTGACCAATTTTTCTCATCAAGAGATTAATTTCCCTATCTTATTGTTGAAGACATACAGGAACTGTTTATAGTGCATCATAGATATGGCTTTTGATTGGCTTCAGTTATTATCAAGAGAGAACAAAACTAAATGAAATTCAGAGTCTGTTTACATCTTTGGGATGGCACTGAATTTTCATTTATGAATGTTATGTTGTGTGAATATTAAAAATTTAAATATATTTTAGAGGTATCACTTAATAGACTGTAAATATCTAAGCTATTATGTTGTTAACCTTGTAAACTCCCTTGTGAAGTAAAGGGTCACAGCCTCACTATGATAAGTGTTGTTGCTGTGATTTTTGCAGTAGATTTTTACAGTGTAGAGTTGCTAGACCAGTAGTTTGCAAGCTTTTTTGTGCAATGAATGCTTTTCACCATATTTCATAATGCCATTTCCCCGGCCTTTTCAAAATTGTCCAACTCAAAAGGTGTATTGCAAATAATAAGCTTATATTATTGAACATTTTCATTCTTCTCCATATTAGTACATATAAATTTGTGTCTTTTTGATACTCATAATGAACTCCAGCTTCTGTAAATAAAAAACAAAATGTAAAAACCCTCATGAAATCCCCAACTGGAGATTATTTCCTCCATGGGGGAAGTTCCCTGCAGGTTGAGAAGCTCTGTGTTAGACTCACATCCAGCTTTTTTTTTAACTAGGCATTGTCCTTATTCTAGGATAACTGCCAACTAAAGCTAGAGAAGTCAGTCTACACTACTATTTAACCCATAACTAGCTGTGGAGAAGAGATACATTCATGATTTTATTTATAAGGCGCATCAGGCTATATGACAATTCTGTAGAGGATACAGGTTCAATTCCTGTTGGAGGACGCCTATTTTCTATGAAAATTTATTGGACATTCAGGCTGGTAAATATTGTTAATAATGTTTATTATAAACAGAGCATTTACTTAAATATTTGTATCTATAAAAAAAAATGTATAAACATAAAGAATGTCTTAGATAATTGTCAGAATTTGTCCATTTCATGATGTATTCATACCTTTCTATGTATCAAAACAAATGCAATGGCTTTGGTTGGAATTTGAATTCAGCACACCAATCTCACATGTACCTATAACAACTATTCTAGGTAATTGGTTGTAAATTGTTAGAGGATATTCTAGAATGTTCTGTCTAGTAGTTAATATTCTTGGGATGATAGTAGGAAGGATACGCTGATCACTAACTGTTGTTACAATAGCAACCGTAATGTTCAGAACTAAGCAACATTTTGCAGACCTCACAAGTACCAGTGTTTGTTTTAAGAGTAAAGGTTACAGAGGCATTAGTAAAAACCACATCCATGAACTTTTAGTTTGATAGTTTTCAAGTGAAAGCAAAATGGATCAACAGCGAAATGTCCTTAATCTGGTGTTCTTTCTTAAAAGATTTCCTTATATGCTGCTAGCAGGATTGTGGAAGAATGGTAATAAAACAGACAAGGATTATTCACAAAGAACTGGTAGATGTTCAAAAATCAAAGACCACATTTAAACCTGAAGCTGTCAGCACTGTACTGTGATAGCATGGCTTGCTATCATGCTGAGCATGAAAGATGCATCTGAATTTAACTTAGTATAAATCATATAAGCCAGATGATGCTAGCTAGAATAATCTTCTTTGATCCAATGACACCAGCATAGAGGTATTCATATCATTCTGGAAGAAGGACAACAAAGAATTAAAAGCAGAGAATATCATTCCAACCTTAAAGAATTGGAGTTGTTTTGTATCACATATTACAGGAAAGCATTAATCAAAGGAAAAATGAACACATGGATAGCGATATATTAAACAAGAATCTACTTAGGCTAATTCAAAATCAAGCACATATGGTTGTTTCAGCTGTGGACACTTCTCTTAGGCATACCACCAATGCAATGAAACAGTGATCTGTGTTGTGTAGAAAGATGATCAACCTTCTCTGCACTAATCATTAAATATGGAATCCTCCATCTTCTATTCTCTATTGCTGTATTATTAATCCATGTCTCTCATGTGATTAAAGCTATTCTTCACTAACCTTTTGTTCAAGTGTTTTCTTACAGTATTATTAACCAGAACTATGAGTGTTGTATGAACATTATAACTATTTGAAAATAAAATCAACATATTGAAGTGACTCAATGAGTCCTCTGATATGAACATGGTTAAAATTTATGTCTTTACACAGTCTAATAATTTGAAGTAACTGAAGAAAATCTGCCATGAAATATGGTCCAGAAGACTAGGAGAAAAGCAGCCAATGCTAATGGCTGCATAGAGGAAGAGACTGGAGGAAATCATTCCATACCAAACTTAAAGAAGTTTTCAATATTTGACATGTAATCTTTTAAATATTTTAAATTATACATAATCTTTTAAATATTAAACATAAAGAATTAGAACAAAACTCTTCTTTTTAACTAAATCATTAATCAATTTAATATAAATGGATTTACTGAAAATTTTGTTCAAATTCACTATTGTAACAATAAAACCTACTTGTGTAATTTTGAGATAAATAGTGTAGATAAATATTGCAATAAACTGTTTTATAGCATATACTAAATACTTACATTTCCCACTATACACACACATATATATATATATATATATATATATATATTTGAAATGGAAAAGTTAAAAAATAAAACTGAATATATATATAAATATATATATATAAATATTATTATACATATATATATATATATATATATATATATATATATATATATATATATATGTGTGTGTGTGTGTGTGTGTGTGTGTGTGTGTGTGTGTGTGTAAAATGGCTGGCAATTAGCTAATCCCTGTCATGCACATCTGCTCAAACATATTAATGTTCGTTCAACACCCACAGAGCCCACCAGTGTTTTACACTGCAACTATGCTTAACAAACATTAGATTTTGGAAGGAAAGTCCATAATCTGTCATGGTCAGCAGTTTGAACAACACCACTATTCTCAAACACTCAATTATGATGACTTGTGACAGTTCTGTCTACCCAATTCACTTATAAGGGTTTGGTCAAGCCATGGCATGGTTTTCAGTCACTTTCCAAAGGTGCCACACATGGAGATCTCCTCCCCAAACATTAACATCAAGAAGTCACCTGGGCATGGTGAGATTCAAACTCAAGTCTCATGGTTAAAAAGTAAACATTCTATTCACACGGCTACATGCCCATGTATATATGTACATAAAATGATATATCTATATCTATATCTATCTATCTATATCTATATCTATATATATATATATATATATATATATATATATATATATATATATATATGATGAACTCTTTCATTGTAAACTATAAATCAGGTAAGGGAAAGACATATTTCATTTGCGTTTTCTTAAATGCGATACTAGCCCAGCCTTGCAGCAGGTGACAAAACCACACTGACAGATGAATTTGTTACATCAGGATTTTGATGGCATCTCTGCTTCAGAGATTGATGAAGCTGATCACAGTGCTACAGTCTACTGTCTTCAAAACCCTTTAATTTAATGAAACATGTTTACGGCAATCCTTGATGCTTAATCTTCCCAGGTTTCAGCTCAAAGTTGAGACGTTTCAAGTTGTCTTTCAATTTGCCCATATATATATATATATATATATTTGTGCAGAAACCTTTCTTTCAAATCTTTCATTAAATATGGCCTATAAAGAAGACTTAATTAATTTTTGATTAAATTTTTCTTGCATCCTTATGTTTTACCATTTTGAAGAAGTAAGGGAGTACAAAAATTTTCCCTAATTCTCATTGCCATTTGCCACTTCCAACCTAGATATGACCCCATCCAAAAGAAAACCTAAATTGAAATACTCTACCAATCAATCTAACAGCTGACAACAACAAAATTCATTAAGTTACACCCAAATCTGAGAGATCTTCTAAAAGTGGAAGATTTGAAAAACTGTTCTTCACACAGCAAAGACAATAATATCCTCATCCTCATAAACAAACTCAAATCAGCTGCAAAAGGATTATGCAACAAACTCAATATCATCATCAGATGCCTTGACAAAACCAATTATTATGTAGTTCTTAACTGACATGATTACAACCAAAAATTACAATCTATTGTAGATGACATAACACAAAATCACAATTAAGGAAAACTCCCACAGAATCATTAAAAAAGTTAGTAAATAAACTTATCACAGCAAACAATGCTGAGATCAGTAGCTTCAAAATCAGTAAGATTGTCAGGGATTATCAACCAGGATATCTGTACAGTAATATAAAAATCCATAAACCATGTTTTCCTTTCTGACTTATTATATCCCAAATACCTACACCTATATACCAGCTATCAAAAACCCTCAATTTCTCTATAGACATCCAACACTTACAGCATGGCATCAACAAATGCATTCCATAAAATCTTAAAAGCAAGAAATCTCACAGGTAGTACACTAATGTCATCTGATGTTGAAAATTTTTTATCAATGTCCCATTTGAAGAAACCATCAACATAATTAGTGATTGTATTTACAAACACCCATCAATCCCTTTACCAAACTAATGGTGTAAGCATGAGAAACCCATTAGGTCCTGCTTTCTCTAACCTTTACATGTCTTATATTGAAAACAATCAGCTAAATTCATTTAGAATCTTTTTTCTTTTTCTTTTCATCCCTTTTGTAAGTAAGTGCTGACAAAAGAAAATTCTAAAATTTTTAACATCCCTCTGCTGTACAAATTTTTCCTAATTCTCATTGCCCCAAGCACTTTGCCACTTCCAACCTAGATATGACCCCATCCAAAAGAAAACCTAAATTGAAATACATACCAATATAACAAATTTAATTCAATGAAGTCCCGAAGGCCAAAATGAATCACAAGTAAACTTTTTCCACTTTCTCACACAATTTCTTCAATACTGTTCATGATATATAAACATATATATTGTTATCTATCTATCTATCTATCTATCTATCTATCTATCTATATATATATATATATATATATATATATATGTATATATATGTATATATATAAATGTATTAATTAGTGCATATACACATAACCACATTTTTGGCGTGCAACTATAGTTTCACTGGGTGGTTTTGTCAGGCACAGAATGAACTGGGAACACCACCCAGCAAAACTATAGTTGCATGCCAAAAACATAGGTACAGGTATATGTACTAATTAATACATGTTTTTGCTCCATATAAAAGCATTGAGCACTATTGCATTTACACCTTATGCATAAATTTAACAATTATTTATTTGCTTGCCTGCATATGCACACCAGCACATGTGTACATGCCTGCTTATATGTGGCCATTTCATTTATCCACTTTATATATATATATATATATATATATATATATATATATATATATATATATATATATACTTGTAGAGTGGATGTACACATGTGTGCACATACATGCATATATATATATACTAGCAGTAGAGCCCAGCATTGCCCGGGGATGTAACAGTAAGAGATAGATCAAGTATTGACCATCATAAAGACTGAAAAATAAAATTGACAAAGATTATTGTTTAAGGTTGACGGACACGCATGTCTTAATTATTTTTTTTTTTTTTTTACGAATTGGTCAAACCCAAGCTGAAACAAAAACATTGTTTTCAATCGTTATGAGTCTACCAATTGAATAGAATTTTATTATAAACAATTGTCTTGTAAATGGAATTTTTAAAGCATTCTGAATGTAAAAATAAAGAAAAATAAAAAGTGAAGTTTTGTTGAAATCAGTTGAAAAATGTAGCAAATCCTCGATATGAGTTGTCCTCCTTCCATTCTTGTGATGCCTCTTAATCGTGTTTTCAAATTAATTGCGTGCAAAAACAATTGTGTTTTTCCAATTGTTGGCACTGTCAGAACCACCACAACGTAATGTTACATAGTCCTGTGAAGTTTTGTTGAAATCGGTTGAAAAATGTAGGAAATCCAATCCAATATATAAATGAACAGACACACACACAACCCTGGATATATATATATATATATATATATATATATATATATATATATATATATATATATATATATATATTTATACATATATTTATGTATATTAAGTCTTCTTTTCCTCTTTTCAGATAAACAAACACTTGAGAGATTCATTTTTAAGCTGATAAGAAATGTTGCTGGGAGAAAGAACTTCTCTACATTATTAGAAAGTAAAGAATAGTCAGCATATATTATAAACTTAAATTTATCTTCCTTTCAGATGGAGATAATATGCTGAAGAATACAATGTACCAGCAGTTTACAATGTAAATTTTGTCCAGTCTTATATGAAAAACACAGACCCAAATGTAATTGCATTGTCATGCAAATGTTTTAGAAATGATCACTTTTCTTGTCTAATTCTTTGAATATCAGGAACAACTGGATAAATCTTCTAAGGCAACTTGTACACAGATGGCAAAATAGAGAGCGGGAAGGAGAACACAGAAACAAACATTGTTTTGATCTCTGTTGGATGGGAAGTTGTGGAGAACTGTGATCGCTTATATCCTATAGGAAAGTGGGACATAAAAGCAGAAGTTCAATAACAAGTCCATTATACTGGAATCACGTCATGTTTGAAAACATTGCAGGGGTGTAATAACTTATGAACAACCCTAACATTTATATTATTTACATTATTCGGACTATTGTCCTCATCTTTGTCGCCATATTAATTACAACATTTCGGCTGTTGTACACTCCGGCCTTCTTCAGGTGGTTGGAATGTTGAACTGAACCCTTTATTTCACTTACTGGGGTAGACTGTTCTAGTTCCACGTGCCGTGTTTGATGAATAAAGGGTTCAGTTCGACATTCCAACCACCTGAAGAAGGCTGGAGCATACAACGGCTAAAACGTTGTAATAAATATGGCGACAAAGATGAGGACAATAGTCCGAATAATGTAAATAATGTACATAATACCTCATCTCAGAAATATAGACAGACCCTAACATTTATATATACAAACATACTTGCAAAAGCAAGAAAAATGAAGATGTGGAAACAACAAAATGGGGGTTATTTGGTTGTCATGTGGTGTTGGAGACATGAGAGACAGTAATACTGAGTAAAATTGTGAATTTGGGATCAAATGTAGATTCAAATATGCATCAGAAAAAAAAACAGGATGTTAAGATAAAGACTAAGTAAACTGCATACAATCTTTCTGATATGTGTTTTATAAGATGTGCGTCAGAGTGTCCAGATAGTTGGAAAATACAAGAAGTGTCTAGGGCTTTTTACCTCAAATTTTTGCTGAGTGCTAAGAGATAAATGTTACTATTCTGACCTGATAAAGGAAAAGGAGATTAATTTTTCTTTGATGTATGTGTTAATGTCAGGTCTGTGTTGACTAGCAGTCTTATAGTGAGAATGTCACACATTTGTATGTATAGAGGAGAAAATGGTGTCAATTTGTAGGTGCTTAGAAACAGTGAATTAATGATAATTATAATTAGAGTGCAACTTCGGTTCTTGAACATCTCACATGTTGAAGAAATCAGTTTTCAAACAGAATATTCGAGATGAAAATGCCTTGGTTATCAAACAAAATTTAGGTTATAGAACAACATTGCTGAACCGCACTGAACTGAGTTAACCCAAATGAAATCATTTCTTAGTTGACTGCCATGTTGTATATGTTTGTGTGTTGTGCTGTGCTTTTCTTTTCCAATTTTATTGTACTGTACATTTTTTTCTCTTCATTAGTCCCCAGTCATGGCTCCAAAGAAAGCTAGCAGTGATTCTGGTAAAGGAAATTGAAAAGTTAAGAGAAAAACAATTGTTGATGATATTGTCTCTTCCTATTCAGTTTCATCTGGCAAAATCAACGGTCTATACTATTCTTATAAATAAAGAGACGATCATGTCTTTCCTTCCCTTTTCCAAACAATAACATCTCTTTCCTTCCCCTTCCACTGATGTCATCAACTCTCCTTCTTACAGATTCGGTAAAATTGAAGTGTTTGTCTATATTTTATCTGTTTAGTATTGGGTTTCTTTTTTTTCTTAGATTTAATGATTTTCATTAGTTTTATGTATTATATGATTTTCATTAGTTTTATGTATAAACTTGTACAAAGTATTGTTGTTAAAAATTAAATAAGCAATCATCTTGGACCAGGAATTGATTAATCCATTTTACATTGATTACTATTGGAAAAATAGTTTCGGTTTACAAATATTTACAAACGGGCTTCAGGAACGAATTAAATTCATGAACCGTAGTTCCACTGTATTATAATAATTTAATAATAATTATTTTTGACACTGTAATAATTTTGTTTTAATGTATATTTTATGGACACGACAAGATATATTTTCATATCAAGCATAAAACTCATTATAAATAAAAGAAAGTTGTTTCATAAAAGCTAGTAATTGTTGCTAATGTCTGCCATTTTTATAATACTAAGTATGGTTTCTTTCAGAACATCTTCGTGAAGCTAATTGACCATGAGCAATGTCTCTTCAAATTCACATATAACAAAACTAAAAAACTTATAAAATATGCCTAATTAAATATACAGCTACAAAATGTCTGCAGCAGGTGCATCAGTTAATTTTTAGTTTTTTTTTGTTTTTTTTATTCACTTTCTTATTCAAATTAAAAAAAATAGCTTATCTGTCATCTGCGTTAAAAAGAAATTGGAGAAGGCTGGTCTGTTTTGTGCCTAAACAGAAAAACAAACAATTGAATGAATAATTATAGAAATTACAGCGGCAAAATACTAAAGCTGTTAGCTTCTCTGTTTGTTAAAACAATGAAAAAAATTTGAAAGGGTACTGTGGAAATAGGCTTTCATCACTTTTTCAGATGTTTAAACAAAGGTGTACATTTTATCTTTTCTGACTGGAAAAAAAAAAAACAGTAGTCACTTGAATGGTGTGAAAAACACATCAGTGAAATTTGAAGATCTCTTTTATGAAAGTCTTTCATATTTTTATTCCATAATTTAGTAAAATCTTTTCTTTTCTTTTTACTGTGTTCATTTCTTTGATATTGAGTATTTCTCATCTGGTCTGTTTTTCATACTGGGGGAAAAAGGAAACTGAAATAAAACAAGAGAGATATATTTGTATTATTTTGAAATAAGAAAAAAAAAATACTTTCTTTAACAATAAAGAAATATTATTTACTTTTATCCAAAACCTTTCTTTAGACTAAAAATATTCTAAAGTATCTTCATCATGTGGCAACTTTTATAACCCTTCAGATAAGAAATTAGGACTTTGTGGCAAAGGTCATACCTGCCTATATTTTTAAAAATTTGATTATTAAATTTACTTATTCTAATAGCTCAAGTATATATTAAACAAAGCAAATAATTTCTATTATGTGTTGGATTTGATGATTAGTTCATGTAAAGGCATTCACAACTTCACATATATCCTGTTAAATTATTTTTATTTTATATATTAAATTATCTAATTATGCATTCGTTATATGGGAATTATAAATTATAAACTATTTTAAAGAAGGTTTAAGTTTGAAACCAACTGTCCAATAACATGACTATTGTTCCTTATATTGGAATTATTTGTTTAAAAAGATATATTTCCATGTTTCAAGTATAAAACTCATTATAAATGAAAGAAAGCTCTTTCATCATCATCATCATAATCAATCCCATGGCCAGCTGTGATTGTAGGGTCACTACATAACAGAGAACCTGACCAACTCCCTCCATCTGTCTTGGTTGAGTGCCAATGTCTAAATATCTCTAAAGGATTTCACTCAGTGATTTTATAAGCCTATTTTTTCAACTGTCTGCCTGTTCTTCTTTTGCCTAAATTGGTACCAAGAAGAGTGGTAGTGGAAAGATATAAAAGTCAGTAATTGTTACTGCTGTATCGTCAAGGTGAATGATACACAGAGAAGAATGAGTGCATAATATATTTATTCAACACCAGAATCCGGTGCTAAAGGAGACATACAAAAAACACAGAACAATAAGTTACAAAACAAATGACAAGACAACTTACAAGGGATAGAGGAGGGTCAAATGCTGTATAGCCAAACGAAGTAAGATCAATCTGAATATTAATCAGCTTAGTATCAACTTATTAATCAGCTGGTGAAGTCCTTAATCGTAGACTATTTAAGGCTATGAGCCAGGCCATCTAGTAGAGTGCTGAAGGGGTGTTTGATTACTGCTCCCTGACAATAATAACAGTGTGGCATGAGATTTTGACAGCCTCTTCCTCTTTCTCCTTTGACTTGCAAAGCATCAAGCCATGTTTATTCTCACTCCAATAGACACAAGGCCATGTAACTAATTCAGAGTCATTTAATGAATTTTGCTTTGAACTCTTCATAATTTTAATTTCATATTTTATATTATTCTTCTGTAACATGTCTTTTTAATAAATCTGTTAATTTTTGCTAATTTTAAATCCATTTTTTTTGTATCATTTTTACCTAAATGTAAATGAGTCTGCCAAGATTTGTTTGCAGGGCAACTATACCAGGAGACTTAAAATGAATATCTTTAATTCCTGCAAAACTATATTTGAAATATCAGTCCTACCTATTTTAATGGATCAAGTAAATGTTATGTAAATGGTCACTCAATTTAAAAAAGTTACTATTTACAATTCTCAATTTTTATTATCCATTTCAATTTTTAAGGGATTAATTAGGATAATGCTTCAAATTGAAGAATAATCCAGAGTTAAGCAACAGATTCATTGATCATTTGGTTACTTCTCAAGCATCCTAAATTATTAACATATTTTACCTTTTACTGCTTCTGCCAATCAGTTTTGTAATCCAGAATCTAAAAGAATAATGACATCATCAAAATGCTGACATTCTGCATTACCTCAAACAAAAGGTTAGGAAGAAAACACACATCAATACAGGAAAGAGCAATAACAGTTAGTTGACTTGATGTTGTATCTCATGTTTTCGAGATAACAGAGGGAAATAATAAGGAACACTAACTCATAGGTAAGTAATGAAGTAAAAGGTTTACTTCTCTGTGTTGTGCCAGAAAGTTTTTCTCACCTGAGTCTATCCTTCAAATCTATAAATCAACCATTCACCCTTGCATGGAATATTGCTGTCATATATGATCTGGAGCCCCTGCTGTTTATCTTAGGGTCCTTGATGGATAGGCATTGTGGTTGGCCCTGATCTGGTATCTCATTTACAGTTGCACTCTCACATAGATGCCGTCACCTCCCTCTGTCTTTTCTACAAATATTTTCTTGGTAACTGTTCCGACAAGGTATTTTTGCTAGTTCCCAAACTGCATGAATTTAAGCGTGTGACTAGGTTGGCATCTCAGTCCCACCCTTTCACTGTCAAAACGGTTAAATGTAGCCATCTCTTCTACTCCAATAGCTTCATATCTCACACTTCCCGTCTGTGGAACTCCCTTCCTCTTACTTTCTTTCCTGGTAGCTATAATCTCCAACTATTCAAATGCAATGTCAATCAACATCTCCAGATGCCTTGATCTATTCCCCATCCTTCTTTTTATCCTTTCCTCTTTCATGCTTCTTTACACTTACTCCCATTTTCTGTAACCCCTTGCATTCTAGTGGCACTCTCGCCTTGCCTGGGGTGAAAAGTTTAAAAAAAAAATAATTGCATGAAGGTACACTTAGCAGTTGACCTAATTCTAACTCTCCTCAACTCTGCCTAACTCTACTTATTTACATAAATGCATGATTCCATTCATTTATAACTTATATGACACTCCAGGAACCTAAAAAATTGTTTTATAGAAAACTTTTCATAAATTTCTTGGACGTTAGCACTGGCTGTCTGGTCAATAAATTCTGAATGTTTCCTTATAAAGAAATGGCTAATATTACCATTACTGCTCTTCTTGAATGTGTTGTGGCCCTCCACAATTTTCTATTCTTTGTAGCTCTTAATAAATTTAGTATTTTTTGTTGTCTCTCCTAACCCTGTTGTGCCATCCATTCAAGCTCACTAGGTAGGTTATGCATTGTTTTCTGCTATGCCTGTTGCCTTCAATCACCCCTGTGAGTATCACATTTTCCAAGCCCTCTTTCTTCATTATATGCAAAAGATCAATATTTTCACCCAATTTCCATGAATGAGAACTGCAAAGAAAACTTACTAAAATGGAAACCTGATCTGAAATTGGAATTAAAGTAATGTTGGCGCCTACCCTTAATCTGAGATTATACAAACACCTTAAAATATGAGTTTGTTTAATGTTTGTTATATTTTGCATATTGTGTGAATATCTTATAACCAGTGGCATAGCTAGAAGTGGGTAATCGGCTCCAGGCAGCAGTTTTATGGGAGCAGCACTTTTTTGTCTCCTTTAGGCTATAAGTCTGTATAGGTTGCATTAAAATAAAAGTGGTTTTAATGTCGGAACAATACTTACAGTTGAAGGATCGTTTTGATTTTGAGTAATTTAAACTATGTCATATATAGTGGCCTGTCCACTGTCTATAAAACAATAATTGACAGATGAAATAGTTTTTGACAATGTCATTGAAGAATTTGACAACAAAAATGCAAGAAAATTTGTAATTTTCATTTCAGAAATAAAGATGGTCTTTTTTTTCTCCATATGTCATTCTATATTTGAGTATGTGAAAAAAATAATATAATAGATTTATACCTTTAAGAATAAGTCACTGTGCAATATGTATTTTTGTGGGAGTTGGTTGTGTCAAACTCGAGGGCTATCCTGGGTAGCACACTCTCTAGCTATGCTGCTACTTATAACTAAAAGGTACTTGTTTCTTTTATAATGGCCCACTTGGAAAGAAAGTGGGAATATCCTGGTTTTCTCTATTCCCCAAAGTCCAATTTAGGCATTAGTATATCTGTGGTTATACAAACATCTTAATAAGATGAAAGGAAGGACTAGAAAAATAAAAAACAAGATAAATTCTCAGAAACAATCTAAACATGAAAACATTTTACATTCAATACCTGAGTATAAAGGTACAAATCATTCTAAAGCTGCTGTAAATATATATATATATATATATATATATATATATATATATATATATATGTCACAAATTATTCAATACTGAGAAAACCCAGCAGTATATTAAAGGACATAGTATAGCTCTGCAGTATTTCTTAGGTTCCTCTTTTGAATGCTTTTAACCTCATCCATAAAAAATTAAGTAGCAACTGACTATTCTGCCCAACAGAAGAGAACCTAAAGGCATCAGCATATTTTCTTGTCAAAAAGAGATAATTGCCTTTTGTATCTTACACACTAAAAATTCAGAATGTTGAATCAATAAATTCTAAATATTTTAAATATCGTAGTGTCTGGAAGAGTTATAATAAATTTAATATCAGTGATGTGGAAGCTGAAAACAGGCAGGTTTTTACAATTTACAAGGGATATTATTGCCTAGTGCTGTAAAATACAATAAAACCAAAATATTCAGCTGAAAACTCATTGTGCCACAGTCATTTAAGAATATCTAAGTTACCATTTCTGCATACATCTTAGAATAATGCTTAAAAATGACCACAAATCCTTTAAGACAATCCTTCATTAAATATGCCTATAAACTGGCACAATGAAATCACCAAAAGCTTCACCAAATAAAAAAAATATGTGAGAAAAATGCCACACATGAAAAACTGGAAGTTTGATATGTGACACTAACAGTTAAACATGGTGGTGTCTCTTTTATGGCATGAGGGTGTTTTGTGGGTGAGAAGGTTGGAGATTTGAAAAGAGAACAAGATCATTTGATTGTGAAAAAACATGCTATACCATCTGGTTTAAAAAATAATGGGAAAAAAATCACCTTTCCACAAGACAGTACAAAACTCTTTCCTAAATTATGACTTGGTTGTCTCAATCTCCAGATCTTTTCCATTGAATTATAATGGGATGAATTGGATGGGAGAGTTCGAGGATAATACCTAAAGAGTGATTGTGAGCTTTTTCAATGAAGAATGCTTGAAAAGGTCTACCATGTACTTTTTTTGTAAAAAGTTTTGGAAAGAATACCAAGAATTTGTAAAGTAGTAATGAAGGCAGGTGGTGTTTTTATTGATGAAAACAAAATATGATGCTTTTTTTTATGATATTGTATTTTTTATTGTTCAGTGCTTATTTTTTGTTAAAATAAAAGCAAATTTTGTGTTATCTTTATTTTATCTTATCTGCAATTTAATTTTTTACGTTAAAAAAATGCAAAAAAAATTTAAAGTGTTCTTTTTAAAGAAATGCTGGATGGTCCCAAATGTTATGCCTGTAGTGCAAGTTAGAGAATAATGACATAATCAAGATGCTGACATTCCACGTGACCTCAAACAATAGAAAATAAACCCCCATCAATACTGGAAAAACGATAACAGTTAGTTGACATTAGAAACCGATTTTATAAATTTCATTGAAATTAACACTGGCTGTTTGCTCAGTAAATTCTGAAAGTTTGCCATTATCATTCTTCGTATATGTACTGTGCCTCTCCACAACTTTCTATTCTTTGTAGCTCTTAATAAATTTTGTCTTTTTGTTATCTCTCCTAATCCCTACTCTGGTGTCTATTCAAGACCACTAGGTAGGTTATGAATTGTTTTCCTCTACCCTTCTTGCCTTCAATCTCCCCTGTGAGAATCAAATTTTCTAAGTTCTCTTTCCTAATTATATGTTATAGAACTTTCTCTTGCTGATGTTACGTATGAGGGTCCTTTTAGTTTCCTGAAATGGACATGGAACATGAAAGAAAAAATAAGAAACTCCTAATTTTAGTAATTACAACCAGTAGAGCTCGGCGTTGCCCGGGGATGTAACAGTAAGAGATAGATCAAGTATCGACCATCATAAAGACTGAAAAATAAAATTGACAAAGATTATTGTTTAAGGTTGACGGACACACATGTCTTAATTATTTTTTTTTTTTTACGAATTGGTCAAACCCAAACTCCAACAAAAACATTGTTTTCAATCATTATGAGTCTACCGATTGAATAGAATTTTATTATAAACAATTGTCTTGTAAATGGAATTTTTAAAGCATTCTAAATGTAAAAAATAAAGAAAAAAAGTGTGCAAGACAATAAGAAACACTACCTGCCAAAAAAAAAAAAAAGTGAAGTTTTTATTTGAAATCAGTTTGAAAATGTAGGAAATCTGATCCCATATATAAACGAACACAGACACACACACACACACACACACAAACAACCTGGGTTTTATAATAATAAATAACTCTATATGAGTTGTCCACCTTTCATTTTCATGATACCTCTTAATCGTGTTTTCAAATTGATTCCATGCAAAAACAATTGTGTTTTTCCAATTGTTGGCACTGTCAGAACCACTGCAAGGTAATTTTACATAGTCCTGTGAAGTTTTGTTGAAATCGGTTGAAAAATGTACAAAATCCAATCCAATATATAAAAGTACAGACACACACACACACAACCTGGGTTTTATAATAAGTATGATTCTCAATTATGAGAATATATTGAAATATATACCTATAATTTAGCTTTTTAATCTATCTTCAAAATTATACAATTGTCTGTCTGAAAATTACAACACAGATTTTTCTATAAATTTATTTATATCTATTAAGAAATAGCCAAATTTGACTTTGACTAACTTCTTTTATCTGTTGAATCCCTTCAGGATGTTAGCGATCATAGCTCTCCACAACTTCCTTTCTCTTACAGCTGTAAGTAATGTTCGTCTATATTCTGCTATTCATTTACACAAACTCATTAGGTATGTCACTCGATGTTTTACTCCAAGCACTCTTTCCTCATTACGTGTCCCATAAAACTGAATATAAACTTACTTGTTTTTCTGTTTACCGATTGAGATATCTGCTATGTTACTTGACATCATTTGTTAGTAGCAATACGAGTAAAAAGCAGAAAAGTGAATGGCTTTTAGGTCATAAATGCTAATGAGTTTCCAACACCTTTGTGATCTTAACTAATTTTTTGGCCATCATGTCATCTCTTGCCTATATTGGCTGTTTCATTATGTTTTTTCTTTTTTTTCAGTGTGCTTTTCTATTTGATAGTATCTATTAAAATTCATTGTGTTTGACTTTACCGACAAGCTTTCTTTCAGGATTTTTACAATTAGTTTTTGACAGTTGCAGATGAGACTGCTGAGTCACTTATGTGCATTAATATTCTTTTTGCAGGCATTGATTTTGCTTGGTTTTGGCTTTTTCATTTGATCTTGTCTCTTCAGTTTTGCTGAAAATTTCTTGAAGTCTGGCTCAGTAGAGAAATTCCCAGTTGATTTTCTGAAAGTCCCAATCCTGATTCTTTTTCCTTCTTCTTCATTCCGCACTCTTTTATTCACTTTTTTCTGTTATTTGTATTTCTTATTTGTCTTTTCTTATATTAGCTTTTTTAAAGATTTTCTTTTCTCAGTCCATCTTTCTTTCAGTCTCTATTTCGTTCTTTTTGCTTTTCTGTCTATACTTCTTTTAATCTTTCTTTTTTCTTTCTAGCTTTCTTTCTTTCTTTCAGTGTATCTATAAATCTCTCATTAAGTATCTCTAAAATGTTATCTGTTTATGTTTGCATTCTCTGACACTGAAAAACTAAAAGAATGTTAACAGTTATATTGCTTAAATAAAATTTAGATGTTAATTCTCTTTTACATTTATATGATGAAGAAGTTGGATACGTGATTATACATTCATTTTGATCTTTTCAAAAGATGAGAGTTCAAAGTTTTATTGCAGATAATCTTTATTAAAAGAATGAAATGAAACTTCTCTTATGATTTCATTTAATTTTACAAAAGAAAATGGTAATATGACAAACAATTTCCGATCTTGCGTCCTTAAAGTTCAAAATGACATATCACAATACAAGCTCACATACATTCTTGAGAATCAAAGATTAACATTTGAAAAATCATGAACTGCAACTTTAAGTCTTCTTTTTCTTTTATGTGCCATGCCATTTCACATTGTATATGATCATGGCACTATATAACTTCTTATCCTTTGTTGCTCAAAGTAATGATTATACTCTTACTATTCCGCACCAGTCCATGTTTTTCCATCAATTTACACAAGTTCATTAGGTACTTTTAATCACTGTTTCCATATTTACCTCTTGCCTCATGATTGATTGATTTGTTTTACAGCTTATCAACTCTTTGTGTTATTTGAAGCCAAAACGTATTTTTGAATTATATAAGAATAATTCTTTATTTTTTGAGTGAATATTGTATTAATAATTTTGAGGGTAAGCATACAATATATCGCAATGATTTTTTCAGATAGAACTTGCATAAAAATGAATGTTAATAAACTTGTTCCTTAAAAATATACAGTAGGACTTTTCCCAGTATAATCAGCAAAGAAATTCACCCAATATAAGGCTCAATAGCCACTCAAAGTAGAGGGTATGGAGTTATATTAATATAGGAAAGGACAAGTGTTATGAATATAGAGCTGAAGTAGACATTAGAAGGAACCAGAAACGAAATCCTAAAAAGAAAATAGGTTATAAATCTCTACTCCTGTAAGAAGACTGGGGAGGAGTGTGAACTGGACGTTAGATAAATCTATCTACTATATCATAAACTTATATTTTATTATACATGTTGCTTTCTTTCTGTCTGCATTTCTGAGATGAGGAGTTATCATTATTTTCACTATAATATTTGGACAAATTGTCCTAATAGTCGGAATATAAATAGTGTAAATAAACTTTGTTTTCTTTATGCTATGTGAGTGTCAAATTTTACAAGCTTACTTACTTCATGGTGTGTTTCAGAAATTTCCATTGTTGCTTTCTGATCTGAAGTACAAGTGTCCTTTTTGTTCCCATTTTCATTAAAATTTCCTTATTGCTCACATGTTCCTTTAATGCTATTCTCATCATTCTTTTACAGAACCACATTTCTATTGCATCAGATCTCCTCTTCATCTGTTAGGAAATTATCCAGCATACACTTTCATATAAAAAAAGAATGATTATTAAAGAGCACTTCAACAATCTCTTCTTTATTTCTATTGATGTTTTCCGTTTCTTAATACTTTGGTTAGCTTTTGGAAGGCATCTTTCACTATTGCAATACAACTTTGAATTTATCTATCACGTTTTTCATTATCTGTTAAAATATTTCCCAGATATTTAAATCTTTGTACATGCTTAATTTTGACACATCAATTTATAGCACACATCTTGAGCTAATAATCTCTTAACTGCTGTTGTTCCCAGGCCCACCCTGACCTGCATTTGTAGCGCCTGTACTGTTCCCAGCTTTGGGCAAATAGTAAACTTCTAAATTACCAAGAATACATTTTACCTATAGTTAAAGGCATAAAAATGCATTAAAAATAATTAAATTTCAGCATTAAATAATCCATAGAGACTGATATGCCACTAAACAAAATCAACCAAAAAGAAAGAACTCTTTCATGACATTAATCCATATAATATCCTACAATTGCTTAAAACACTATATTCCAAAGTTTAGCAACATAAAACACACATATCACCGCCTCTTGTAATTATGCCCATATAAACATGTATATCCTCAAAAGCTGAGTATCATCTACCATATATTCACTTATGAAAGCAGAATAACATATATCATACTTTTATTATTTCAAAGCTCTCAAGAATATTAAATTTTGGCATTAAATGACCCATGAGGAGTTGATATATCATTAAACAAACCAATCAATCAATCATTGAGCTCATGACTATGCATTCTGTCTTTGAACAACTGTTAGTCTTTTCTTCTGGCTTTCTTTTACTAATTTGTTTCAAACTACCTGCAGTTTTTTTGGTTTTTTTATCTGTATTTGCCACCAACAAGGTATCATCTGCATTTCTTATGTTGTTAAGAGTGTGTTCACCTATAATAAATCCTGGTAGGAGTTTAAATTTCAAGTTTGAATCATTCATGTTTTGGGCTACAAGTAATCGCAATATTTAATAACCATCATGTTTTTTTTTTCTTTTTTCTTTCATTTTTCTTGTTTTCCTTTCCTGTTTATACTGCTGATATATGAACTGGCCAAGTAGGTGTTCACTCATGATTTTAGGGATGCTCCCCACACCTTACTATATTTGAATGTCAGTTAAACATCGCATGATGAAAAAGTTCTGTGAACTGACAATTGACTTTCCAAATAATCTATTTTGTAGGTACATCCTAAGAAACATCTTAACTGGAAGTCAAATGCAGGATATTTTTGGGAGGGGGAAATTCTTTCAGAGGTAGGTCTCTACTATTTTTAATTCTTGTTTGAATTGGCCATTTGAATTTTTTTCTTTGTCTTTCTAATTGCTGTTCACTGTATTATTGAATGTTTAAATTTAAGATTTAATTTCAAGTTTGAATTGTTCATGTTTTGGATTACAAGTAATCTCAATAATTAATAGGCATCGTGCTTTCTCTTATATTTTTATCTTTTATGTTTTTTTCTGTTTTTCTTTCATGTTTGACCTTCTGATATCTGAGTTCACCAACTGGGCATTCATGAACACTTTCCAAGGAGGGGGACCTTGGGACTTATATAAATTAAAACTTTATAACTATCATGCCCATCTTAATCATTCCCCTGCTCCCTTGGTAACCCGATTCTAATGAATACTATGCACAACTGTCAATTCCCATCTTGTATCTGTGACAGGAGTAATTACATTTTAAGCCTAAACTGTTTTTCTTTTGTTCTTCTCTCTCTCTCTCTCTCTCTCTCTCTCTCTCTCTCTCAAATAGAATAAATAACATCCCTCTGTATTCCCGCAGCCTAATAACTATGATTCTGATACTAAGACAAATCATAACCCCCACTTCTTCCAGTGGGTCTTTTAGTCCTCATGTATATGAGCAAGCTTGCCTTGGTAACCAAGGTCTCTGACCAGTATGATGTTTCTGAACTAAGTAGTTCTGTTGCTTTGACTTCTAGACAAAAGAGACACATACACTCTGAGTACGACACCTGATTCTTTGCTATGTTATTTATTCCCTCATTAAGGTAAAATGTTTTTGGGGTTTTGATGTTATCTGCCTGATAGTCAAGGATGTGAACCTTGAGTAACTTTGAAGTAGGTTACCCTATCAGGTCCATTGTAATGCCATTTCATGAATGGTTTCTGGAACAAGCAGTAGTATTCAGTGAGGCCTCTTGATGCCATCAGGATGGGTACTATTATGGCAGTATTGCTGGTCAAATCAACCCAGGTTATTTATGCATGCAACTCCAACAGGTGTCTCTTTTCACTGCCTACAAGTTATTCTTTAAACCAACCAAAACAAACATGAAAGCAATCAAATTGAAAATGAACAAAACTAGCAAACCCAACCTAAAAAATATGTAGACCCCAGGTAAACCATTTCTTACACCAATGTAAGGGGTGGGGGGTCTCTGTTCCAACTTTCCAGAAGTGGAATTCCAGTTTCTTCAATCTCAATCTGACCTCCTGTTCCTGTTTGAAATGGGTATCAATGTCTCAATCCCATTGCAGGAGATCAAAATCCTGGGCTTCTCACCCATAAAAAAATATGACCACTTAAATTGCCAGTCATGAGATTGGTGCCTACATCAAGGATGGGTTTCCCTGTGACACTTCAAACCAATGACATCCCCTGACATTCCCTGATTTACCATTCCATAGAATGGTTTTTCACTATGACGAGGCAGACTGTGACAACTTTCAGTTCTATATGATGGAAGCTCTTCTCTTAACCTTCTTCAAATATGTTCTTCCCAAAACTGCTACCCTAATCTTGAAATGGATCCTTCCAATCTAATACCAATTTCCCAGTGGGGAAAAAAACTGGCTGGTTACAATCAATGCCTGTAAAAACAAACTGGTTACATTCCATTACTGCTGATGAGTCTCTGAACTACCACCAGTCAAGATGAATGAAGGCTCCATGCCTCAAGAGTATATTGGGCCTCAAACTCACACCTGACCTCAAGTGGAATCCACTGCTAAAGATGCAGGTAAAAATGATTGGTTCCCTGTACTGCTCCAGTAAATAACTCCTCATGCTATGCTCTACCTTTATAAGGTCAAAAATGAAGTACTATTGCCATGTTTGGGATGGAGCTGCCCAGTCATCAATTTCCAGTCTTGATAGAGTTTAAAAGCATCTTGTCCTTGTAGGAAAAGAATTATTTTCCACCCTCCAGCCTCTCTCTCATAGGTGGGATGTAGCAAGTCTCTCACTGTTCTATTATTAATACCAATGATAACCACAGCCATATAGAACAGACTCTCTAGAAGATGTTTCTCTGATCATTGCAATCTTAACCTGTTCAAGTCTAGAGTCTTCTCCTCCTATCCATATAAACTATTCCTTATTGTAACCCTCTACCACTAGTGGCCTCTGAGCCTTGTACAGATTGAACCTTATTGTAAAAAAAAAGAACTTGACTACATTGATTTATTATCTTTCTAACATTGAGCCCAAAAGAGTTATATTATATAGAAAAAAGATATAGAAGTCATTACAAATTGGTAGATAAATAACAAAATACCTTAACATATATTTTTATTTAATTCCTTCTCTCTTTAGAACAAAGGCTGTTATGGCTCTTCACAGTTTCCTTTAATATCTGTGAATTGACATGACAGGAAAGAGAGTGGATTAGTTTTTCTATTGATCAATCACTGGTTTTGCATTTATAATAATTCTTCTTCTGGTTCCTATCCAAAGCTTGAGAGAGTAGTCTCCTTTTCATAACTGGATTGGAAAAAGAGATACATTCACACTTTTCCCAAGGGCTTCAGTGTGAATGTAACTAACCCAGTCAGTCCCAATCTACAAACTTAGCCCATCTGAGATAAATATTACAAGGTAAACAACATGAGAAAACTATTTGGAAATACTGAAACCGTTAACATATTGTCCTACCTTAAAGGAATTGGTTTAAGCCAAAACATTTAACAACTTCAATAGATCATCTACCAAATATATATACATATATATCTAAGTAACATTACCAAAACATTTACTGAAAAAGCATAAAATTATGTACAAAATATCTGTAGCTGAAGCCATAAATTTGCATACAAAATGTTTTGATTTCAGCATTAAAACCCACAGAGGTGTTGATATGCCACTAAACTAAAACAACCAAATCATCCTATATGAATTGAAACAAATGTCTAGAAATGGAAGAAATCCCAAAGAATTCCTAACACGATTACATATAAGTCACACTTGCTGAAGACCATTTACAATATGCTAAACTGCACTCATGATGAAACATATTATAACTGAATGTTCTCACTTAGACTCTATAAGACATAAATACTACAAGAAAACCAACATGAGAAAACTACTTGAAAATACTGAAACTATCCTCACAAGAAATAGGTTTATATCAAAACATGTAATACCTAGAATAAATCATCTACAAATTATATATCTACAAAACATACACTTAACATGAAAGTATACAATTATGTACAAAATACATGTAATTATTTACACCATTTACATTGTTTAGATTGTTGTCCTCATCTTTATTGCCATATTCACAACATTTCGGTCGTTGAACACTCCGGCATTCTTCAGGTGATTGGAATTTTGAACAGGGGTAGAAACATTGTGAATATCACAATAAAGTTGAGGACAACAGTCTGAACAATATAAATAATGTAAATAATTACAATTCCTCATCTCAGAAATATAGACAAAATATATGTAGTTGATGTCATAATTGCATACAAAATATTTAGATTTCAGTATTAAATAAGCCTTAGAGGTTGATATGCTACTAAAAAAACTATCAACTTTGAGCAACTTGTAACATTGTCATATTTCTGAATTAAATAAAAAAGTAAAATTCTATTAGGCATTCACAAATAGCATTCTGTTTTATATCTTTGGCGTTAGAAGTAACTAATGTTTAATTATATTTGCAAGAAAGACATAATCACGTTTATAACAGAATACTGGTAAATTTGAAGATAGCAAATTATTTATTTATCAGCAGTATTCAATAAACTATAATCTTGTGATTGAAATCATTCCCATGGAACATAGGTTTTCTGTCATATTCATTAATTTAATATTTCAACTTCAAAGTTACTGATATACATATGAAAATTTTCTTATGTAATCATTGCTAATAATTGCTGAGGAAAATACATTTTTTGAGTTATTTAATTTATAAAAAAACAAAGATAATCTCTTCTTTACAGAGAATGTCTAACTTCAGCTTCCTTCAGATAAGACAATAGAGATCAATGTCAGTGATGGTACATTTTTATATTATTGTCTACCTAATACAAGACCTAAGCGCCACTCATTCTAGAGTGTTATTGTAAAGGTTGCTATATGGATGTAAGATGAGGAAAAAAAGCACAGATTATGAAGATATGTAAAATAGTTAACCCTAGATTTGAAGCAGTTATGATCGCAGTGATCAAGAAAAAAATCCTTTCAGGAGTTTGTTCCCCAAAGCAGTAGTTCTTGGGAAGAAACGGTGTGAGTGAAATTTATTCCTTATAAATCGAATACTAAGGGAATGAGGATAATTCAAGCCTTCAAATGTGGCATTCGGATTCAAGCTGTAAAGGTCTGAACTCATTGTATTTGATTGGATCATTTGACCTGGAAATTTATTCTTTATTTTTTAATCATTTCACTCCATGCAAGGCTATAATGTCACTAAGACACTAGGGATTACTGGGAGTAAATGGAGAATGAGAAAATTTTAGTGAGGAGAAAAGACAATAAAAAAACAGAGTACAAATTGTATTGCATTTAAGTTTTTGAATGTTGTAGGCATGAGGGAAACAAAAAACTGGAAGAGAGTTAGAAAAGAAAATATTAGAATAGAACTTACAGTTACATCTAGCTTGTGCAACAGTAGAATGGTGAGACCTAGTTGCAATTTAGTAATATGCTTAAATTCATTGAGTCAAGTCACCAAGGAGAAAAGGTCATCAAAACAATTACCATGAAAATATAATACTTATGAGAAATTCAGAAGCCATGTAATGTTGGTGGCAAAAGTAAATGAAGTCAAGATGCCTGGTCAGAATCTAATACATTACAGACCCTTCTTTGGATTTTTTAAAGAATCTTGAGATATATATCAGAAGCACCAGATCAAGTATGGTAGCAATATTCAATGCATGGAGGAATGGTAACTTTATAGAAGTGCATGATAGACTCTGACAATAGAAGACAAATCATATTTCTTTTATTCCAGTTGTTGCATAGCTAGGCTGACCATAATTACCAAGTCTCAAACCCAGAATGTTTTTAATTATTGATTCGGGTTCTTGCACAATAAATTGTTTTCATAACCCAATAGCCCTTAAGCTTCAGGGGTGACACAAAAAGAAAAAGAATATTTAAGAAAGCTTATAAATATGATTGGACATTCGGACAGACCCTTGAAAACAGGACAATCAAAGCCAAACTGGAATATTTTGTAAGCCTATATATAGCAGGATATAGGCAACATGGTTCGCCTTGAAAGAAGATTCAAGTCAGAATCCCAAAATATTAGGCAAGCCAATTTATGTTTCCCAAACATTTACTGACGAGAAACAGGCCAAATGTTTTTGACACCTCTGCCAAAATTCAATTTCTTCTCATCTTCTGAAATACATCTAATCCATTGGGTATCCAGTTTCCATTATGCTCATATATGCCTGCCAGTCTTCAAAGATCTCTTTGCTACAGACTCTCTGATTCTCATGTGTCCATCCATTCTTTCTGCTCGGTTTCAATGACTTCTTTTAAATTACCTAAGCTGTCAAAAACTACTTTGTCAATCACTTCAATTTCCATTATCTGTACATGCATTAATATAGGCTTATGGTTTAATAATCTTTGTAAATGAAAATTTAAACCCTTACTTGAATACTTACTACAAAAAGTAGAAGGTAGACTGAAAAGAAACCCATCCCTTATCAATAAAACTACTTTGTTACATAAAGAATATCCCAAATTTTAGTAGTGAATTATTCTCCAACATTTTTTCCACTATATCTTTTGCAAGTTTTACAATAAATCACAAAGCAAATTTATGTGCACAACTTCAAGAACATAGATGATTAGAATCTGGCAACAGATCTCTCATCTACCTGAATACTAAATGCCAAATGAGAGATAAAACTAGCTTGTAAATTTCAATACTTTAACAAGCAAACCTGTAACTTTTAATCATCACCAAACTGACTCTAAATGCACACTAGTCATGATTAGTGGTTGCTCTCTAAAAGAGGCTGTTTGCTTTGAGTAGCCATAAGGTATCAAGTTCAGTTCCCATATCAAGTACATTTTGTACTGTTCTCTTCTCTTTATTTATACATGTCGGAGTTACCTCCTCTTTTTGCTCCTTAAACTGAGAGGAACATGTCATCTCAACCTTTACCTCTCGTTTGTGCTTAGTTAAGTTATATTACAAACCTTGTTGTAATATACTTCTAGACATTTTTAGGCCATAGTTCTCTTTAGCTAACCTCGTCGTATTTTATTATAGACACTTTACTGTTAGCTTATCCAATTTTACTTGCTGGTCTCCCTTGTCACAAGACAGTGGCTTCTCACTAAATTCAGGAGGACGAGGGCAACTGAAACGGTTGGATACACAGGCCCTGGACTTCGCGGCCAGGAATGTCGATCATCGGGCTGTGTATTAAGTTACGCTCCCATTTTTTTTTGTCTGCCAACTTGACGATAGTTGGAAACTTTTCTCTCTCTCTCCTTCGCCTACTGCTCCTGGCTTCTATTCGACTCTCGGCATTCCGTCCCTACTGGCTGCCTGCACGTCATCCTTAACCTTTCCCGTACACTACGTTAGTAATTAATATGGGAGGTTACTAATATCGGACTCGACTGGCAAACACGCAACGCCTGCACTGGACCTGTGACATGCCCGAACAACGCCAGCTCTTCTTTCCTTCCCAACACGTCAAGTTGGCACTCCAGCAACGACCAACAACCAACAAGTGGCACCCCGGCAATGACATCCTGGCCAACATCAACTCCAACTGCAACAACCAACAGCGATCATCCCGGCAACGATCAACTTCAACAACCAACAACGATGATCCTGCCAGCAACCAACAACAACAATCAACTTCAACAACCAACAGCGATCATCCTTCCAACAACCAACATCAACTGCAGCAATCAACAACGATCATCCTGCCAACAACCAACATCAACTGCAGCAATCAACAAGCGATGATCCTGCCAACAACCAACATCCGCTTCAACTCCAACCAACATCAACTTCAACAACCAACAGCGATCATCCTGGCAACAACCAAAAGCGATCATCCTGGCAACTACCAACACCAACCTCGACCCTCAATGCCTACACTAGAACTTCTGTACCTCCACCGTTCCGACCATCTTTATTTCCTTTTCTTTTCTAGAATAAATTAGCATATATCATATATATCCTCGTTCTGTCATCTATATTTTTTCACCGTCAGATTTAACATCTTCAAAAATGTTAGCGGCCCTCTTGTGACCTCATTCACCTTTGTGTGATACGGGGCCGCTCGAGGGGCCCGCTACATACATATAATTCTAAAGATGTGTATTCCATCTTTCAGGTGTTGCTTGAATAGCTTGATTGCTTTCTAAAATCTCTTATTGGTTTTCCAAATAAAAACAAAAAGAAATTCATGCCTTATAATCCATGTGTAGAAACTTGGCCATTGTGCTGTCACAGATTTTCACATCAACAGCACTTGGAACCTGGAGACTCAGAATAATCTTTGTGTTGTTGGCTCAAAAAATTGGACTTTCATGACACAGATCTCCAAGATTAGTGTGGTTTTGGTAACAAATTTAAAGTGAGCAAATGTAGGATGTTTATCTAGAAATAAATACTTGAGCATTAGGATCAAATCTGTAAGACATGTCCCACAAATTCTTAAAAGGATACATTCAGAATTGAAAATATGAGTAACCATGTCCGAGACATTGAAAATCACTTTGTAACTCATCCAACACATAATGTGGAAAAAAGGCTTGGAGAATTTGCCCCAAACATAACATATTGAAGGCAAGAATGGCAGAAAGAAAGAGGGAATAACTTACCTAATGAGTTTGTGTAACTGGATGGCAGAGTATATACATGGAGAGATTGTAAGGAGACAAGCATTGCTTAGGACTACAGAGGATAGGAAGTTGGGGAGAACCATGATTTTCAAACCAAAAACTGTGGGTAAACCATACAATAGTCATAATGATGTCAGTGACAAATCAATAAAAGGAAGTCATTTGAGAATCGGAAAGGTTAGTAATGATGTCTTAGTTACAAGACAGTGAAAATCATTTTTAACTTCTGTTTAAAGCAAAACATGATTTGGTTTGGTTTGTTTTATTTTACAGCATATCAACCTCACTGAGCTGACAAGATTTTTATTGCTGTCAATATTTCTTTTCAAAAATGTATTGCTGGTATAAATTTTTTTTTTTTTCAAAAATACATTGCTTGTAATATTTTTTTAAATGTATTGCTGGTAATAATTTTTATTCTTTTTCAAAAATGTATCACTTGTAATTTTTTTTTAAAATATATATTGCTGGTATTTTTGCTATAAAACCCCTTTTTTTACACTTTCATACTGTTTTAATCCCAGTTTGGGGGTTAACTATTTGCCCATAGCTGGGAACCTAACAGGTGCTACCACCCCAGATCAGGATGGACCTTGGAATAACAGCAATTAAAAGGTGGTTCCACACTCCACAATAACTTCTGATCAGAGGCCTTGCTAATGGATGTAGTTTCTCATCATACTCAGGACATGAACACATAATGAGGAAAGAGGGCTTGGAGAATCTGACATTCACATAATGTACTGAAGGCAAGAGTGACAAAAAGAAACTGAGTAACCTACCTCATGAGACATTGGTTTGAGGTATAAAGGATTGGACATTGTGAAGAGCTATGATTGCCCATGTACGGAAGGGACAAGAAACATAATGTTGAGTGGCTGATGCCACTCATTCCTGCAAATTCTAAATTCAACCAAGATTTGTACAGAATGAAATGGAGAAGGAACAAAGGAAGATATTTGATACAAATTGAGAAAGTGTTGATATTTGATTATTGAAAGGTCAAGAATCAGTCCTACTTTCAAAGTGAGAACTATTTAAAGAATCAGTTTGGTTAACAAGTGAGTGGCACAGAACATTCATGTAAGTTCTCAAATCAAACTTGATTAATACGGATTGAAAGAAGAAAGAGTGAATAGTGTAGGAAAGAAAACATTTGATTCTAACCGATATGATCAGCAACTTTTACAGTTTAACATTTGTTTTGATTTTCTTGTATTTCTGTTTATTTCTTTTTTTAAATAATCATTTTATTGATCTTATTGGACTCATTTTAAATGCAAGTATCTTTTGATTAAAAAACTGACATAGAATACCAAATATATTTATTACATTACAGATATACAAGAGTTCAACAGAATTATCTCTTTCTATAAAAAGCAGGATGTGAGTGTGTTCGTGTAATAAATTTTCGACGGATTTGCACCAAAATTTACATGCACATGCTCCAAGTTAACGGGAAGGCCAAGACCAATTTGCATTTCCCAAATCACATCGATAGTGGAAATAATCGAATTTTTCATGCTTCTACGGTAGTTTTCATGTAGTTTGCGGCCATTTTCTACTGGCCAGAGTGAGACCTATTTGGCTGCCATGAATAGGCAGGAAGATTCTATTGGCCAGCATGAGAGCCAACATTGACTGACACGAATGTTAACTAGCATGCTAGCATAAAAAAAAAAATCAATAGCTGCATTCGTCTTTATGGGAAAAATTTAAATCTGATGGCACTTTATTTAATTGGCTCATTCACTTGCTAAGCAAGTGAATGAGCCAATTGGAGTAAAGTGCCAACGTTGATTCTGATTCTGCAGAACTGGGTTGGACGTGAAAAAGTATTTGTTGTTAACATTCTTTTTTCATTCGGTTTTTCCAGTTACGAGTCCTTTTTTAAAACTGATCATTTTGTGTTCATTTTGTTTAGTTCTTTTTTCATAACAGATTTAATGTTTAATATAGAGCTTAGAAAAAATTTGCAGTGTGAGATAGGCAAGAAGTAAGGCATGTAGCAACATCATCATGGCAAAGGACACTCCTTTAAAGGCAAGGAAGGGCAAAAATATTTTAAGTCAAGTGATAGCGATTGCTGTATGAGTCGTACGATTTTTGAATCAAGCACGGGCAACACCGGGCCATGCGGCTAGTTATTAATAAATAAAAGTGAGACTTACTTATAAATAATGAAAACTTTCTCTATATGAACCCTTCATCATTGAGTCTTTTTTCTGGACTTCTCCTCACTACCAAAAAATTCAGTTTTGGACTCATCTAGCCACAATATATATGTCAACTATTTCAATGTGTTGTGGACCCTCTAGAGGCAGGCACAATGTTATATGGCCCGAGCACCCAAATAAGTATGAGGTCACAAGAGGCCCACTAACATTTATAAATCAAAGATGTAAAACCTGACACATGAAACAAAATAGACAGCAGAACAAAGATATTTAAGATTAATACAAAAATTATTTAAAATACAGACCAGAGTCACTGTAGGTTAGGCTAGCATGTGAGTTTGGTGAAGGTGTTGAAGGGGCTGGTTAAGTCGTAAGGGTCTCTAGTGACCTGAATTAGTGAAGGCTAGGAATACGAAAAGTTTCTGGAAGATAAGAGTCAGTGGTGGACAGAAGTAAGAGAGAAAAAAATGTGCACTGGAAATAGTAATGGCCAAGAGTTCTGGTTTATAAGAAAGCCTAACTATCATTCAGTTGGCAGACAAAAATAAATTGGAACATAACTTAATACATAGCACATCCAACTGCCCTGGCCACAATGGCCAGGGGCCTGCATTTCTTCTTCTCACTCTCCGACTCCTGAATTGGGCAAGAAGTTACCGGGTTAACAACCACAGGTCTTGCAAAATATTAAAAATCTCAAGAAAAAATAAACTGAGATTTCCTACAAAATATGAAGGTATAAAATGGTCATGATATATATTACAACTAAGTCTGTAACACAAAAAGAACAAAAAAGTCAATTATGAAACTAAATGAAATTAAACTGCCGAGTTTGTAGGGAACACAATGAAAAGGTCATGGTCAAAGCGTCTGTCTAGGTCAAGTTTAAAGAGTAGCCAGGGCTATGATAAATGTCCAATTCTTATGTTTTTTTGCACATAACAGTCTTTTCTCATTATTCAGCTTCTACAAGAAAGGGTTTCTTGATGGCTATGTTTGTACCTTCTGAACCCCACTGAACTAAGTTGATTTTTCACAGTTGAGAATTATACAGGTTCCTATTGAGAGGAATTAAATCCAACTGTCAACTCTGGAGCAGTTTTTCCTTCTATTTCTTTTGCTTTCAATAATCAAGTGTTTATCTTCAGCAGCAGTTATCACTTTGGAGGCTCCTGCTCTTTTTCTCTCAATATTTGAACCAGTTTCTAAATGCCTTTGTAATGAATATTGCTCTCCATGTTTAGAAATCTTCAACTTGACTTAATGACTTTTTTTGTTCTTTTTGTGTTACACACCTAGTTGTAATACATATCATGACCATTTTATACCTTCGTATTTTGTAGCAATTTGTCTTTGAGAATAGCCTTCTTTGAATAAAATTTTAATTTGTACCCTCTTCTTAATGCTTAGCAACTTTGATTTTACTATTTTGTGCAAAATTATTTCAAAATTATAATATAAATAATTAAATAAGTATGAAAAATACTGCCGTAATTGTACACTCTTTTTTTTCTTCACATAGAAATTGTTCCAATAGTTAACATTTTTAGCTTAAAAACTGTCTAGATGAAAATGAGGTAGTCAGTAGTAGAGATATCAGTGGATGGGGCAAAATTTTTGTTATGGTAATTTGCCCACACAAACATGGACTCTCCCAGCTATTTATAGGAGCAGGTACTGCCTTTTGGAGAGGCAAGTCTCCAGCAGTCAGCTCTGTCAGTCAGACCAAACATTCACACTGTAACACTCTCGTTTGTATATGTTTGTATTACTGTTCCTGTTAATGTATTTGTTTAACTCAATTCTTCCTTTTTGTGTCTTTATTTCTGGCCCTAACAAGGCCACAAGAGTTTCGTATCTCATGTTGATGTGCTTCTGTAGTGGCAACATATGTCCAAGCTTTGATACAAAACAGAATTGTAACTTATCAGTTAACCAGTGCGAGATGCATTTTGCCTGTATATTTCATCCAGTAAATTTTAACAGTAATGCTTTGATTAGTTTCCAGCAATACCAGACTGTTTTGGACTGTTATTAATATGACCACATGATTTATAGTTAATGTAAAATTTCCACAGAAAGAAATAAAAAACGTTTTTCTAACATCAACATTTATATTTATTTTTGTGTGTACATGTGTAAAGGTTTTGATGTTATGTCTCTTTGACTGAATTAATGAGATTGAAATATGTTTATCTGAGCTCAAAAAAGTTGGAGTAATTATAAAGCTGAAAAATGCAGAATAAACTGTAGCTTTAGAAAAGTATTTCAAAGTGAAAATTTCTTGATGTTTGTTTGGAAATGTGTGTAATGTAGTTTGGAAAATTTTGTATGTACATATATACGCTTTTAACATCTGACCACCCATGGTCGAGATGAGAATCCTTTAAGGTCACATCTTTGTAGGAAAAGAGAATAGAAGAGAAAGCAAGCTTGTGTCTGCTATTTATAATTAATGTAACCATGTGAAAGGTTCACAGAAATTTGGCGGGAAAACTTGACTTGGTCACACGCTGGAAAAATATTTGTATGTGGGTGGATTGCAATGCCCACTTGTATGTTTATTGACCAATTAGAAGCCTGTATTTCCTGAAAATCTGTATGAAGCTGAATAAAATTCAACATTGATAAGAATGTGAAAGCAGGATACTAAAAGGCCACCAAACAGTCGCCATAATTTTCTGTTCATGCAATTTTTGTTTCAGAAGTTGTTTCAGGCCATCATCATGAGCTGATCATTTACAATTGTCATAACTGATCCATTTCTCAGTAATTATTCAATCAAGTAATGACACATCAAGCACACTTCAAAATGTCAAACTCTTTCATTTTTACTAACTTCGTGTGGTACCCATTTATTGAGTTTCTTCATTTTGACAATTTTTTTGAGATGCTCTTATATTATAGAAATACTGGCACCTATTACCTGAGATATTTCTCTAAAACTTTGACAGGGGTTTTAATCAACTACCATTTTGTTCACTTAGTGTTTTCAGATGTGGATTATCAATTACAGTTGAAAGTCCAGTACCATCTTGAGCTTCTATTGCAGAACTTTAGAAACCATTATTGTACTGTTCAGTCACAAGTGGATCCTTTACCCCATTCTCTGTTAATATTGGTGGAAGTATTATAACCAAGCTTGAACTCATGTAAAAAAGTAAATGCATCTCTAATTTTTTCTCATTCAACATGAGGGGTAAATAATGTATTAAGTTGAATTCTGAAAGAAATTGATATAAGATTAACAAAGAGGACAATTTAATCATTAAGAATGAACAATATATTTTGTGTAAATATTATAATAATATATTATAACACAATTAAAAGGTTTATCTAAAATGAGAGATTATTTTCCAAACAACCAATCATATATATATATATATATATATATATATATATGTAAAACCATTTATTCAAAAATTATAACATAAAAAATGCTATAAAATCACTACAAAAATAGCCATTTTGTTTCTACACTTCTGGTGGCTTCTCAAGTGATGGTATTGAACACCATCACTTGAGGAGAAATCAGAAGTGTTGAAACAAAATGCCTTTTTTGTAGTGATTTTATAACATTTTTATGTTTTAATTTTCAAATAAATGATTATATTAGCTCTACTCTGTATTGAGCACACTTTTAAGAATTGTATTTGTTGGTTATTGGAATTTATTCCATATACACCAATCCTATACATGTATATATATATATATATATATATATATATATATATATATATATATATATATATACACACATGCCCCTGAAAGAATAAAATTCAGTCGAGCACTTTAGCGAGAAAAAGTGCAAATTTCTAAACAGTAACTGTTAGTGGTGCTGATGAAAAAGCTCTTCTATGAATTGAGTACTCTGAGTCACTTGCATGTTTATTCTAAAATAAATACATAAAAATTCACTTTCCTCTCTGCTAGGAGCTGATAGCTCAGAGGAAAAATCTCCAACTGATGCCAAATCGGTCAGGTTTCAATCCTGACTTGAGGCAATCAGATATCTAGTTACACTGATGAGCTGTGATACTGTGAACCAGTCTATTTGTGGATCACACACACACACACTCCCACACACACAGACACACACATATATATATCTATCACATTTGAGTGCATTTGATGCAGGAAGTGGTTGACCATCCTAACCTCATCTATCACATTTGAGTGCATTTTACACACACACACACACACACACATATATATATAAGACTCACCTTGCTAAACATTATCTCTCACTAAATCTCCTAGCTTAGATTAATTTGCTTAATTTTATAGGTTAAAACTTGTTGTGTTACTTACAGTTGCATTTTGTATGTGCCACCAAGTGAGGATGACACTCAATAGTAATGGTCAACCAGACTAACCTTGCTAGTTATTATCTATCACTGAAGCACCTAGTTGTGGTTATTATGGCTGATTTTACATGACAGTGGAGTAATGGATAGCGACTCGGTTTGAGGAATCAAAGGGCCGAGTTCAAATTCCAGTCAAATCCATTGCATTCACTTATGTATTAATACTCTTGGGAAAGGTATGAATCCTCTTCTTCTCCCTCCAGCTATGGGTAAATAGCAGGACAAACCAGGTTCTATAACCTTGGATGGCAACTGGTCTACTGTGAAAGAAATGCAAGAAAAACATTTTCCTTGTCAGCATGTATCATGCATGGCACATAAATGCTTGAGCCTTCTTCAGTTACTTAATATCAAATTATGTATAGTCCACCCAGTGAGGATCAAATTCACTACTCTGTTGTAATGGTCAACTAAATTAGCCTTGCTAATCATTACCCCATGCTGAAGCATCTCTTCAGTTACTTTTCTATCGTAAATTATAGCTAAAAGGCACATTTTTCATACTTAAAGATATTGCCACAGTTCATCAATTATTTTGCACTCAGATTTGATAAAACAAATCTGAACAAAACACCCTGATCCAAGATTACAATCACAAATTGGTTCAACTAAGGAAAGATTTTTCTTTCTGAAATAAATATCTTGTAACATATCCTATTATTTGACTGTCTCTCTAAAACCCTCCCTTTGACAATCCACAATCAAAATCTGTCAGTACAGGAAATTGAGAGACTTCTCAATATGATTATTTCTCTCTGTGTCTCAAACAGCATGCAAGTTTTGGTTAATCTGTATCCTCAGCAATTTTCACAATGTAATAATCTATATTCAACATTGCAAGCAAAGCATTTATCCAAAGACACTGGCCACTCCATATTCTAATAGGGGCCATATGTTTGGGATCACAACAAGCACAAATTTACTTAACTTTATAAATAAGATATATGCACAGTGTCTATTTCTCCTGAAGGAAGACATAAAAGTGAACAAAACAGTGTTTCATAAAAACTCTGCTATGATAACTGGAGTTTATTATTGGTGATTACTTTACATGACAAACTGTTTTGTAATATTGATCCTCTTATATAGGCAGTGAATGCTGGACAATCTCTGAGGTAAATTTTTTAAAATCCCAAAACACAATTTTAGAATGAAAATATGAGGTAGGTAAGATTTTAAGAAGAAAAAACATGATTTAACATCATTTCTAAGGTGGGTTAAGATTTTTAGACTTGAGTCTTTTTAGACTTGAGTCTTTTTAGACTTGAGTCTTTTTTGACCTGAGTCTTTTTAGACTTGAGTCTTTTTAGACTTGAGTCTTTTTAGACCTGAGTCTTTTTAGACTTGAGTCTTTTTAGACTTGAGTCTTTTTAGACTTACTGTGCAGTTGACAAAATGATAAACAAACAATGCACATGTGCAAAATTAAAAATATAAAATATACACACACACACACACATATATATATATATACGTATATACATTAATTACTATTGTTACTATGAATAAAAAATAGTATTTGATCAAACAAAACAGGGAAGTTAATCTCTTACATCCAAAATCATCCAGAGTTTTATCAAAAGAAAAGGACCTCTTAGAAACTGAACCTGTATTTCTTTTTTGAGGGTTAAAGAAATCATCTTTTCACTGAGTTTACTTTTTACTGTTTCAGACACGGAGATACTTACAGCAAAACATGTTTAAAATTTCTCTTTTTAAGAAATGTACATCTTTTGTTGGAAATTTTTGGTATATATTTACTAACTTATATTCAACATTTTTCTCATCATGGTCAAAAGGCCTCCTTATATACAAAAACATATGATTAGTCCTATTATCAATATTATTTTTGTGTTTTTTATCTCTTGAAATTATTTCATCATTATTTTTATATATATATATATATATATATATATTGTTGTATGTATGTATTTATATAATGTTTTCTCTTTCAAAACATGGTCAAGATATTGTGTCCATGTTTATAGTCAACATTATTGAGTGTTGTTTTTTTTTGTTTTTATTAAGAAGGCTTCCATTATTTAAAAAAAATAAAAACAACAAACAATAATATAAATATAAACTATATATATATATATATATATATATATATATATATATATATATACATATATATAGATAGATAGATAGATAGATAAGAACAAGAATTAGACAAAAAATAGATAGATAGATAGATAGATAGATAGATAGATAGATAGATAGATAGATAAGAACAAGAATTAGACAAAAAATAGATAGATAGATAGATAGATAGATAGATAAGAACAAGAATTACACAGATAGATGGATGGATAGATGGATGAAAGGAGCAATAGTAGTAACAATCCTACTTTTTGTTTATCATTGTAAAACACAGTTTCATCTTATTAGGAAGAAATATTGGACCATTGAAGTACAAGCCTGTTACAGATTTAAGAATAATTATATTACAGGATGTTGGAAGCATTGATATAGATAATATATAATCATTATTCATGCATTTAGAGTTCATTTATCATAATTTTAACATGACAACAAAGCAAGCAAATTATATAGTGGCATTGGAGCAGACTTGTAAATATTTGGCATAATATCATTAAAGGAACTGCTGTCAGGGAATGAAGAAATTTGTATTTTATTTAAGAAACTGTGGTAATATTTGACAGAATTGTGGACAGTATTTCTTAATCTACGGGTGTAAATCTTGGTTTGAAGCATGTAGTGAATTATTGATTAGAAACTTCATTCAAGTTATATTATTTTAAACACTTTCAGCTCACGATGTACAAACAGAATTGAATTGATTTCTTCACAGGTCAATTTTAGGGACAGATTTTTATAAATGCATGAAAAGATTTGTAACAGAGGACATTGAAACTATTAGCAAATTCTCTTTGCAATATTTGTCCTCTCCTTGCTGAGTCAGGTTGGTATTGTTAATTGAACAGGTAGCCATATTGAAAACTATGACCGTGATAATGATAAAGGCATTTTCCGTCGCTCTCTTTATTATCTGCTCAGTAAAATAATGATTTTATTATTGTTGTGTTTGAATTATCATTAATACGGTTCTGTTCTGCAAAATCTTGATGATGATGATGATGATGATGATGATGATTTGAATATGGCTGCCAAATCTGTTCTGCTATATATCTCAAGATTCTTGACAAAATCCAAAGAAGCATCTGTACTGTTATTAGTATTGACCTGGCATCTCAACTTCAGCCAATTTCCCACTGCCATGATGTGGCTTGCCACTGTTTTCTCTATAAATATCTTCATGGCAATTGTTCTAATGATATTTCCTCCTTGGTACGTTGACTGCATGAATTTAAGGATGGTCCTGGATTGGCAAATAGTTCTCATCATTTTACTATTGAAATAGATGTAACTGTAAGATCTATTCTAGTAGCTTCTTTTCTACTCACATGTGGAACTCTGTTCCAATTTTTTACTTTACCTATGATCTTCAAAGATTGAAATGAAATATCAATTGCCTTCTTTAATTGTACTTTGTCCTCACTACTGTCTTTTCATTTTCTTTCACTCTTGGTAATCCTTTGCATCTTAGTGGCATCATCACCTTGCTTTGGGTGAAATCATTAAAAAAAAGCCCCTTGAATCTCTTTTGTAGCATCAGACTACAGACTCACTACTCTAGGCATGGCTGCTATTGTTTCTATAGAAAGTAGATTTTGAAGATTTGGAGCTGCTTTTCCTATGCTCAACTGATTTTCATTCAGAATTGTCCTTATCCTAAAATGGTTGTGAACCAAAGATAGGTAGCCATGTCCTTCAAAATCATAGCCAAAAATCTATATTTTCTTAAATTAAAATAATTTTTTCTTTATTTTTCTTGCAAAATTTTTGGTTGTCATTCATAATGAAGTGTTACCATTTGAAGGTGATTATTTTAGAGAATCTATCTTTGCCTGAAATCCTAATAGAAGATATATCAATTTTTTGTAAATTATTCAGGTGAACATCATCATGCTTTTAACACATTAACCATATTGTAACTAAAGTAATTTTTCAGGAATTAATTTAAGGCAATATTAAAAAAGAGATTTTTTTTTCTTTTTTGATAGAAAAATTCAAAAGAAAGGCACTTTTAGGGCACATATTGAGAAAAGATGGCTTAAGAAATTTTACACTCAAAAAAAGCAAGAGGGACAGAGGAAAACAACATATAACCTACCTAATGAGCTTGTTTAAATGGTTGGAAAAACAGGGATAAGGAGAGATAGAAAAAAAAACAAAGTTTACTAAGAGCTATAAAAGACAAGAAACTGTTGAGTGTCATGATCACCACGTCCTGAAGGGACACTGCATACAGAAGAAGAATAAGTCTAATTAATTAGAGGTTTTCTTTGATTTCTCTTACATATAATCTGGCATACAAGGTGAATGGGTGTATACTATAAAGCGGCCCCAAAATTTTCAAGTTAAAATATGTTTCAGGCTATATTAGACGTACATGATGACCCCCACCAAATCATATTTTAAAATGTATTGTATGGAATTTATTAAATAAATTCAGTAAGCATATACTTTCTTTTCATTCAAATTCTAATGAAAAAAGTGGTGGAGAGATATTATCAATTAACTACCATAATCTGTAATACCTCGTAAGTGGGTTGCAGTGTTTCCAGTAAGAATTACAGTAGCATGAATAACTTTTCCCTGCTAACCATCCACTCGTTCCACTCTTCTCAAATGCAATCTTTAAATGACTTGTTGAGACATATATATTTTATAAGGAAAGTCTACTTTTATTACACTACACTTTTATTATTTTATTATAACCATGTGAGTTAATTTGTTTCAGTAGAAAATATTTCGGTTGATATTTACCAAGACAGGGGTTAGTTTACCGTTAAAAATCTTCCACGCCAACAACTTACCATAAATCACAGGATTTAAGGTTCACATTTTATACCTGGAGTAAAAGACAGCCCACTAATTTTTATTTTTGGCAGGGGGATTTTTAAGGTTAAAAGGTTGCCTTGTACAGCCAGCATATATGGTAATCATTCTTGCATTTTTTTAATCAAATGTGATAATGTAAATATAATGTTTGGGTAGGAGTTAAAGCATGTAGACATTGAGCAAATCCATCTGAATGGAGAGACACAGTTGTTGATAGTAAACACCTAAGTTATCACACTGGAGAATGATATTTTAAGCATTTTTCTCATTCAGGTAAATTTTACATGAACTGATGTTTCAGAATGATTGTCAAATGTCGTTAGTTATATGCACTTCTTTATTCATGAAATTATTTCTTTCCATAAATGATTAAAGATAGCAACACACATGTGATAATATAATTTAAAAATAGTCCAGAAAATAAATTGATGGAACTTAGTTTGTATCACCTTTAGGAAAAAGCTGGCGTCTTTATCACCTTCAATTCTATTTCTTGAAACACTTGTTAGAGAATGTTAACTTTTTGTTCAAGATCATTCTTATCCCAATATCTATGTCATCAGCATATCATCCCAAATCATCAGTACATTGACCTCGAGAGGAAAAGTAAGAACTCTGTCTTCTATCAGTAGATTCATTTAGAACGTAGTATGGAATGCTTAAGGGATCAACACCCATCTCTTCACATCTGTGCTTGTATATGCAAAGGGTATAGTCTAGAAAAACAATGAATTGATTTTGTTGACTGATATAGTTCCTCTATCATATCTAGACATTCATTTGAGTCAGAGCTTGGAGGAGTATTTCTAATGGATGAGAAGACAAAGTCTGTATTGATGTGGTCATATACGTCTGTGAGGTCAACATACCAGGTAAACAATTTTCTATTGGAAAGATATGCAATTTGTTGAAGTTGTTTGATGACATAATTACATCCCTTATCAAAATGAAAGCCAAAATGAGTTGTGAGTATATATGATGTTTGTTAATAATTTCTTTCACTATAATTGATTCAATCACTATATCTCTGTATGTGTGAGGAACTTAAGGACAAATTTTTTGTTCCAATAGTACATTAATGCACAATTTCCTCCACTTATAGTTGATAAGTAATGAAGACATTGCTATTTAGAGTAAATAGGTTCTTTACATCAGTAGATAAAGGCAAAATATATGTACTAATTATGTCCAAATAATAGTATACTGGAAAATCCCCTTTGATAACAGACTAGTTGCAATTTGCTCACCAAGAAACATCTTTATACTATTGTTCACCTAATAAAAGGGCCTAGAGACACTCAAGGTAGAGGGTCACTGAATGAAGATGTTGTAAGGGCTTAAAGGAAGGAAAAAAGAAGTACATATTATGGGGAGATGAAGAATAGATAATGATCAGTACTTAACTTGATGAGGTTAAGAGTTTAGTGTTTAGAGAAGCATCCTCTTGGGAGCCCATTCTATAAAGTTGCATACTTTCTCCTTACTAATGGAATACAAAGAAAATGATGATGAGTTAACCCTGTGTATGTGACAAGGTGGGGTCCTAGCTGTGAAGGTCTGAACTGATGGGATTAAGGAATGTAAATTGTCTGAATATTTAATTACTTATGACGTAAAGCAACTCTAAAATCCAAATTAATTAGATGAAAACATTTTATTATAAACTGGTTGTAGAGGTGATGAAGCTACTCCATCCCTACTGAGAAATATGTTTAACTTAAGGGAAAATTCAACTGTAGAAATGAATGAACTAAACAAACATTTCTGTATTCAGGGAACAAAATGTGTTTATTTATTAATTTCAATTTTTTCCCTAAGGAAAAAAATGTCCTTTATCTTTTCAAAACACTATTATTATTATTATTATTATTATTATTATTATTATTATTATTATGAAACTTCCAGGACATATTATGATGAACGAAGGCTTTAAAAATTTAAAACTAACAGGACATACAGTAAGTCTGATATTATTATGCAAATCGCATAAACCTGAATAACTTGAATTTGCTTTGTAAAAAAATTGTCAAATTTGTAACAATTAATTTAGACATCAAACCAATGCTTGAGTTAAATTTTTACATAGTTTCAACATTAAAGTTATTATAAAATCTGCAATGTGAAGTTATTATGCAGATTAAAATAATTTTAATGTAAGGTCTCTGAAATATAATAAAAACTATTTTTTCCATAATATATGTTGAAACATGGATAATAGAAAGGATCTAACAAATGCTGATAAACAGAAAATAGCAAAGCTATTAAGTGAGAGAATGTCCACATTCAGATATCAAAGGAGCATTGCAGAGATCATTGAACGATGAAGAGGTTTTCTATTGAAAATATAACTAAGTTGAGAACTAGAAGCAAAGGAAAAGGTTTTAAGAACTTGTCTCCCCAAGAAGCAAGTTACAATGAAACAACCACTTTTGACTAGAATTAAGAACTTTGAACAGGCTGGAATTGAAGACGCCAATAAGGACAAAATGTAGAAAACTTTTCAAACTGGAATCTATCAAGAAATCTTCTAGGTGAACTCTTCTCAGTAAAGCATATATTTTCAAGCATTAAAATTACATTAAAAGAAATACTTTTTGAAAACAAATCACAAGTGATACTTAATGGACCTAATGGATGGGGCAAAGGATGGATTTTATCCAATATATGTGGCTAAAAAAAAATGCAAGGAGGTGGCAGTGTGGTAACATGGGCTGGAATTGTTGACCAAAGCATTATTGAAGCATTCAAAGTTGATGAAGCAGTTTTTATAATAAATCCGATAACTTTAATAAAACATGTTAAAACTACACCAAAATTTAACTCCAGTTTTGTTTTGGCATCTAAAATAATACTTTGACACTTGACAAAACTTTTTCAAAGCAAATTTGAGTGATTGAGGCTTAAGTGATTTGCATAAATAACTTCTGTATTGAAAGAAGGAGGAGACAGACATAACCAACTTAACAAGTTTGAGTGAATGGATTGCAGACCAGGGACGAAAAGAGGGATAAAAGTTTTGCTGACTTAGCCAATCATGGATAAGTGAAATTGGAATTGGCAATTCTATGGATATTCAGGTCCTTCCAGTCATTGATTCCATGTCTGGTGAGATCCTACTGCATATATCATTCAAATAATAATAATAATAATAATAATAATAATTTGTATGACCCATTTCTGATCATGAAATTACAGCATAAGATCTATTGAGGAAAAGGAAGTAATTCTAAATTATATAATTTTGGTCTCTTTTGACCTCTATATAAAAATGCATGAAATTCTATATCCATGCTTCAGGTTTTCTGAATAAATGAAAATCTTCCAAAATGCAAAGAACTCTCCATGTTTTAGAGATAAAATAACAATAGGAATTGAATTACTTGAAAGTTAATCTTCATATATGCAGACAAGTTGTTTTGAATCTCAGCCAATTCCTATCTTTTATCAGAATACAAGAAAATAAAAACTATAAGATTAGGTTCTATGGCTGAGGTAGTTGCATATTATTGCCTCCATAGTCCTTTTGTGATTCCAAGTAAAAATCCAGGATTTTGAATACCAATTGAGAAGACAATTATGTCCTCCCCACTTAAAATATTAGTGTAATACAATCTTCACCTGTCGTCTTCACTGTTTGGATTTTTTCAGTATTATGTAAAGTTTACTAAATATTCAGCTATCTCAAAAATATATTTTATTTGGTGGGTGTAGTGATCAGATCTTTCCTTATCTGACCCAAATGACTTATCTGGCCCTGATAAGTAAAAAATCAAAAGACATTCATGCTTTTATCTCAACATTCTGAATAAAGAAGAACCTCTTCAAAATGACAGAAGTCCAAGCTTACTAAATACCTGCAGTATATTCAGTAATGTAGCATGAAAAAAAGGGTTAAAGTGGTAAGATCAAAGGTCAAGCCTCTTGTATGCAGTGACCTGTAACTTAAGGGTCATCTTTTGCATATTCAGTGATACCTCGGACACAAGTTTCATACCTCACATATTTTGTAATATGTGTGACACAAGGGCCATATCTCTCATATTGACATATGCAACATCATGGTCATGCTTCTAATATTCACTAACACATGTCACACCTCCATATTCAGTGACATCTGTTACATAAGGGCCATCTTTTGCATATTTAATGATACATAGGATACAAATTCATGCCTTTAATATTTAGGAAAACATGTGACACAAGTGCATATTTAATGATACATAGGATACAAATTCATGCCTTTAATATTTAGGAAAACATGTGACACAAGTGATGTGCTATTCAGTGACATGTCACACGTCTAATATTCAGTGACACATCGGCCATGCGTATCATGCCACTATTATTTAGGGACACATGCAGCACAATGATCATGCCTCTCATATTCAGGAAAACATGGGATATAGGTGTCATATCTCTCATATTGTGACACATGTGGCACACATGTTGTAACTCTCATATTCAGGAAAACATGGGATATAGGTGTCATATCTCTCATATTGTGACACACATGGTAACTCTCATATGTTGGGATATAGGTGTCATATCTCTATATTCAGGAAAACATGGGATATAGGTGTCATATCTCTCATATTGTGACACATGTGGCACACATGTTGTACCTGTCATATTCAGTTAGATATATAACACGTGTTATATTCAGTGATGCACGGAACACAAGAATAATAATATCTCTAATATTCACACCTACAAACATCTCAAATTATTTTCAGTAAGATATACTGAGAAAAACAAAACATTACATGATGTACTGATGATCATTAAAATAATTTCTGTTTCTTCAAAGTATATTTTTATCTATGTGGTTTGCAAAATGGAATTCCAATTCTAGTTGAAGTAGTTTATACCCACTCCACACTAATACGCTTGAGAATGGCGTGAATCAATCTCTTTTTGCTCTATCTATGGAATAAACAACAGGGCAAATTGGGCTCTCTTGTCATGGCAGTCTGAATTTGACTCAGTTTAGAAAAACCCAATCCAATGTTTTCCCCAGAACAATACAACTGACAGTTAATACAGAAAAGGAAGATGTAGAGAGCATGTTTCCTGAAGAGACATGTCTTTTATAGCATTAGCCAAGGACATGATCTAAGTAAATATTCTATTACTAAGAGCAGAAAGAGAAATGGACTTTCATCAATGCAAACAAAATATTATTAAAAAGGCTATATTTTTTTTTTTTTTTAATGCATTTCACCCCAAGCAAGGCAGGAAGCCACTAGGATGCAAGGGGTTACAGAAAATTTGGAGCAAGATCAGATAGGAGTGATAGAAGAAAGGATCAGGAGAAGGGTAGTGGATAGATCAAGGCAACTGGAGATGTCGATTGACATTACATTTGAATAGCTGGAGATTATAGCTCTCAGGGAAACTGGAATAGGGAAGGGAGTTCCATATTGCTTCCTGTTTGAATTTTGGAGCTGCAGAGTTATCATTATTTACATTATTTAAACATGGACTGTTATCATCATCTTTGTTGTTGCTATCCCAATGCTTGGCTTTCATCTCCTGTTTGTTGATCAGGGTAACATCTGATGATGACCAAAAGGCAAAACAGCTGAAACGTGATAACAACAACAAACATGAGACAATAGGCCATTTATTTCTTACAAAAGTAAGCAATATCAATAATTTTAGCCTAAAATAACGTATGACATAAATTATTACTTATATATTCTTTCTTCTCTGTGAAATGATATTTGAGTTATTGCCTGTTTTCTGCCAAAGACTTATTTCCCTTGTCAAACCAAGTATGAACATTTCAATTGACTAATTGTATCTGAACAGTAAACTCTATCTTCTACAGTGAGTTCAGTATTGTAAGTTAAGCTACAATCAATCATTAACCCAAGTAGAAATTCAAAATGATTAATAATGACAAGGATTCAACTCTAAATTTCTCAATCAACCCAAGACTGATGCCCATATCTTTGTATTACTATTCATTTCAAAATTATGATTCCTTGTTCTGGTGAAATGGTAACCTCTGTCATATTGAAAATAGATCTTCCTTTTTATTAGCTTTCAAGATTATTTAGATCATAGACAATGTCGGTAGCTCTATTTCTATGGTGAATTTGAGCCGTAGTTTTTCTTATAATGTTATAGTGTACAGGTATTTGTTGAATAAATGTGTCTTCATTCTATCTTTACTATTTTAATTTGGAATGGGATATTGTTTGCATCACCTCAGTAAATATTAAAAATTGATCAATCTAAATGATACTGTTTTGAAATGAATCAATGGTTTTAGTCCTAAAAACATCATCTATTCAGATTCAAGTGGTCAATTTTTGTATCAAAGGAAGTTGTCTTAAAAGATTATCTTAAAAGTTTATCAAGAACAAATTTATGTTTGTCATTTAGTTTTTTTTAAAGTAAATGACAAACTGGAATTCACAGGAGCAGGGTAAAGTTTTAAACAGCAAAATACTTATTTTATTATGAAAATGGAAATAAGATTTTTAAAACTAAAACTTGATTCCATTTAGAAATGAGTTGGACTAAATTTTTAATTGCCAAAACACAATTTTAGTATGAAAATATGAGGTAGGTGAGTTTTTAAGACTAAACTCCATGATTTAATATTATTTAGGTGGGCTAAGATTCCTCACACCAAAATCTTCGAGTTTTGATAGCAGATATAAAAAAGAAACTACAATAACTCCTACAGAAGGTTGGGAAGGAAAGTGAGAAGAATAGACTAAATATAACACTGCAAAAAGACAGAATGGGTGGTTGTTAGCAGAAGGAGCAGCCCACCATGCAAAATCAAACAAGTACAATTTAAATATCTGGGAAGGGTTTTGACAGAACATGAAAAGTGTGAGACTTAAATCCCAAGGTGGAGTGGAATAATGAAAGATGCCTTCCAAAAGCTAAACAAAGTATTAATAAGCAGGAAAATTTCATTGGAAACAATGAAAAGAATACTGAACTGTTACATAATATTAGTCCTATATGGCAGTGAATGCTGGACAATCTCCTCCACTAAGAGACTAAATGTTATAGTGGAACACACCTATTCTATTTTTAATAGACTATCCCACCTATAATAAGTAGGAGTAGTAGGAGTCGTTCAGGGGTCGGTCAGTCAGTCGATGCCAGACGACCGTTAGTCGGATACTAAAGTATCAGTGACCACAACTAGATTACTCTGTCATTACCTATTATATCAAGTTCCTAACGTTTTGTATGTCAAACCTATTTTAGGACCGACTTAGTACAAATACAAGCCTCCACTGTGAAACCACTCCATAACACTAAACATGTAAGCATTAACAAAGCTTTAGAGTAAATGGAAACAAAATGACACTTATAGTGAACATCTGAAAGAGATAGTTAAAATTTTGGGGACACATAATGAGGAAACAGGTCTTAGAAAATTATCCCTTTAATCTTTTTGAAATACCGTAACCATTCTTGGAACATACAGTAAAATAGTTTTGTATTGACTTTTCACCAGTTTTGAATTCTGAGTATTTCATCTCTTAAACTGTGTGCCATCCAAGGCTGAGAGGTCAGTCTACTCTGTTGCTTAACCCATAACCAAGAGTTAGAAAAAAAAGAATTCATACCTTTCCCAAAGCTATTAGTGCAAAGTAAATGGAACACTCTAGCCTTGAACTTGAACTTGAACTTGGCTTGCTGATTCCATTTTCTGCCAATAATCATTATACAACCTGCACATACAGCTCAATACCAAACAAGTATTATTATTGTTGTTAATGTTGTAGTATCCCTTTGGTGTATAGCACCACAGCCTTACTACACTAAGTGTTACTGCTGTGGTTTCTATAACAAGTAGTTTCTTGGAGTTGCTAGTCCAATGTTAAACCATTCTTTTTTACTTTAGTTCAAACAGTACAAGGCCAAAGAGTCATACAAGGTAGATGGTTACTGAGTAAAATTATTGATAAGGAGGAAATTAGAAGTGCATTTTATGAGGATATATAGGATAGTCCAGAGTGTAATGATCCTAGAAGCATTATATTAAGAGTGGTATATAGAGAAGTAATCTAGAATTGTCCATCTCATAGACTGGTTGCTGGCAAGCCTACTATAACTTAACCCCTAAACATGAGTCAAAGAGATGGATTTATACCATTCCCAAGAGTAGTTGTATAAAAGTGAAGGCAATGTCATCAGATAGAATTTTAATTCAACACGCTTATCCCACTTTCTGTGTTAGTAATTGTTACACTATATGAAAATTCATATCCCATTGTTATAAACTAATAAACATTTACCAACAATCGAGAATGGAATTCCTTTTGGATAATTTATACTTGGGTCATCATATCTGAGAGATCACTAACACTGAAAGTTGATATATTTATATCCATCCACATAAGAAAGTGATGCTTGCTTCTCAGAATAGCAAACAGTCTTATTGCATATTGACAAGACTTTTACATTTGCTCTCGTCATTCGAAAATTTTTTCCATCAGAATGCATATTGAGTGCCTCTGATTTCTGTCTTTATATTCCTTTTTATATCCTAGTAAACATTGTATGTCAGTTATTACTCAGAGATTTGGTTTTAGAGTTCCATAATATATGACAATTTTGGCTCACCAAAGGATTATCACTGAATGATAATAACCAAAGAAAGGTCAGATAACTTTGGCTTTGACCTCTCTGTATGATACACATGTGCTATCTAGCATAAAATAGCTGATTGAAATGTTTTAATGGGATTATATGGCTGGCTTTTATAGTCAGTCAAGTAAAGACTCAACAAAAGAAATAACAAAGTCCCTATAACCTTGTTCTAGCAAAGTTGTTGGTAATAAGTACAGAGTTTCCCTAAAGTCTGGACACATAGGCAAAAATGTATATTTTCAAGAAATTGAATTTTCAATTGAATTGAAATATTAACAAATAACATCTTCAATATGATTTCCATCATTTGTGATGCAACGATGGGTGCACTTTTCAAGATTATTGTGAACTCAATGTAATAACTCCAATCTTAGCACATTCACTGTTTATGCATTCAATCAAGCGTGTAGCATCTGTGATTTTCATTGAGTACACCTTCTCCTTTAGCATATTCACAGAAAAAGTCAATTCTTTCTTCTTTCAATAAAATTGTGTTTAATCTCTGGAGATAAAAAAAATATAGTTAATGAGATTTCCTATGTGTCCAGGCCTTAAGGACATTCTGTACATTGAATTAAACATCTCTTAAAAGCATCAGATGGAATCAGATTAAAATTCTTAAGCTGCTGAATTTCAAGGCATCCTCAGTGATCAAGGAATAGTTTAAATTGAAGCCATTACTAAAATACTTCTATCAGCAATACAAACTCCTTTATGACCCCTCTATTTCATTTTCGTAGCTGCCCACACCATTTGCTCAAACGTGTCAGATAGTTTATTTCCTGCTTCTGTCAAATTTTCTAGCCTTCAATGTGTCCTATGGTTGTTAAATTCTCCAATCCCTCTTTCCTCTTTATGGCTCACTTGTGGCATACTGATGGCTCGTAGCAGTTTCTTTCTAGTTCTTATTTTCCTTAAAACTTCCTCATTCATTGCATACTCTCGATTGCATTCTCAAAACTTCTTGGTAGAATTGTATCTTACTTTTTTTATTTGTGACAAAATTGTCACTCTTTCACTGCCATATAGGAAAATGCCAATATTTCCACTCTTAGCTTGCTAATGGAATTCAACAATATAATGCACCAGTCTATGGATTAACATTAGAATCTGTACAGTAAAAATTTTCAAATTGCTTCCTTCAGTTTGTTTTCTTTATATTAATACACTTTAATCTTGCACAACACTGGAATAACTTTAATGCAGCTTTTGACAGTTATTTAGATAAAATCATTATCAATCTAGTTAACATATAATTAAAGGCTTAAAAACAAATGAACCATTGTGAGCTGTATAGTAAAAATAATCATGTAAAAATCTGAAATCCCATAGTTTAACAATTAGAGGTAAGTTTTGAAAAGTTAGGGAAGTGAAAAAATGTCCTTGTTTAAAAAATACCATAATTACCCAAGAATAATACGCCATCATCCATAATACACATGCCTAAAATTATGCTGAAAGTGTGGGAAAATGCTTCTACTCACGCATAATACACACGCCTTGTTTCGTAATCAAACCCTATAAATTGTACCTTTCCAATTTCATTCCAGCCAGCATTTCCTACTCTTATTAAAAAAAAATGGTTTTAAAGATTTTTAAGATTATTTGAATTTAGTTTTATGATAATTCTTATTTTATCTTAAAGCAATTTTTTAAAGATTTTTGCAGCAGTGCATAATACGCAGCCCTGATTTGGCTTATTATTTTTTAGAAAAAATGTGTATTATTCATGGGGAATTACAGTATTCTAAGTAAGGTAACCATTTCAACTTTAGTGACATGGGAATCACTGGGAGACAGCATACAAGGTATATAATTTAAACATCATTCATTTGAAAATGATAAAGATATTTACACTACTTATATCATTCAGACTGTTGTCCTCATCTTTATTCACAATGTTTCACTCATTGTATGCTCCGGATTTTTCAGGTGATATATGTTAGAATTTCAAACCAAGCCCTTTATCTAATCCACAGAGGTAAATTTTTCTAATTCCACACATGTCAGCTTTTTTGGATATCTGAGTTTCGGTTAATTTTCTTCTGCAACTCAACTCTCCAAGTTTTTATTCCCACTGTTGCAAACAGGTATTGAACTCAGAACTCTTTGGGTCAAGCCACTTTTTGGATTACTCAGCCAACGCTTTTATCCACTGCCATTAAAACAATGTTGTAATTCGAAATATCTAACCCTATGGACTAAATAGATGGTTTGGCTTGAAATTACAATGTATATCACCTGAAGAAGGCCAGAGTGTGCAATGGATGAAACATTGTCATTATGAAAATAAGGATGAGGACAACATTCTGAATGCTGTAAATAGTGTAAATAGTTACAATACCTCATCTCAGTAATATAGACAGACATTACAAGGATATTAGAGAATTTTATGACTTACATGAAAATACATTATATTTTATATTTATTATCTTTCAATATTTAACAATATTGAGCAATAAAATATTACTTCACAAGCATCATTGTGTTTTATAAGTTGTTTTTACCAGAAAAAACTTGAAATTCATTAAAGTTATAAGACAGTGGGAGAGTTTAATTTAGAGTTGTTATAAAATAAAATAAGACATATCTCGGCTGATTTGCAGGCAAATAAAGTAACATACCCAAGAGCGAGAGCCGGATGTGAACGGGAGAAGGCCCAGTCACAAAATGACCATTATCGTCGTTGACGCATAAGCCTGATGCACAAGTTCCAGTTGAAAAATAAAATAATATTTTAAAGTGTTTCTATTTTTCAACCAATAAAAATGCTTCCCTCCTAATTATACTTGCATCGTTTTTCGGGCCTGTTAAGCCATAAAAAATGCCATAAAAGGGGTCACACAGGAAAGTACTAGCAGTCAACAGGAGGACAAGAAAGAGATCTGTCACGGTCAGTCTGGGCCATCAGCAGCAGTCAGCAGCAGTAGCGCCACACCAACCAGCGAGAACTACTATGAGACATCAACCCAGATTGGCAGCCGGCTTATGAACTATACCACATGGTAGCTGTCCCAAAACCACATGTTCCTATTGAAATAAATCATGTATTTCTGCTGTTGTCGTATTTCTTTCTTGCAACCATACGCTTGTCTATAACACAGTGTTCCTTCCGCTAAAGTGGCTGCCTCTCAAAGCAAGAAAGCTCTGTCTGCCCTACTATTTAATCCAAAGTTGAACAAAATCCATTTTGAGTGTATCCATTAAGAGCTATTGGCCATTATTCTTTAAAAGAAAATGTCTGAATATTTTGCATCTTGACCTCTGAAATACAATTTGAGTAATGATTTAGTAAGCATGGTTTGTTAATTAATTTTGCAACACCTTTCTCTCTTTGTTTATGTTTTCAACACAATAAGATTTTCTCTTGTTCCCTTGTGGTATTCTCATTTAGAGCATCTTCATATCCTGCAGAGTAACTTCATTCATTCTAACATAACTTACATGTGGCAGAAGGCCAAACGTATGGAGCACTGTGTGAAAATCAAACTCATTACTCAGTCCTAATTGATCTAGTGAAATAAGATTTTTAATTATTAGGCCACACAGAAGTGCCCCTTTTGGATATATGCACTAAGAGTAATCATTCCTTATTAATTAAAGGAATCTATCTGAATCATCCATTTGGCTTACAGCTACATCACATTGAAACACAGGTTCCTGTGCGATCACTGAAGTTAAGCAATGTCAAGCCTGATCAGTACCTAGATGGATGATAGATTAGGAATACCAGGTGCTATAAGCTTGAATGTGAAGGCAGTGTAATAGATAATTGTTTGGAATTTTTAATCAGAGAGCTGAGTTCCAATTTCTGTTGGGTTTCTTATATTCATTTATGCACAAATACCCTTGGAAAAAGTAGGAATATAACTTTTCTCTCCCCAGCTATGGGTTAATTATTAATATTTTTTATTGCTTAATTAGTAAGATTTGTATTAGTAAACATTATTATCTCGAAAAAAATTCTTGGAATCTAAACAAAAAAATTCTGGTTTTGAATAAAAATTTTAGCTTTAAAAAAATTGCAAAGGGTTGATAAGCTGTAAAAAACAAATCAATTAAGGAATCACTTTTTACAAGCATTTGTATAGATGAAATTAGATTAAAATTCTTAAGTTAGTGAATATCAGTATCTTCAGTGATGAGGAAACCTTTTTAATTATTCAATCCTTGTTAGATCTTTGAAGATTTTTACCCAAATTCTAGAAAATACTTTATGATATATCTTAATAGGTAACAAATTCAGATCAATATTCTTGAACAAATTTAGACCGACCTTTATCGAGTTTATGTCATGCTTGGTTTATATACCATAAAAGAAAGTTGTCAAATGAAGTTATTCTTTATAATGTGAACACAGAAATTAATAAAACTGGCCATGCTATGGTATCTGTGAAGACAATGGCTGTAACAAATACTTTGCAACAAAGAAGATATAATGGTGGAATCTCAGACTTTATAGACTTGGCCATAATTCAATAAAACAGATATGGTACTGCCTTTGTATTTGTTGCACTCGACTGACCAATATTTGAAGCATAGCTTAGGACTAGTACACAGGTCAGTAACTTCAGTCCATATCATATATCCCCAAAGCGCCATCTTTCTGAGATTTCACCAAGGAATCTCATGATAAATGGTAAATGCTTTCAATTCTTTGTTTGAAATATCCCAAGAAACCTGATGTATAATATCTGAAGATTGGTTACTGAAGATTTATTTTTATGGACATCCAGGCTATTATCCCCATCTTTGTTGTTATTATCACACTGTTTCAGCTCTTGTGTCTTCTGACCTTTATCAGGTCAATTCAGGTAATCTTTGGGGAATTTTGAACTGATCACTTTATTTAATCTACAAGAGTATATTGTTTTTCTGATTTCATCTAGGGATAAGAATACTACTAGATTGGCAACTAGGTCTCAATTTTTATTGCTAGATCTAACTATAAGTTCTAATCTAATACTTTCTTTTATTGCACTTCTAACCTGTGGAATATTCTTCCAGTTTATTGCTTCTCTGCTACCTGCAATCTTCAAAAATTTAAATGAAATTCCAATTGACAACTTCTGCCTTCCTGAATCTTGTTCTTTTCTCACTAAAGTCTTTACATGATCTTTACCTCCCCTTGCATCTTAGTGACATTATTGTTTTGCTTGGAGTGAAATCATTAAAAAATAAAAATCTCCAATAATTCTTATTTAGTGCAGCTCAATTATTTTCCATCAGAATGCATATTGAGTGCCTCTGATTTCTGTCTTTATATTCCTTTTTATATCCTAGTAAACATTGTATGTCAGTTATTATTCAGAGATTTGGTTTTAGAGTTCCATAATATATGACAATTTTGGCTCACCAAAGGATTATCACTGAAGGATAATAACCAAAGAAAGGTCAGATAACTTTGGCTTTGACCTCTCTGTATGATACACATGTGCTATCTAGCATAAAATAGCTGATTGAAATGTTTTAATGGGATTATATGGCTGAGAGGAGGGATGAGATAATCTCAACATCCCTGGTGGGAAAGGAATTGGCAAGCCATTCTGCTATTCTTCCTTGAATGTTACCTTGAATGTTACCTTGAAACACAACTGTGAGATGGAGTCCAAATACACATTGCCTTGATGAGAGATTGAACTCATAATTACTATCAATTAATGTCACCAACTTTACAAATGAGCACTTTAATTCTATTGTCACTTGGGCAGTTCTGAGTGGAAAGCCTGGAGCCTTAAATCTAACCTCCATGCTTATGATTTCTGCTGCTGATGCCTGTCATACTTGAATTCAATCACTAATTGTTAAAGTTTTGCTGTTATTTCTCGTTCTTTGTTTATTAATGGCACCCATGTCATATTTATTTCTTTGCTTTGCCTTCTAAGGTCTTTGTAGTCTAGCATATAAACTGATTCTTTCAGGATTCTTCTTTGCCTAATGTTTTTACTCTGTTTCACATGATCAGCCATGCCTGATTTCATTGCGTTGCCTCCGAATAAAGCCTTTTGACATTCCTTTATTGTATGGTTTAACTTTTAAAAGATGGAACACTATCAAACCCACTACATTAGCAATTATCTACAAGAAACCCTTTTATATGAACTTCAGGTTTCCAACAGGCAATTGTGTGTAACTAAGCATTATTACTATATACATGATATTTAGCAGATACATGTGTTGGAATAGACAACTCCGTATTTTTAAACAGTACAATTATCATCTAGCAGTCTGGATTTTTGGAGCTCTTTAACAAAAGAAATGTACCCTTCAGCAGGGGAACTCTTTGTTAGTCTTTATTAAAGACTATTAAAAAAAAAACAGGTTGGAAGAAGGTTATACTTGTTAAAAAACAGTTGTATCCAGCAGAGTTGGATTTTGAAAGACCTTAACAAGAGATGTGCTTTCTTTCATAAGGGTAACTGGTGCTTTGCTTTATCATTATTCAGGCTGAGCAGTTTAAAAGAATAAGTGGTTATATGGTGGTTCCTCCTGTAGAAGATGTATGGAGGTGCGAACCCTGCATAAAGGTACATTCTCTTTATTATAGAATTTAAGAAAGCCTGTATGGTAGACAACAATTCATTTATTCATTTTATTCACTTAGCATACTTCATCCCTATTGTGATCACCACTCCCCTCCATCTCCATTGTGTTTCAAGGTAACATTCAAAGAAAGAATAGCAGAATGGCTTACCGATTCCTTTCACACCAGGGATATTACCCTATCCCTCCTCTCAGATGTGAATTTGTTTTTAAGTTATGTTCTTCTAGCCTTTGACTAAATAGGTAGGACCTACAAGGCAGAAGGTGGTTTGATTTCATAGTTTTTTTCTCCTAGACTGGTTGCCACATTTTATGTTGTCAACAAACCCTAGCTGCCACTTTTGTGATGTCAACGAATGCTCGTTGTCATTTTTGTAATGCTTGTTATAGTAGAGACTTTGTAATTGCAGATAGTACTATAATACACCATTCAGCAATACTGGTGTCAGATGCCTTCAAATAGCACTTGCACTAATGGTACTTGCTTGATAATACTCGCTCAAATAGTAAAGCGTATAGTGACCTGAATAGAGGAATAGTATAGTAAATAGAGTAGAAATGGTGATTCAAATAGTAATAGAGGATAGAATAGAAATAGTGTTCCCAGTGGCGTAGCTAGAGTAAATGTCGCCCGGGGCGGTCCGCTCAAATGTCACCCCAATGACTCCAATTTACCCTATGCTGAATGGTTAGCTGTAGCTAAATTTTAATACATGCTCTACCTCTACTTTACTCTACTGACCGGTACTTTACTGTTTACATGTATGATCCAAGACAAAATCCAATACCACAAAATAATCAGTTCAAATCAAAAGCTGAAAACATTGCTATTTTTCCTACTCACAAATTTCCCAACAATTTATTAGAAAATTTCTAACGGGGGGACAATACTGGGGGTCATAAATTATTTCTGGGGAGTCATATGCCCGTCTGCAAAACCCTGTGTCTCCACCACTGTTTTCAGACTATTTTTGGCACCTTAGCCTGGTTGAAAAATTTTGTTGGGGGTGACATTGTGTCACCCGTCCTGTGCTGGCACCCGGGGCGGTTCCCCCCTCGCCCCCACCACCTTAGCTACGCCACTGAGTGTTCCATATCATAACAGAAGATAGACTAGAAAGGGTGATTGTTAGTCGTGAGCTACTTCCTGCATATATGCATTTCCTCTATGGTCACATGGTCTACTTAATTCAATAATGGGATCGACTGTGTTTGTTCTCTGGTGATCTATGTTCAAACTCAAGTGTTGGCAATGACACTTTATTCCTATATAACACCTCCCCTTTGAGATGACTTCCTCTGGAGTCTATATTTCTTCAGCTTCGGTTCAATATTCAAATGTTCTGTTGCTGTTTTTTTTCTTTTACTGTACCTCTTTGGTTCACTAATTTCTGGTTGCCATGGTTACGTCAAACATTTCATACAATATGTACATTGGTACCTCTTTTCGTGGACTTACTAAATCAGTGAATCTCTGTTTTAACTGATTAAGGTGTCACTTTTGTTCCCACCTTTGTCCCTGTACCATGTATGTCATATTTCTGATACGTTTTTTTATAATGCAATCTTCCTAGAATTCTTTTTTACATTGGTCACATTTTAAAAAACACTTTATCATCAGGTTTAAAATGTTTATTTATATTATTTTGATTCCTTGATGTTCTTGTCTTCCGTTCTGGTAGTAATTTGTTAAATACAGACTTAATCTTCCTGACAAACATCAACTCTGCAGGTGACGTTTGGTGTTATTCTGTAAACACTGAAAAATTTGTGTAGCATTATTTATATCTGACTCGTCTCCCTCTGAATTTTTAGTGCCCTTTTAAATGTATCAATTAGACATGAATTGAGTCCTGTTATCTGAAATGATAGAATCAGGAACACCGTACCTTGCAAAAATCTCACGTAGGAAATTTATCATTACCATGGTAGTTGGTCTTCTGTACTTTAATATTTCTGGCCATTTAGTGTAACTATCAACTACCACTAGATAGTATGCTCTGTTTAACTGTTCTGCAAAGTCTATATGCATTCTGGATCATGGCATATCAGTTTTCAGCCAAGGCTGAACTTTGATAAGCATGCCTTTGCTACCAGAGCAAAACCTCTGCATGATTTCATTAAATTTTTGATATCTTGATCCATTTTTTACCAATAAGTATAACACCTCAATAAGGGTTTCTCAAAATTCCTGGATATCCTATGTGAAATTCCTTTAGTATATATCTTTGCAACAATGACGGTATCACAATTCTTTCTGCATACATAAGTACATCATTACATAATGAAAATGCATTATTTCCAATAATATTTTTTCCTTTAAATCATAATTGCTTCTTCATTTACATTATGAAGTTGTCTTTTTCTGACTTAGTACTTATTTCCTCCAACATTATGGGCAGTTCTCTTACAGTATTGTATAATACATTATTAATTTCATTTTTGGCACTTATCACCGCAATTACTGTGTCTTCAAGTGGTTTACAGAATCTTGGTATTAGTCTAGACAATCTGTCTGCATGACTTAACATTTTGGATGGTAAAAACTCCATTCTATAATTATAGTGCAATAGGATAGTTCCCGTCTATTTTCTGTATGTGTGGGAACATCTTTTTTTGATCCATATATGGGCAATAATGGATGATGGTCTGTCTGTAGTGTGAATTCTCTACCATCTATGAATTTGTAAAACTTTTAATAGCAAATATGATTGCCAATGCTTCATTTTCAATATGGCTGTAGCTTTCTTTCAGCTGCAATCAATGATCTTGAAGCATGAGCTATTGGTTTAGTTGTTCCATCCTCATATTTGTGTAGTATCACTGCTCCGATACCTGTATCACTTGCATCTGATGCAACCACAATCTTTAATTTAGGGTCAAAATGGGCAAGTGACAAATCTGATGTTAAGACTTTCTTGATCTCTTTGAAAGCACTTTGATATTTATCTGTCTAATTCCATTTCATATCTTTCTTCAGCAGGTTATTCAAGGGTACTCTTAATTTATGTATGTTTTGGTATATATATATATATATATATATATATATATATATATATATATATATATATATATATATATATATGCATGATAGTAATTAGCAAACACTAAAAATGATTGTAACTTTGTTACATTTGTTAGAGCAGGCATGTCCTTTATTACACTCGTTCTCGAAGAATGAGGTCACCTACTGTTTTCATCAATAATTCGTCCCAGATATTTAAGTCTGGACTTAAAGAATGCATGTTTTCCTTCACTAATCTTAAAACCAAGATTATTAATTCTCTCAAATACATTTTACATCTTCTGCATCCTGCTTTTGTGTTATGCTTTTAATAAGTACGTCATCGAAATATGCTTGTGCATAATCAAAACCAGCAAGCATGGTATCGATTATCTGTTGGAATATGCTTGGTGCTACCTTTATACTGAAATGAAGTTGGTTAAATTTGTATAACCCTCTATGAATGTTAATTGCCAATAGTTTTGAGAACTCTCCATCTCCTGGTACTTGTAGGTAAGCGTCTGATAGGTCCAATTTAGAAAAAAATTACATCCATTTAGTTTGGCAAAAATTTCCTCTGGATTTGGTAATGGCTAGATATGTTGTTTTAAACTTTCATTTAACCCCATTGAAAAATCAGCACTTACACAGATTTTATTATTCTATTTTTTAACATAGACTGTCAGTGATGCCCATTTGGAAGAGTCTATTTTTGAGATCACAACTATTTTTTCTAGTCTGTCCAATTCATTATTAATTGGATCTAAAACTGCAAAAGGTACACTTCTTTTTTGGCTTTAATGTTGGTGTTACATTCTGTTTTAACACAAACTTAGCTCTTGCTTTCATGCATGTCCCTAGATCTTCTGAGAAAATGTCTGGAAAAGTCTTTTTTCAGTTCATTTTTGAATTTTTCAGTTGCTGTATTAGTACCAGTTGTAACAACATTTATCTTGTTGCAAAAAGAGTTAAGATTAAATAATGCAATCCAGTCTGTTCCAAACAAATTAGCAGTATTCTTCAATACAAGCACCACTGCTTTTTAGTTTTGCCAACAAAAGAAATGTTACAGCTGAATTCACCCAAATAGTTGAATCTCTTTCCTAAGACACCATGTGCAACTTTATCAGACGTCAATAAAATACCCATTTTTCACCATGTCTGTTCATTTATAATATCAGATCCTGTATCTAGTTGCAATTTTATTTTTAAATCATTAATTTGCACCAAAGCAAATTCCCTCTTTTGAGATGTCTTGTTAATTTCCTTTTTAGGCTTCTTATCATTATTCCATATATTTATCATGTTCACATACGTTTTTTTTTTTCTCATCTCCATCCAATGCAAACAATCCCTTTTGAAGATCCCTTCATATCTTCTTTAATAAGCTGGAAAAGTTATCCCTTCATCTGGATTGCATACAAAATCGCTGATTGAATTAGCAATAGAATTTGGAGTGAATGTAAGTTTTTTCTTCCATGATTTTGGTAAGCAACTCAAAAACTTCTGTTGCTGTAGTCGCAATTGTAATTGCTGTTCAGTTTGTTGTTTTTGTTGTTGCAAATGTTGTGCTTGTAGTTGCTTTTGTAGCGCCAACATTTGAACCATGTTAGCTTTTAGTTCTTCCATTTTGGTGAACTCTGCTGAACAAATCCTCGTGTAAGCTCAAGGAATCCTTGCAAATCCTTGCAAATCCTTATTGCCACTTTTGTGATGTCAGCGAACACTCATTGCACTTTCATGATGTCAAGGAATACTCATCACTTTCATAATGCTTGTTGTAATTGCAGATACCACAATAATACACTGTTGAACAATACTGGTGTCAGACACCTTTGAATAGCACTCGCAATAATAGTACTTGCTTGATAATACTCACTTGAATAGTAATCCGTATAGTGATCCAGATAGAGAAATAATATAGTAAATAGAGTAGAAATGAGGATTCAAATAGTAATAGAGGGTAGAATAGAAACAGTGATCTGTATCGTAATAGAGGATAGACTACTTTCTAAATATATGCATTTCCTCTATGGTCATGTGATCTGCTTAATTCAATAATGGGAATTTCTGTGTATGTTCAAGCTCAAGTGTTGTCAATAACATTTTATTCCTATATAACACCACCCAAGGCTATACGACTCAGTCTGTCCTGCTATTTTATCCATTCCTGGAGGGAGAAAAGATGGATTCATACCTTTTCCAAGGGTATCAGCACATAAATGAATGTTATGAATATGACTGGAATTCAAACTCTGCTCTCCGATTCCTCAATCCAAGCCACTAACCATTACTCCAACTTGCCTTCACAGACAACAGTTATACTGTTCAAAAAAGTGGTGAGCCATAAAAGATTACATCCTGAAAGCACATGCCCCACAGAGTGAGTGTTTTAATTAAAAATAATGTGAGGATCAAATTAAATTTTTAAATATTTACCTGACAATTCTGTGTAAGTGAATGAACAAGTAACAGAGAGATAAAAGTATTAATGAGTGCAACAAAAATCAGGACGCTGTGGAGAGTCATAATATCCAATATCTTGAAATGACATTGCATATAGACCAAAGGAAAGAGAAAACGAGACAGAGAGAAAAAGAGGAATCCACTCATAGATATTTCATGTGCACCACTGAAATATTTCTATCCTTGGACATGTGACAAAAGAAGGTAAGAGTGAATTTTAAGCCTTTTTTCTATTCTGTGCAATAAATCTACATTTCATGTTTCATAAAATGGTATTTATTTCTCAACCATGTTATCTCACTCGTCTTAGATCCAGTCTCAATGCGAACATCATGAGGCAGGCATGAGGTGAACATCATAAAGATCAATAAATGTTATTTGCACATCACTGGAAGTGACCCACACATTAATCAACCAAAAAAAACTAAATTTGATCTATTGCTGAACTGAGAAGACTGTACAAGTGGATGAATAAGTACCCAAAAAAGAAAGAGTCTTGTATGCAGTGAACTTTAGTATATAAAAAGCAGCAGCATTGCTGAGTGCAACAAAAGAGAAGAAGCTGTGGTGAGCTATGATTGCCTATATCCTGAAAGTATATGGTATATTACTAGAGAGAGAAAGAAAGTGAACCATTTATGGATATTCCTCATGTATCATGGAAAGGTTTCGGTTTATTAATTTTTCATGTCAATGGATACAGTGCCTTGCATAAGTAGTCACCCTCTTTGAACTTATCCACATGTGTAGTATTACCAATTGGAATTCAAATTGAATTAAGCAGCCTTTTAGCCATTTGGTCAACACAAAATGCACTGAGCTTTGAAGGTGCAAAAGGCATCTTATTTTAAATAATTAGCACAACAAAGCAGTCATCTCATGGATTCATAAGTATCCATCTACCTTCCCAATCAGTACTCTGTGTTATATGAGCATGTTTGGACTCTTAGATGCCAAGAAAAATATACCCATTAGCTCTTTAGTGTTTCCAGGTATCAACTGTTCTTAGAAGACACACTTCCTGTCCCTATTAGTGTAATGGCTGTCCGATATAAATAAATGTGTATTTAACCACATCGACATCTGTTATCAATCCGAGCCATGCCGAGGTCTCTTGTATTATAACACTCTGTAGAAACACCTTCTGCTGCAATTACAGGAGCACTTCTTTTGGAGTGTATCTCTACCAGCTTTACACATCAAGAGACTGAAATTTTTAGCCATTCTTTGTAAAATAGCTCAAGTTCACTGAGATTGGATGGCAATCATCTGTGAACACCAATTTTCAAGTGTTGCCACAGATTCTCAGTGGGATTTGTGTCTGGGATTTGACTGGTCCATTCTAATACACTAATATGTTTTGATCTAATATTCCATTGTAGCTCTAGTTGTATGTTTAGAGTCATTATCCTGCTGGAAGATGATACCACCATCCCAATCGCTTTTACAGAACTGAACAGGTTTCTTTTGAGAATTGCCCTGTATTTGACTCCATTAATCATCATAACAACTCCAGTCAGTTTCCCCTTCCTTTGCTGAAGAAAAGCATCTTCATATCATGATGCTGCCACCACCATATTTTGTCGTCAGGATGGTATGCAGAAATGGATTTCGGTCACATGCAACATTTTTAATTAAGGCTTAATGTTCAATTTTGGTCTTATTTGATCAGAGCAACTGTGTTCATACATTTGCTGTGTCTCCCATATGGATTGTGGCAAAATACAAATATGTCTTCATATGGCTTTCTTTCAGTGATGGTTTTTTTTTTCTTGCCGCACTTCCATAAAGGCCAGCTTTATGAATTGTATAACTAATAGCTGTCCTGTGGACAGATTCTTCTACCTGGGCTCCTTTGGAGTTACCAAAGTTGCTTTTCTGATTAATATACTCCTTATCTAATCTGTCAGTTTAGTTGTTTGACCTCGTCTTGGTAGGTGTGCAGTTCTGCCATACTCTTTCCATTTTAATAGAGTTCTAAGAAATGTTAAAAAAAGAGATATTTTTATAACCTAATCCTACTTTATACATCTCTCTAACTTTATCCCTGACCTGTCTGCTGAACTTCTTGATCTTCATGATATTGTTTGTTTGGTAATGTTCTCTAACAAAACCTCTGAGGCCTTCAAAGAACGGGTGTATTTTACTGGTGAGTACAGAATCAAGAATCCTATGTTTTTTTCAATTCTTTTCCTTACTCAAAAGAAATTGTTATAATCAGGTGGATTCTGTTTACTAATTATGTGACATCTGAAGGCAATTTGGTTGCACTAGATTTTACTTACAGGTCTCACAGTAAATGGGGTGAAGACACATACACTCAATAATTACATATTTTTTTTGTAGATAATTTTGAAAAGCATCTAATATTTTCCCTTCAATTCAAAATGATACACTAATTTGGTTAGTAATGAATGGTTTGCTGCAACACAAAATTTTTAAAAAAATGATAAAAAAACAACTGGTTGTCAAAAGAGATAACCAAGGTTTGCCACTCCATAGTGAAAGAATTTTCTTACAGGTTCAGATACACAGATGAGGAGATACAATCAACAGTAATGAAATACAAACACCAATATATATATAATTTAATAAGATTTAATTATAACAAGACAATACATGAAAACATTAATGCAAGATAATGTGTGCAAAGATGTTTGCTGTATATTTCTGTATGCAAGGCTGTATACGTTATATATATTTGATATGAATAGTTAAAGCCCACTAAAATAAAATAGGGTTTTCTCTTTTCCCTTCTCAATCTTTTTTTTTTCATTCTCTTTTGTTCTTTTTACTTTCAGTTCATTTTGTTTCACTTTTGATATATTATTCTTTCTTCACTGTTATGAGTTTTGACCCCAAGAATTGTTCCTTTACACTCTTCTTCACATATTCAGTAATGTAGAATTTATTTTTCTGGTAAAAAGATTCAACACTGTACAAGTCTTTGCCTGCATCCAAATGAGTACATCACACATGCCTGTCTTAGGTATTTATCACAATTAGTAATTTACTTGTGCATTTGATATATACAGCATAGTGTGTTGAGTTGAGTTAAACTGGAACTTGTCTTCATTGCACAGTTTTCTTTGCTTGACAAAAACAAATGAAAAGAGATGTTACTCGCTTAAGACTTTGATTCCAATTAATTCTTTTGTTATTTTCCCACTTGACCTTCCATACTTGATCATGTGATTCAACATGTGTGAGAATCAATTTTTATATCTTACATGGGCCTTTTAACTAGGTCATCAGCCTGTATGATCTAATTGTTCTTGTAGTCAGCAGCTAATATTACAGATTGAAAGAGAGAGGATGAGTAGATATAATATATTATAGTGAGGTGGAAAGAGAGATGAAAATGAGTGTGGCTAGGAGTTTTGGCTGTATAAGGATATATCAGGGTTATTAGATAAAATCATTTAAATTTATGATTGTAATGTGACAAAATGGGAAAAAGATTCGCTCCTTGCTTGGCCTGTCAGTTTAGGTTGACTTCCTTGTCTTGGTAGGTTTGCCGTTTTCTTTTCTATATTTAATAATGCTATATGAGTAAATGAGTACATGGGATATTTCTTACAACCTAATCCTACTTTATACTTTGCCGCAACCTCATTTTTGACATATCAGCTGAGCTTCATCATCTTTTTTTGTTTTTTTTATACATTTATTTTTATATATGTATGCATATATATATATATATATATATATATATATGTATATATATATATATATATATATATATATATTATATTGGGAAAATGTATATGGTTAAAAGTAGTAGATGTCGATTGTGAATTTTAAATGTTAAATGTGAAAATGCTTTAAAATAAAATACATTTGTGCCATTTGATGTGATTTTAATTTGCAAAGGAAAAATTGCTGTAGAAACAGTAAAAAAGATATGTACCATTTATAAAGATGATGCCATAGCTGAGGGGATGGTTTATAAGTGATTTTCTATGTTCAGAAACAAAAGTTTTTAGTCTGGAAGATGAAGAACATATGAACAGGTTTGTAATCATTGATGATAACTAAACTGAAATTCTAATTAAAAACAATTCACTTCACATGACTTGAACCATTGCAGAGATAACCACATATCTCATATGAATTGTTTAGGCATTTGAAGACACCTGGATATGTGAAATGCTATGATGCTTGGGTCCCTCATGATTTAACATAAAAATGATTAAATAGACTATATTTTGGTAGGTAATAGTTTACTCAAATGAGTCAAAAATAAGCCATTTTTTTAAAAGAACAATCATAGGTGATGAAAAATGCATTGTTTACAACAATGTAGTTGAAAAAGGTTCTGGATCATTGTTAACTACTCTAAAACCCAGTCTGTATTCAATGAAGGTGCAGTTGTATATGTAGGGGAGTGGAAGGGACTTTTGGATAACAAGCTCTTTCCTCAAAATCAGAGGTTACATTTATGTAAGTACTGTACCCAATTGGATGGATTGAAGGCAACAATTGATGAAAAGCATCCAGAATCAGAAAGTTATCATCTCCCACCAAGACAATGCCAGAACTTACGTCTCTTTACAAACCTGGCAGAAATTGGTAATGCTTGATGGGATGTTCTGCTACACCTGACATACTAATCCGACCTTGCACCTTTGGATTACCACTTATTTTGATCTTTACAAAATTATTTCCTGGGAAGAACTCCAATTCACTGGCAGTTTATAAAAAAAAAATCATTTAGCCCAGTCCATCATCCAGAAAGATTTTTTTAATCGATTTCACCCCATGCAAGGCAGTAAAGCCACTAAGACACAAGGGGTTACTGGGTGTAGAAGAATTAGGAACAGAAACATTAACAATGAGTGAGGAGAGAAAAGAGAAATCAGGAGGACTGTAGGTAGCAATTGACACTTCATTTGAATTTTTGCAGATTAAAGTTGACTGGAAAGTATAAAGCCACAAGGGAGTTCCACAAGGGGGAAGTTTGAGAAAATAAACTGTTAGTAGTGAATTTACAGTTACATCTAGCCAGCTTAACTGGCAGTTTATAAAAAAAACATTTAGCCCAGTTCATCATCCAGAAAGATTATTTTTAATCAGTTTCACCCCATACAAGGCAGTAAAGTCACTAAGACACAAGGGGTTACTGGGTGTGGAAAAATTAGGAACAGAAACATTGATAGTAAGCAATAAGAGAAAAGGGTAATCAGAAGGACAGTAGATAGCAATTGAAATTGCATTTAATTTTTATGCAGACTAAATTTGGCTATTGTAGAATGAAGATTATAACTCCTTTTACTTTTTTTCCTTTACTCAAAAGAAATCATAATCAGGTGAACTCTATTTACTAATTATGTGATTTCTGAAGGCAGTTTTGTTGGACTGAATTTGTGGTTGAGTCAATTGTAAACTTTTTTCTAAACTACACAGTAAATTAATATTTCATGTTTTATGAAATGATATGTATTTATCTACGATGTCATCTCATTAAACTCAGATTCAGTCTCAACATAAGCATCAATAAGTTATTTGAACATCACTGGAATTGTTCAACACATGACTCAATGAAAAAAAACTCAATTTGAGCTAAGAAGTTAAATCAAGTTCAGTCATTGGTTGAATTTTGTTTTAATCCTAACCAATCAGCAGCCTCAAGCAAACAGTCAGTTATTCTTTTATTTTAGGACTTTTTGTAACACAGCCTCTTTGGAATGATACATTGATTAATGCTCTGTGAAAGTTGAATTATTGCCTTATTTCTGAACACTAAGTGACAAGAATACTTAATAAACCTTTCACTGTCCATCCCATAAATTAATTCCTCTCACATCAGTGTTGTGATGGATCTTCTTAAGAACTGACAACTGCTTCATTATAATGAATTGATTTTTTCTTTCTTTGATTTCGTTTGGAATTCTTAATGGATAACCTATATACATACATACATATGTATGTATGTGTATATATATATGTGTGTGTGTGTGTGTGTGTGTGAGTGAATGTGCATGTGTGTGAAGAAATGGGAGAAAGCCTGAGTGAAAATTGAATTCTAATCAGGGTAAAGATGACCTATTTTTGCTGAATATTGAAGTTGGATGTTAACGGAAATTAGGACAACTGAGATGAAGAGAAAAGTGCACATTTACTTATCATGCAAATATTCTTTTATTCATGTGAATACAACCAAATATTTGAATTTTTTTTTGTATGGAGCATGTATGTAGCAAGAATAGAGAAATCCTCTCATTTTTATTGCAAACAGCAATATATATATATATATATATATATATATATATATATATATATATATATATAGATAGATATATATATTGCAAACATCAATGTATATATATATATATATATTGCAAACATCAATGTATATATATATATATATATATATATATATATATATGTATATATATATATTGCAAACATCAATATATATATATATATATATATATATATATATACTCATAAAAAATAAGTTTAAGACTGATGGTTAAAGTTTTATTCATTTTAGAATATGTTTCTAATAAAAAAAATATAAATTAGTTTTTTATTGTGTAGGACATATGCAGAATTTACTTCTCTTTCGAATGATGCAAAAATTTTCTACAACTTGAAAAAATTTTAATGCTGGATAATTTAAATTATACAAAATATATATATATATATATATATATATATATATATATATATATATATATATATATATATATGTATATATATATATATATATATATGTATGTATATACATATATATATATTTATATTTAAATTTATACAAATATATATATATATATATATACATATATATGGACAGAATTATTTTCCCTCACTGAATATTTCCATATTTTCTAAGGAAATGTGAAATGTATCACTTACAAAAAAATAATCAACATATCTAGTTATTTTTCACATTTCCTCTTGAAATTGTGTAAAAAGCAAGAAGCCAGAAGAGAGCTCTACAAGCATGAAGTGTGAGTAAAAAAACTGTGAGATGGCCTGAAAATTATGTTCTAGGATGAAACAGACTGTGACCATTTGGTGTTGAACTCTGTGTCCATACTGCTATATTTACATATGTTCTATCATGTATACTGAGCATTGTTACCCTATAAATAAAGCATATCTATTTTTCTCGTAATAAGCATATATATTTTTTATAATAATCCTTTCTAGTTCTCCAATCAGTTTCTTGATGTTAAAATGAAATTCATTAAGGAAAGTGCTGTAGTTTTTTCCTCCCCTTTCAATCTACTCCAAGATCATCCTTAGCGGTGAATTACAAAGACAAACTTATTATAAATAAGACTGTTATGATGGTGTTATAATGATTTTAAGATTTTAAATTTAGCTGTTGTACCTATGAAATTTTTGCCAAAGAAGCATCCTAATGTAAGAGAGATGACTAGATATTGGTTGAAATTCAAAATGGCATTAAATGTTTATTAAATGCATTTCAACATATTGGTGCTATGTTCCTAAGAATTTTTGTTGAGTATTGGTTGGTTGCTTTTGATATAGAGGGACTCAAGAGTTTGATGTTTTTACTCATTATTTTCATGATGTTGTATATTGTTTTTGTAAACAAGTATTCTCCTGTATTGTGAAGGTGGACAGGAATGTGTTTTCAAATGTTGTGTAGTTGAGCTTGTATCCAGGAAATGAAGAGTAAGATGTCTTCGTAAGTTATTTTTTAGACAACTTCAAAAATTTAAATGCAATTTCAATTCTCATTTTCTGCCTTCTGAGGCCAACTTTTTTAACTCTTCTCTTGCCTTAATAATGTTCTTACATTTCCCATGACATGACATCTTGACAAAGTTCCCTCTTGATTTTTTCATGGTTTTGAATTCACAGTAGTCCTACTCTTAGACTAGCTGCCATCCAAGGCTAGAGATCCCAGTCTACTCTGTTATTTAACCTAGAGCTAGAAAGAGAATAAATGGATTCATTTCTGTTGCAAGTGCATTTGTGTGAATGTTAACAGAAGAGACTGGGCAGTAATTTGAACTTGGCTTGCCTGTTTCCCTTTCGGTGTAGATAAACATTCTACTAAGCACACATCTATATAAAGATTATTCCCTTTGAATATGACAATTTCTTTTCTCTTCCACCATTGAAAATTGTTCAATAACGACAAATCATTCAAGTTATCAAGAAACAAGGAAAAAATGTTCTCCTTTGTATTGTTTAGAATAAAATTGTCAATATTCAACACTGTTTATTTTCTTACTAACTTACTAACGTCAGAAAATGAGATTTTACTTGCAGACATTATGACAGATTGGAAATGAAAAAAGTCAATATTTTTGTAAATGTTCAATTTTTTCCCAGACTAAAAGTTCAAGGCCTGATTTACGTATTCTATCACAGTTATTGAATAAAGCATCCTTTATCACTGGGGCACTTAGTTATTGAAAGCTAGATGAGAAATTTATTCGTTAAGTCAACATTATTTTCTGTCTTTTAACCATGAATTTTACATAGGGAAATACAGTGTGGTTCAAATCATGCCATTTGACAACATTTTATTTTACAAGATTTTTTAAAAAAATTTTTGGAATGTTATTCAACCTAAATATCATATTAAAAAAAAAATTAATCACTTCACCCCAAGATTGTGTGTGGATAAGTTTGTTAACACTAGTTATATCCTGGTTTTCCCTGCTTGTGTCAGGACAGCTTGGCATGTCTAGATATAGGCCTCTCTGCAACTAGTCAATATCTGTGTCTTTGTAAGATGCCTCATACCAAGAAAAGTAATGGGAAAACTAGCAGAAAGCAGTTGGCAGAACATGGTATCTTGTGAAGTCAGTCATGTGGGCATTTTGTTCCTAATGTTGCTGTGGCTTCGGAGGCAGTGTTATTTTTGTTACCTTCTGTCTCTTTTCCCTGTCTGCCTGTCACCCCTATAGTTGCTGGGAGAGCAATTGGTTAAGTGTTTTTGCCAACATCAGCACACTGTTACCATACATTACAACATGTCACTAAGACACAAGATGTTACTGGGAGTGGAATAGAATGAGAAGACTTTAATGAGGAGAAAGGACAATAAAAGGACAGGTTTCAGGAAAACAGAAGATGGCGATTGACATTGCATTTAAATATTTGAAGATTGTAGTTAGCAAAGAAGCAAGAAATTGGAAGAGAGTTCCACAGGCGAGAAGTGTGAGGAAAGAAACTATTAGAATAGAACTTATGGTTACAATTAGTTATTAGAATAAAATATTTACATTTAACTATTTCAAAAGCAGAATGGTAACTCCATATGAGTTTTTCTACATTCCTAACAAATATATATTCAATGTTTTTACACTCCCTTCATCAGATAAGAATCCAATTACATCATCCTCAATGTGATGTGGAAAGAGTGAAAAATCACTTCTCACTGTCATATAATAATTCTTTCATCTAAATTGTTTATAAATAAGCCAATACATCAAGTTTTAACAAATGTCCTGTTTGATATTTCAATGGAATATTTTAATCACAATATTTAATTGATATTTTTATGCAACTTGATGATTAAGATACCTCATTGTCTTTCAGTTTCTCGGAAGTTTATCAGAAGCTTGAATGATTATTATTAAATGATTGAATCAATTGCTATGTCTGCTTTAGGAAAGTCGGTTCATTATGTCGTGCTAGACAATTTTTCTCGCTAGAATCTATCTTACACATTTATAAGTTTGCCATTCTTTCATGGTCTAGTGCTTCTGCTATATATTTAGAAATTCTTGATAAAATACAAAGAAGAATCTCCAATGTTATTAGTCCTGACCTGCTATCTCAGCTTCAATTACTTTCTCACCAAGACAAGGTAGCTTCCTTGTACCTTTCCTATAAATATTTTCAAGGTAATTGTTGTCACGAGTTTTCTTTTTGGGTAAGTAGTCCTTATGAATGTAAGTACTGGATTAGCAGTTTGGTCTCATCATATTACAGTTGAAATGAATAGATATAACCATCATGCTTATAGTTCCTTCTCATCTGCTTCTTGTGGAACTCTCTTCCAGGCTCTTGCTTCCCTGTCAACTTTGACCTTCAAAAAATTTAAATGCATTGTCAATTGTTATCTTCTATTGTTCTTACTCTTCAATAATGTTTTTCATTTTCTTATTCTTTCACACTCAGTAACCCCTTTTGTCTTGCCCTGGGTATGACAATAAACTACATCCGCATCCTGGGTATGACAATAAACTATGTCCAACAGCAAGACCTCTGATCAGGAGGTTTGAGGAATGTGAAACCATCTCTTAAATGTTCTCAGGTCCACCCTGTTAGGGTCCCAGCTATGGGCAAATAGTTAACCCTAAACTGAGGTCAAAATACTATGAAAGAGTAAAAATAGGTTTTAATACCCGAAATACTTTGTAAAAATTTTATTACTAACAATACATTCTTGAAAAAAATGTTACCAGTAATACATATCTGAAGGAAAATTATTACCAAAAATAGATTTTTGAAGAAAAAAATCTTACCAGAAATAGATTTTTGAAAAAAAATATTACCAACAATGAAAATTTTGTTGGCATTAAATAACCCATTGAGATTGATATGCCATAAAACAAAACGAAACCCCTTTTGTCATAATGTCTTTATTGCCTTGCTTTTTCTTAAAAAAAAGAAAAACTATCAAATTGATTCCATGATTGCTGCAAGAATAATTCTCAATGAATTCCACAGAGAAAATAATGCAAGTGCATTGGCTAAACCCGTCAAAATTACAATGGTGATGGTGTAATATAGATAAGAATAAAAATATCTAAATTATAGTTTTTGTGCTTCTAAAAAGATGACTTCAGGCCAAAGCATGAACTAGAAGATTGCCCAAGTAGATTTGATTCATGTTCACTGTAGGCAGTTGTTGAAGCTAAGCCTATCCAATAAAGAACTCAGCAGGCATATTAGCCTTAGTCCATCACAAAAAAAAGAAGGCTTGGATGTGTCAAAGACAGCAAAATTGGTTCCACATGACCTGTTTAGCAGAGAACTGCAAACAGTGTATCAATTATTTTACATTACTCTATTTCCATCAGCTTCAAACATCTTTTTTGGACAGTTATCACTACAGATGAGAAATGGATACTTTGATAAAATGTTAAAAAGAGGTATCAGTGATTTAATCATGGTGGAAGGTGTTTAAGCTTGAGTTGTCTATGTATTACTCTTATACATGGTTGTGTCCCTTTTTTGAAAAGCAGCTTAGTTTTAGTTTTGAATAAATATGGTGTTTAGATTAATATGTTGCAATCTCTACATTGTTATCTGTGAACCATACTAACATTGGTAGCTAGATCTGTCTTCTTTCATGTGACAGAAATAATTCTTCAATTTATGTTGAAGCAAATTTGAAAGAAAGATGGCTTCTATTAATAGGCAGCCACCTAATTTGCAAGATGAGAACTTGTACATAGAATGGAAGCAGGATATACAGATATAGTCTCTATACACAGACTTGAAAAGAAAAACAAGGAACCAGTGGTATTTTTATTGTTGCCTCTAAGCATAAAGGAATGTGTTCAACATATATCCAAAACAGAAAAAATTTTAGGCAAACTAGACAAGATTTATTTCCACAATAAAAACATGATGGCATACATGGTGTTTTAAAGATTTTTATTCTTGCAGAAGAGTGGGTGGAACTAATATAAATGAGTATGAATTATGAGTTTTTGTATCAGAAATTACAAAAATATGGAATCACTTTGCTGGAAGTTTTCAGGCCTTTTTTCTATTAAATGCAGGAAACATATCTGAGGAGAAGAAAAAGATAGTGAGAACATCTTGTGGAAATATAAAATATACAGATATGAAAGAAATGTTAAAGAAAATTTTTGCTGATATTTCATTATCCAAATGCGACATTGTTCTGTCTATTAAAGAGGAAATAGATATGGTGAATTTAATTGATATAGTAATAACAGAAGACAAAAATACTTATCAAACGAGTTATCATGGAAATAATTCAAATCCTACAGATAAACAATGTAAAATTATCCGTTGTTTTAAATGCAGCTCTGCTACGCATTTTGCTAGAGATTGTTTATATTCTAAGAATGATAATGCTGTCGTTGAATCAGATCAGGTAAATATGACCTTATTTAATGCTGATACACTTTATCAGACATTGATAAATGATGCCACAGTTTCAGACTCTAATGTAAAAATATCTAATTTTGTGAAAGAGACACTTGCTATGGCAGCATCGGACTCTGCATGCTCGCAAACAATTGATAGAGAAGCTTGGTTAAATGTATTTTTTTGATACATTAAGTGATCAAGATAAACAATCTAGTAAGAAGTTCTAAGTCTAACAGGACCTTTTGTTTTGGAAATGGAGTGGAGGTAAAAACTACTAAAGCAGTTAAATTTTCTGTGACTATAGGCAATGTAAAAGGTGTTAGAGATTATATTGAAGCTGACCTTGTCAAGAAAGATTTACCCCTGTTACTAAGCTACAAATCAATAAAACCTACTGGAATGATGTTGGGCTTTAAAAATGACTGCTGTTGAGAACAACTACTTATTGATACTACAGTCAACATGTTTTTGTAGGTTGGAAAATCACCTAATGTAGTGTTGCATGTTAACGCTTTAGATAAATGCCCAAGAGTGGAGAAAAGAAGGAAGGAAGAGAAATTATATAGGCAATTTCCACACGCACCAAAGGAGAAACTGATATCTTTGGTTAAAAGTAGTAGAAGTTTTCATAATAAGAATTTTCTGGATCTAATCAGGGATGTCTGTTATTCTTGTCCAGTTTACCTGAACTTAGAAGGCCCCCTTTTTGATCTGTGGTAAAATTTTCTCTTGTAAGCAAATTCAGTGACACAGTATGTCTGGATTTAAAGGAACGTGGATATAATATTGGATTCTACACCTAATTAACTTATCCAGGAACAGGACTGCATCCAAGAAAGGTTCTTATGAGATTATGCTGGGATATCCAGGGAAATTTTTATTATGAGCTGTTAAATATCATCAGGTATTAAGGTAATAAGAAGTAGCTTCGAAAAAAAAACATCAGTCTTTAACAAATAGAAAAGGGATCATCCTTTATCATCATTGCACACAAATTGATACTGCCCAAAATAACCAATGGTTTGGCTGGTTCTATCATTATGTTTCCCAGATATTTCAGATTACTGCCTGCTTAGAAGTTTAAAAAACTATTTGGATCTTTCCTGTTAATTCACCCCAAAATAAAAATTTATATTTACTAAAATTAACACCATATTCTCCCGAGGTGAGGCTCTTTCATTGCACTCTGGTTGTGTTGACCTTTGCAAGTGCCCCAAATATGAATGACTTGAGTGCATTATTTCTAAGCGTGGGGCCACATTTTTTTCTTTAAATTGTAAAAAGTTCCCTGTAAGTGCCTCGAATATCATTTGCATTTATGAAATATGAATAACTCTCTGATTTTTAGTAATTTTTCATTCTTAGGATTGGAGTTATAATTTAAAATTTTAATTTAAAATTTATAATTTCTTGGGTTGAATTAATATTTACAGTAACTTTACATCTTTTGGGGTGAATTAACAGAAAAAAAATCCAGCTATTTGGATTGACTTCAACTAACTTCAAGAGAAAAGATTCAAAATGAGTTTATCTCTTATTTCATATCAAAATCTTAGTCAGGATTTTATATATGTGACATTAAAAAACCTTTTAACAAATGGAATGTCAATCAATGAAAAAAATGGTTACTATATTAATTATTAAATACCTCTGTACTAACCACTATTTTATTGAAACCTTATTGGCAATGATTCAGTTATGAAGCAGGGTGTAGTTTAAACCAAACTGTAAGCTTCTTGAAAGTTCCAATTTTGAAACAAATGTAAAATAAATATCTCTTCAATATTCCATCAACAATCGTTTCTGTTTCTGACCTCCAAATAAAATTAAATAAAAGAACATTCATTGAGATCGCCTTCATGAATATAAATGCACACTACGCTGCTAGCAAAATTTACATATTTGCATCTTACTCAGTAAATCTGTTTAAAATTAAATTAAAGGAATTATGGAATAACAGTTTTAAATAGAACATGAAGCAGAATAACAGGGCAAAAAATTTTCAAACATCTCAATTAAGATACATGCATATTTACAACACTGTCTTCTATGGAAGACAAATATGAAAAATCTGGTATGAGAAATGTGCTGTTTTTCATTAAAAAATAATGATTTGTAAAATGTCTTGTTTTTCTTTAAAAAAAAATTATTCTGAAGAAATATTTCAAAAGTCAGTGTCAAGAAAATAGCTTTCAATTAATTAGACAATTGCTTTGTATGCTGAATAAAAAAGTGTGCGACATTTGTAAAAATTCCTTTGTAAAGGATTCGTCTCTTTGAAAGAAAATTTTCAAAGATCAACTTTTTATTCTGTTATATCGTTTTGAAACTTTCAGTCAGAAAACTGTATAAAATATGAAACGGAAAAACATGTCTGCGGGAATGGAATAAAAGATAAAGTTTATCATCAAACCAATTCCATTCATTATGTTTTGCCTGTAAAATTTCCAATATCAGTAACATGATAAAGAGCATCTTTAAACTATGTTCTTATTTCTTTTCAGGCGAAAGTTCTTTTCAGCCAATAGAAAAGAAGGAAGTCATAGGTGTTCTCAGATATGCACTCAAAGATGATGATTTTCCCAGAAAACTGATATTCAGTTATACCTAGGTGGGAATCTGTGTGTTATCTTGTTGTTGTTGTTGTTGTTCTTCTTCTTCTTCTTCTTCTTCTTCTTCTTCTTCTATGTTCATTGTCCCTTCTGGACATGGGCGATAAAAGCTTTCACGAATTTCCTGTCCTGTAGCTCTTAGTAAATCTTCTCTTTTCTCTCTCTCTCCTAATCTCTATTCTACCAACCATTTGCAGAAGCTTATTAGATAGGTTATATGGTGTTTAATTCTGTCACTCTTGCCTTCGATATGTCCTGTGAGTGTCAAATTTTCTATGTCCTCTTTCCTCATTATCTATCCTAGAAATTTCAATTTTCAATCTCTGAGGTTAATTATAAATTTCCTTTTCTCTAAAACTTTGATTATGCTCTCATATATATATATATATATATATATATATATATACATTTTTTTTTTATATATATATATATATATATATATATATATATATATATATATATATATATATATATATATATATATATATATATATATATATATATATATATATATATATATATTGGGAAAATGTATGAGAAAGGGGAAAATGTTTACTTGTGACGTGTTTCTTCCCTCAGGACTTCATTGAACTAAATTTGTTATATCGATAGGACTAGGACTACACACATGTGCACAAATAATGGGGTGCTAGGAATTTTAGAATTATTTTTTTATATCTGGCTGAATCCATTTAATATATATATATATATATATATATATATATATATATATATATATATGCATGTTAACATCAGTTAATATATATATATATATATATATATATACACACACACATATATATATATATGTATATATATATGGACATCAGTTAATATATATATATATATATATATATATATATATATATATATATATTGACATCATTTTATATATATATATATATATATATATATATATATATATATATATATATATACAGTGTATCACAAAAGTGAGTACACCCATCACATTTCTTCAAATATTTAAGTATAACTCTTCATGGGACAGCACTGAAAAATTACCTTTTGACACAATGAAAAGTAGTCTGTCTGCAGCATATATAACAGAGTTAATTTCTTTTCCCCTCAAAATATAGCCATTAAAAGCTAAATCCCTGACAACAAAAGTGAGTACACCCCTAAGAAACCACACCCCTAAAAAGTGAGTACACCCCTAAGAAACTACACCCCTAAATGTCTAAATTGAGTACTGCTTTTCATTTTTCCTCCAAAATGTCATGGGACTCATTAGTGTAACTATGCCCATGTGTTCATGGGAAGCAGGTGTATTCAAATTTGTAGTGCAGGTCTAACACTCTCTCTTACTGGTCACTAAAAGTTCCAACATGGCACCACATGGCAAAGAACTTTCTGAGGATCTTAAAAAACGTATTGTTACACTACATAAAGATGGCCAATGCTACAAGAAGATTGCCAACACCCTGAAACTGAGCTGCAGCACAGTGGCTAAGATCATCCAGCATTTTAAAAGAGCAGGGTCCACTCAGAACAGGCCTCAGGTAGGTCATCCAAAGAAGCTGAGTGCACGTGCTGAGCATCACATCCAAATGCTTTTTTTGAAAGATCGGCATAGGAGTGCGGTTAGCATTGCTGCAGAGATTAAAGAGAATGGGATTCAGCCTGTTAGTGTTCAGACCATACGCCGCACACTACGTCAAATTGGTGTGCATGGCTGTCACCCCAGGAGGAAGCCTCTTCTGAAGGCAATACACAAGAAAGCCCGCAAACAGTTTGCTGAAGACATGTCAACAAAGCCCATAGATTACTGGAACCATGTCCTATGGTCTGATGAGATGAAATTTAATTTGTTTGGTTCTGATGGCCTTAAGCATGTGTGGCGGCGACCAGGTGAGGAGTACAAAGATAAGTGTATCATGCCTACAGTCAAGCATCATGGTGGGAATGTCATGGTCTGGGGCTGCATGAGTGCTGCAGGTATTGGAGAGTTACATTTCATTGAGGGAAACATGAACTCCAACATGTACTGTGAAATACTACAGCAGAGCATGATCCCCTCCCTCCAGAAACTGGGTCGCAGAGCAGTGTTCCAGCATGACAATGACCCCAAACACACATCCAAGACAACCACTGCTTACTGAAGAGGCTGAGGGTAAAGGTGATGGACTGGCCAAGCATGTCTCCAGACTTTAACCCAATAGAACATCTTTGGGCCATCCTCAAGCAGAAGGTGGAGGTGCGCAGAGTCTCAAATATCTGCCAGCTCCGCGACGTTGTCATTGAGGAGTGGAAGAGCATTCCAGTGACTACCTATGAAGCTCTGGTAAACTCCATGCCCAGGAGAGTAAAGGCAGTTTTGGATAATGATGGTGGCCACACAAAATATTGGCAGTTGACATGTTGTATGTTAATATTGACAACTTTTCCTAAGGGGTGTACTCACTTTTGTTGTCAGGGATTTAGCTTTTAATAGCTATATTTTGAGGGAAAAATAAATTAACTCTGTTATATATGCTGCAGACAGGCTACTTTTCATTGTGTCAAAGTGTCATTTTGTCTGTGTTGTCCCATGAGAGATATACTTAAATATTTGAAGAAATGTGAGGGGTGTACTCACTTTTGTGATACACTGTATATATATATATATATATATATATATATATATATATATATATATTGATGACTATATATACTCCCTTTCATGGGTTGAGCAGTTTTTGAAGGAAAGAAATTTGTTGCTGATTAATGCTAAGCTCTGCATAATGAATTGGGCCCACTGGTAACTGGTAATGCATATATCTTGTAAATAATGTGTTAAAAACAATTCCCTTTCTTCCTAGCATGCACCCATGGCCTAGGGGCTGATGTCAAATCGCTTGTCTTTTGATCCTGGCTTGAAACAATTGCATGTCTAGCCACACTGATGAGCTGTGATATAGCAAAACAGTTTGACTGTGGATGATTACATATATATATATATATATATATATATATATATATATATATTAGAATGGAAAAAAGTTTGCAGCATTATTCAGCGAGTGAAAATTTGGAAACATGATTGAAATTTATGACATATATGTTCTGACAGGTGACATTCCGATATGTTTTTCTATATAATTCATATGTGGATTTTGAAATTTAAATGTTAAATGTGAAAATGCTTTAAAATAAAATACATTTGTGCCATTTGATGTGATTTTATTTTTGCAAAGGAAAAATTGCTGTAGAAACAGTAAAAAAGATATGTACCATTTATAGAGATGATGCCATAGCTGAGGGGATTGTTTGTATGTGACATTCTATGTTCAGAAGCAAAAGTTTTTAGTTTGGAAGATGAAGAACATATGAACAGGTTTGTAATCATTGATGATAACTAAACTGAAATTCTAATTAAAATCAATTCACTTCGCATGACTTGAACCATTGCAGAGATAACCACATATCTCAAATGAATTGTTTAGGCATTTGAAGACACCTGGATATGTGAAATGCTATGATGCTTGGGTCCCTCATGATTTAACATAAAAATGATTAAATAGACTATATTTTGGTAGGTAATAGTTTACTCAAATGAGTCAAAAATAAGTCATTTTTTTAAAAGAAAAATCATAGGTGATGAAAAATGCATTGTTTACAACAATGTAATTGAAAAAGGTTATGGATCATTGTTAACTACTCTAAAACCCAGTCTGTATTCAATGAAGGTGCAGCTGTATATGTAGGGGAGTGGAAGGGACTTTTGGCTAACAAGCTCTTTCCTCAAAATCAGAGGTTACATTTATGTAAGTACTGTACCCAATTGGATGGATTGAAGGCAACAATTGATGAAAAGCATCCAGAATCAGAAAGTTATCATTCCCACCAAGACAATGCCAGAACTTACGTCTCTTTACAAACCTGGCAGAAATTGGTAATGCTTGATGGGATGTTCTGCTACACCTGACATTGCACCTTTGGATTACCACTTATTTTGATCTTTACAAAATTATTTCCTGGGAAGAACTCCAATTCACTGGCAGTTTATAAAAAAAAAATCATTTAGCCCAGTCCATCATCCAGAAAGATTTTTTTAATCCATTTCACCCCATGCAAGGCAGTAAAGCCACTAAGACACAAGGGGTTACTGGGTGTAGAAGAATTAGGAACAGAAACATTAACAATGAGTGAGGAGGGAAAAGAGAAAATCAAGAGGTCAGTAGATAGCAATTGACACTTCATTTGAATTTTTGCATATTAAAGTTGGCTGGAAAGTATAGAGCCACAAGAAAGTTCCACAAGGGAGAAGTGTGTAAAAAGAAACTGTTAGTAGTGAATTTACAGTTACAACTAGCCAGCTTAACTGATGAGCCAGTTTCGTATTGCGGTTAAAATAAAAAAGTCTAGGTACTATAGCGAAGAGCTCATCCAAACAATTACCATGAAAGTACTGATAGAAAAAGCAAAGAGAGGCAAACTTATAGAAGTGTGAAAATGACTAAAGCTGAGCCACCAGATCAGGGCCAATAATATTGCAGATTCTTCTTTGAATTTTATCAAGTGGCTCAGGGTATATATCAGAGGCACCAAACCATATGTGGCAACAATAAGCATGGATGAATGGTAGACATTTAGATATATATGATAGATTCTGGAAATAAAAATTGTCTCACATGACACAGTGAGCCAACTTTCTTAGCAGATGCCAAGTTTAGTGAGGATGGAATTATGAGTTTGTCACAAAGGTGAGAAAAAGTAATGGAACAAAATTGAACATGTGTTTGAATAAATCTATGTTCAAATATCTATATATTTGAATTTCATTTAAAAACACAATAGAATTTTGCTTTGATCCAATATTTTATTAGATAAATACACTGTCTATTCTTACAAGTGAAATCTGTTAAATTAATAAGTTAATATATACAAAGAAATAACATTTTAAATCAAATATCATTCATCTTAAAGATTAACTCTCATCTCCTATACTGGAAATCTGAAATACATGCAAATATGTAGACAAATTTTGCCATTTTAATGTTATGTTCCAGCAAATATATATAAATTAAGTTATTAAAATATGAACTTTTTTCATGTATTTTTTAATTTCAGTTGACACAAGTATGAATGCAATCCAATTAAATAAACACCAAATTGTTGTAATAAATGAAATATTTTCCATTTTTAAGAATATAAAATATTTAAATACTTGTATTTGCCATTTAAATAATTCATCTTTTTGATAAATAGAGTGAGTCATTCCACTTGACAGTATGGATATTTAAATATTTTCCTTTTTATCCAAAGGGCAATGTTCGTGATAAATATTTGAGCAATGATTGATAGATAATTGAGACTACGACTTTAAAAACATTTTAGGGTAACTATGGAATTAGAACTCCTTAGACAGCAGAATAACAGACAATGGAAACTGTGAAACAGAAATTTGAAGGTGAATATAAAAAATGCTTTATAGAAACTGGGTAAGGTATTAAGAAGGACTGGAAAATATCCTTAGAAATGACGAGAAGAGACCGATATAACATGTCTAACGTGCTATATGCCAGTGAAAAGTGGACAAGATATGAATCGAATGAGAAGTATTTCTACTGATGAAAGTTGAGAATAGCATGGATATAACATGTGACAAATAAAAAACATTTAAGAATAATAATAGTTATAAAGAAAATGTTGCCAACAACCAGAATGTTACAACTAAAATTTTTGTATCTGTATATATCTATGAAATGGGGTATTATGATTACTTACACAATTTACATTATTGGGACTGTATCCTCATATTAATTGATGTATTCAGAACTTTTCAACCATTGTGGGCTCCAGCCTTCTTCGGGTGATTGGAGTTTCAAACCAAACCCTTTATTTCATACTCAAGGACATATGGCCTGGTGGATAAAGGTATTGGTTAGCTCCAGTGACTAGACACAAATAATTGAGTGTTCAATATCAGGTTACAGCAGTGGTGAACCAAAAAAAAGGGAAATAACAGATATTTGGAAGAGATATGGTATGTGGAACTAGAACAATCTACCCCGGTGGATGAAATAAATTTCATTCACTTGAAGAAGCTTGGAGCATACAGCGTTCAAAATGTTGTGAATATGTTAATGAAGATGAGGATAACAGTCTGAATAATGTAAATAGTGTAAGTAAAATGGATACATGGCACAGTGAATAAAGGCATTAGTTAGATCCAAAGATTGTGAGTTCAATACCCAGCTAAGGCAGTGGAGAACTTTCAGAGGGAAATTAACAGGAGATAACTGATATCCATTAAACATGGCATGTGGAAATAGTGAGCGAAATAAAGGGTTCAGTTTGAAATTCCAACCACCTGAACAAGGCCAAAGCATACAATGGCCAAAATGTTGTAATAAATATGCCGATAAAGATGAGGACAATAGTCCGAATAATGTAAATAATGAACATCATATATATATATTGAAAACTTTTCTTGTTAAGAAACAAATTCATATATATATATGTATATATATATATGTGTGTGTGTGTGTGTGTTTGTTTCTTTCTTTCTTAACCTTATACATTTATAATATATTTTGTTTTTATCGATTAAACCACCACCTGTCTTAATTACTGATTTACAAATTCTTGGAATTTTTTCAAATAGTTTTTGAAAAAAAGTAGATGGTAGATCTTCCCAAGTATTCTTCAAGCACTTAAAAAGCTCACACTCACTCTTTGGTTATTCTTTTTGAACTCTCCTATCTAATTCATCCCATACTAATTCCATGGAACAGAGGTGAGAAGATTGAGGTGACCAAGTCATAATTTTTTGACATAATTTAGAATAGTGTTTAAGATTTTTTTCCTATTATGCATAAACATGGTATAGCATGTCTTTACAAAATTGAATGCTATTGTTCTTTTTTCATGATTCACTGTTGTTATTAAATAAAAACTATATTTAGTAATCCTAAATGGAAAAGTTTACTAGAATTCACTGACTCCCAGTATTGTGAAATCAATTTTTAATTTTTTTGTTTTTGTATAAATGGTCAATTATTTTAACTATAGATGTCCATACAAAACATTATCAGAAAATAAGTGTGATAGCTATTGTAAATTTAAAGTCAAAGTACTTAAAGTTCAATAAAACAATAGATTACTACATTTTAAGTTTACTGAGTAGTTAATAAATTATATAAAAAAAGCACTCACATTATATTTGTCAAATAATTTTCATAGATATGTCACACATAGAAAAAGTTAAATTTTCCAAACACCAGGCTGCCAATATATCTGTTGACACCTGTCAACACCTCAGTAAAACACCCACCTCTGTGTTAAAAAATGTGTTTCTGTAATCTTTTGACCTAAAAGAAGATTTGTTTCAAATCAGATTGATTTAACTTTAAATCAGTTAATTTTACTCAAATCAAGTTTCAGAAAAGTATATTTTATTTTTGAAAGATTTTTTTAAGAGAAAACATTGTGCTGAAAGAATTGTAAATCATCTATTTAAAAAACTCATATCAATCAATTTAAATTCATTTTGAAATGCAGTAAAGTATTTGATTATTGGGAGTATTAAATATAATCGATTAGCTTGAAAAATAAAAAAAATAGTAATAAAAATAATAAAAAATAATAAAAAATACATAAAAATAAAAGCTTCAAGAAATAATTTTAATTTTTAAAAATTCATTTTAAACCTTATGCATCACTTTTCTTTGGAGGTACCTATGAATGTGTATGTGTGTGTGTGTGTTTAAACTTTATATATGGTGTGAGTGCTCAGTATTCAGGATAGTGCATTTGTAGATAAAAACAGAGTAGATAAAAAATTAAGACTGCATGGTGTGACTGCTAGTCCCTTTGCTGTGTTGATTTCTCTTTCCACACTATTTCATTCAGTCTATCTACATTCAACACCATCACTTGATAAGACACCAGAAGTGTTGAAACAAAATTGTTATTTTTGTAGTGATTTTAGAACATATTTATGTTATAATTTTTGAATAAATTATTAAATATATATATATATATATAATCGACTCTCCCGTCGCGTTCGATGTATGAGGGTCAGGCCGATAAGTCCCAAGGAAAACCGACATCCCGACACCGGCACATGAGATTTGTTTATAGTGGTGAAGGCCTTGTGCAGGACCAGCCACACTTTTTGGAGGGACGAATACAGAAACCTGGTGCACCGAATGCATGCCACAAGGTTCCCAAACGACCCTCCGCAGGTTTTGAATTCAGAGTTGTCCTTCTCCTAGACCAGCTGCCATCCAAGGCTATAGAACCCAGTCTGTCCTGCTATTTTACCCATAGCTGGAGGGAGATAAAGAGGATACATACCTTTCCCAAGGGTATTAGCACGTAAGTGAATGCAGTGGATTCAACTGGAATTCAAACTCGGCTCTGCGATTCCTCAGTCCAAGCCGCTAACCACTGCTCCACCGTGCCTCCTCAATATATATATATATTGATAAAAAATATAGTTCTAAGGTATGCTATAGTTATGGGCAGAAGTGCTCAATATCAGCAATAAAGTGTATGTAAATATAATATAAAAAAATGTTTCTACCTCTTTTTGACAAAATACAAGAGACCCTAATTAATTCTGAATTGGTTAAGTATCTCACACCACAGGACTTTCTTTCACACAAACAATATGACTTTTGCTTAACAATTATTGCTGAAAGCGTCTGTCAAGGTTTAAATAAACATAGTGAAGCTTTAGGGATTTCAAAAATATTCTTCATAAGTTCTATTATTGTATTTCTGGATAAATATTTGAACTAATTCTGTCTTTCTTCTCAAATCACACAATGAAAGTTGCACTGAATGGCCACACTTCTAGATTTTTTTGTCCTGATTTTTACCAATGAACTTCTCAATGGTATCTATGCTAATGAGACAACCATTTACTCTTGTCTCAATAGTAGGTCTGGTCAGTTCAAGCAGGTCAAATTGGCAGATGACCTCAAAAATGATCTACAGTCTGTTGTTAACTGTGGCAAGGAATGGCTTGCTAATTTTAATGCCTCCAAAATTAAACTTCTCTCTATTAATCTTTCTGCCTTCCCTCAGCATGGATAATTCTAACCTCCAGCAAAGGGAATCATTGCAACTACTTGGATTGACATTCTCAGCTGACATGAAGTGGAAAGGTTATATTGCATCCACACTAGTTCTACTGCTAAGAAAGTTGATTCACTGTGTTGTGCTAGATAGTTTTACTCTCCATATTCTACTATACAATCATGCCATGAATATTTCTGCCACATAATACTCGGTACTCCTGCACTATATTTAGTGATTCTTGATAAAATCCAAAGAAGAACAAGCAATATTATGGATCCAGACCTGACATCTTGGCTTCAGTCACTGCTGTAAATTAGTTTCCCTGTACCTTTTCTATTATACTTTATGAAATAAAAGTGCAGTACTAGATTAGCAGCAAAGTCTCATCAATTCACATTAGTGAGAAGTAACTGTAAGTTCTGTGCTAACAGCTTCTTCTTCTGCACTTCTTGCTCATGGAACTTTTTCCGGTGTCTTGTTTCCCAGGCAGCTTTGATCTTCAAAAACTTAAATGCAGTATCAGTCGTTATCTGCCATCTTCCTGATTACTATTGTTCTTGCTCCTTAATATTATTTTCCTGTTTCTTATTCTTTCACACTCAGTAACATGTTGTATCTTGGTGTCTTTAATGCCTTGCATGGGGCAAAATGATTAAAAATTGCTTGAATGCAATCTTGTTTTCAAGCATGAAACAGACTGTTGTCACTGGTTGTTGATCTCAGTGTCCACTTTTATATGATATATATATATATATATATATATATATATATATATATATATATATATATATATATATATATATATATATATATATATATATATATATATATATATATATATATATATATATATATATATATATATATATGTCATCTGCAGGCAGTACTATTTTGCTGTATCACAGCTCCTCAGTGCAACTAGACATCCAAATGCTGCAAGCCCAGATCGAAACCCAACCAATTTGGTGTCAGTTAGAGTTTCTACTACTGAGCTTATCTTCATTCAACAGAGAGAAACACCTAATCTAGCGTATTGCATTTCCAAATGTCAATCAACAAGAGTGCTCCAATTCATTTTACGCAGGTGACTATTGTTTATAGAATTAGCCTATCTCTCAACAGTGCTCAATTGAAATATATTTTCAAGAGCTAACATGCACATTCGCAGATACAGACATACATATACACATCTATTATATTAACTCAATGCTAAAATTACATAGAAAATCTTGGTTAATAACAAAATCCCATTTCTCAATATAGAACTAAAATACAATGTATTTACCACTAACTTGTATAAAAAAAACATCACCATGAACACTTGTCTTCTGAACTATGATAATCAATGCCAGGAAAGATATAAAATAGCAGTAATAAAAAACTTCCTAAATGGAACTCACCTAAATTCCTCTTCTCAAATATTATTTCTGAGTGAACTAAAACACATAAAGCAAACATTAATCAACAATAATTTTCACAATAAAATCATTGATAAACAAAGAATTATTCTTACAAAAAATACACGACACCAGTAATAAAAATACCACACAACAAAAATTAACATATTTTACTGCAACCAGAGGCACAATTATAATAAGCAGAATGAATTCGCTATATGAAAAATCTTTAAACACCATATTTCTGCTGTCATCCCAAAAAAACATGTAAAATTTATAAAACATTACAGAAAATGTAAAACCACAAACCTTATTGTCACTAATGAAAATAATACCATCAAATCTAAACTAGTGATGACCAACATAGCATATCAATTTACAATGGCCTGTACAAGAACAGTTTCTTGTCATATATCAATTACCTATATTGGATATATTATCACCTGATATCCCCTTTCAATTAAGTTGTTAGTTCTGTCCTAAAAGAAAAATCCTGATTTAGATTCAGTCATAACGTTGAAGGATTTTGCAGTATCTCCATTGCAATTGCCAGAGAACATAAAGTGGAAAGATTATATTGTATTTACACTAGTTCTGCTGTGAAGAAAGTTGATTCACTGTATCGTGCTAGACAGTTTTACTTTTCATATTCTATCTTACATATTTATAAGTCTACTCTTCATCTGTGTCATGAATATTTCTGACACGTTACCTAGCGCTCCTGCACTATATTTAAGGATTCTTGATAATTTGATGGATGAATTTGCTAAATGTAGTCATAAATTCTATATTAAAAGTTACTTTTATCACAATTCACACTTGTGGAACTGTTATGCTGTGGCGAAAAATTTTTTTTTTCTTCCACTGAATGAATTCGAATCTTCGTCACCACTTGTTATGGTCTGGTTCCTTGTACCACGGTGATAGTCCAAGGTAGAACCAATAAAGAAGATCTCAAACACAAGTATGGAATAACACAGAATATATACAGAGAAGGAGAAGTGTTAGTATGAACAATCAGGTTTAGTAGAGAGAACAATGTAGTCTCGACCAGTATCACTATTCCAATGTCTTGCAGTAATTGTCTGAACGCGACTCTGTTTCGGACTGCCTCTGACTCGACTCTTGACTCAAACTACTAACTCCACTTGAACTACTGACTATATTTAGTCACCCCCCCACGTGGACATCATGTGGCACAAGGCTGGTTTAACGTGGGATCTCCGAGCCAGTGGGATCTCCGAGCCTGTGGGCTCAGCCAAAAATATGCCCATTGAACCCGTATAAACGGGTTCAGGGTTGGTTTACCTCCCTGAAAGAGAATCCGCCCTTCAGCGTAGCCTTCTTCGGGTTCCTCTCTGCCCGAAGACAGAGAGTTCAACCGATCTGTCATTCAAGAGTTAAGCGACTGACAATATTCAGTCACCCCCCCACGAGGGTGTCATGTGGCACAAGGCCTTTTTAACGTGGGCAATTCCCAAGCCATGAGGCTCGGCCAAAAAATAGCCCATTTGAACCCGTATAAACAGGTTCTGGGCCGGTTTAACCTCCCCGAAGGAGACTCTGCCCTTCGGCGTAGCCTCCTTCGGGTTCCTCCCGCCCGTAGACAGAGAGGTGAACCGAACACTCGCTCAAGAGTTAAGCGACTGACGATATTCAGTCACCCCCCCACGAGGGTGTCATGTGGCACAAGGCCTTTTAATGTGGGCATTCCCGAGCCATTAGGCTCGGCCAAAAAATAGCCCATTTGAACCCGTGATAAACGGGTTCAGGGCGGTTTTACCTCCCCCAAAGGAGACTCCGCCCCCGGCGTAGCCTCCTTCGGGTTCCTCCCGCCCATAGGAAGAGAGTTTAACCGTGCAGTCAGTTCAGAGTTGAACGACTGACAATATTCAGTCACCCCCACGAGGGTGTCATGTGGCACAAGGCCTTTTTATGTGGGCATTCCTGAGCCATTAGGCTCGGCCAAAAATAGCCCATTTGAACCCGTATAAACGGGTTCTGGGCGAGCGAACCTCCCCGAAGTAGACTCCTTCGGGCGTAGCCTCCTTCGGGTTCCTCCTGCCCGTAGGGAAGAGAGTTTAACCGTGCAGTCGGTTCAGAGTTGAACGACTGACTCTTTGCCTACTCCTGAGGCACAGTATTTATTAAATATGGAATAGTCCATTATTATTATTATTATTATTATTATTATTATTATTATTATGGGTAAGATCCCATAATAGGAACTCTCTTCTGTTTTTTTTTTTAAATTTTAGCCAAGTTTGATCCTTGAAAATTTAACGGCAATATCAATTCTACCTTCTTAATTCCTGTTCTTATTTATTCTCTCTACTTTTTCTCTTATTATTTGACACTCAGTAAAACCTTGAGGTAGTGGATTTATTGCCTTGCTTGGGGTGCAATGATTAAAAGAAGTCACGTGTGAAACAAAACAATTTTTAATCTGAAGGTGAAAGGTTTTTCTAGAATATTTATATGTGAAAGATCATCCCATACCAGCTCCATTTTTTACAGAATCACATTTCCAACAGTTGGAGAGGCATTTTCATTCAGCAAAACACCAACATTCTTTATTTATATTATTTGCATTCATACTAGTGTCCTCATCTTTATTTTTATTACCATTACATTTCAGCTTGTGTGCCCTTCAAGGAAAATAGAGAAGTAAATGTAAATTCAATTTCTGAGCTGGGTAGTTCAGACTTGAACCCAATGGAAACAGAGCAAGCATTACCAGAAAAAAAGCAAGATGAAATATCCTTAGATATAGATATTGAGAACAAAAAAGAATTAACCCCTATAGTTTATATAAAGTTTCTAGTTTAAAATTCCCTGTAGAATTTCAGAGGGTGAGAGGGTAAATCAGCCACATTTTTTTGATAATCACAACAAAAATGAATGGCTCACATGAGTTCATGTTGAAACATATGCATGAGGGTTGGGCCCATCCTGTCTGGAGGATGTTGTGCAGGCTGGTAGTGTTTCTGTAAAAGCACTAGGTGAGACCATTATTCTGAAAGAGATGTGTTTTTCTAGCAACCACCTGCAGCATGAACAAATCACACAAATCTGGTTCCAGAATCACTAAGCGAAATTCCATGTACATCACCTGATCCCTCAACACAAAGCCAGGCTCACCAGATTTAAACCCCTATTGAGCATGTATGACATGTTACAAACCTGACTAAATTCCCTACAGCCACATCAAATAAGCACAACCAACTTACAGACACCCTCAAAACATTTTTGGAAAGATATAAGTACACAAAGACTCAAACCTTTTGTAGACTTCATGTAAAACAACATATTCTCAGGTAGCTGTTTCTGTTTTTTTTTTTTTATTGCACTTCAGTTTACACATAACAGAGAATAATTAGATTAAGTAAAAAAGAATCAATAAGCTTCATATTAGAAATTTTTGAAAGTGGCAAGAGACATGTCAGTTCCAATTCTTGCAGAGTAACACTTCAGAACCAATTAATGGTAAACTTAAAAGCAACTTTTTTTTACAACACCTAACTTATACTTGAAAATCAAACATAACAGCTTCAGATTTTCACGTTTACTGCTGATAAACAATCGCCTTGTATCAGCACAGGTTAATGTATATATTTGTTGTTTCCATTTTATGAAATGTCGAGTTACAGCAAAAATAGATATAAAAATTTTAGGAGTCATTTAAACTTTTTAGCACTGCTGTCTAGACCATAAAGATCTGATAACAATTATTCATTTTTAGTAACTTTTCTGTGATAAATCATCATATCAAAATTACATTTTTTTTTCCTTGCTGTTGACTTGATTAAACTTTAAAGCAACAAGTAAGCAAAGATTTACTTTTTTTTAAATTATTATTTTTCAACATCAGTACATTTTAACATCATTTTTTTAATTATAATTGGTCGATTTTATACTTTGTGAACAGCGTTTAACAGTAGACAAAATCAATCTTTCGATAAATGAGTGTAAAGATTTGTTAATCAAACAGAAGAAAAAAATTCAATTTGTTCAAGTGTGATATCATTACAAAGCAATGTAAAGAAAACAAAAAAATCTTCCAGTACTTAATCTACCAGTGAATATGATTTTTTCATTTTCAATAAAATAATATAGAATAGAACAAGTTTATATATATATATATATATATATATATATATATATATATATATATATATATACTGTGTGTAACAGCAAAATTGTTCAAATCATGTTACAACATAATTGTCCATCCCACAAAAAAATGTTTAATATCTAAAAAGCACTGAACTAATTTTTTTCAGGATTTTAGATAAGACGATTAGCCATTTTGACATCACTGGTCATAAGAGTCACTAAAAAAATCCTTTTAGTTATTCAGTTAAAAAAAGAATAGGTTAAAATCGTTTTGTGTAAGCCTCATTGTCTTCCCAATTGAGTAATAGTGAGAGGAAAAAGATAATTTAGGCCTTCATTAATGTTACCAACATTTATACTCTGGCTTCCATTTTCAAAGTCCATTCAAGAACCATGAAGAGAACAGTGAATAAGTTAAAAAAAAAAGAAGGAACAGTAGAGAGGAAAACTTGATCAGGAGGTCAGAACAGAAAGAGGGATCATCATTTCAACAGAGCTATAGAGATCAATTAGAAAAGATCCAACTCAATCCATAAAACCTTTGGCATATGAGAGAGAAGTTTCATCTATGACAGTCCAAAAATAAATGAAAAAAGACATGAAAACGAAATCATACCTGAAATGTGTGAGGCACCTTGTTACTCCAGGACAAAAAGTTAGAAGGGTTAGAAGGTTAGAGTGGGTGAAGATAATCTTGAATAAGTTGGAAAATGAAATTGTCAAGAGTCATAATTGCCCACCTCCCAAAAGCACGTGGTATATAGAAGCTATATTCGATATTTTTCTCAAAATAACCTTTAAAAATTCATCTGTGCAATACTTTTGCAACTTGACAGTACACACACACACTCACGTACACACGCACACATGCACACACACACACACACACACACACACACACACACACACACACACATATATATATATATATATATATATATATATATATATATTTTCTGTCATTTACTATCAGACTAGGATTTTGAGACTTTAGCATCAACTGAACTTTGACACAACTGGCCAAACTGGGTAATTCAATCAATTGAGCAAATATTTTAAGACTTCAAGTTCAAGCAGAATCTATGCTTACAAGGATCTGGCCTCCTCACACTGATGGAGAAATATATATATATATATATATATATATATATATATATATATATATATATATATATATATATATATATATATATATATATATATATATATATATATATATATATATATATATATATATATATATAAATAAAAAGAAAGAACAGTAAGATATATAATCTGGTGTCCTTACAGATATTTTTATTTTTACAAAATATTGCTCAATGTAATTTAGCTTCCATTTTTGAAACATGGCTAGAACTGCATAGCAAAAAAACATATTTTAAATCTGTTAATTTATAATATATATATATATATATATATATATATATATATATATATATATATACATACATACATATATACAGTAGCGTCCAAAACTAAGGGACAAAAGTTTAAAACCTAATATTTGTTAGAAATAACAACTGTGAAAAGCTGAAATTTTGACAACTGGTAGTCGTTATCATCCATAATAACATACTAAAATTTGAATCATTTGCAAAGGATAGAAAAAAGAATTATAACAATTATTTATTTATTTTCAAAATAGGATCGTCCAAAAGTAAGGGACAAAATTGAGAAAACAATGTAAACAGTATGCTATATTCAAATTTTTGATTTCCTCTAAAGAATAAGTCTTACTTAGTCATTTGTAAACGTTGCATCAGCCGGCACCATGGCGAAACTCCAAAAACTTGATTACTCTGTGAGACAAGGTATTGTGAAGCTACACAAGGAAAAGCACACCATTAGAGAGATTTTTCAGAGAAAGTGAACGTTCCAAGAGTGTTGTAGGCAGGGTTGTTAAATCCTACAATGATACTGGCAAAATAGTTAGTGCTTTTAAAACCGGCAGACCCCGCAAAACTTCGGCAAGAGAAGATCGAATAATGCAGCGTATGTCATTAAAGGACCGTTTTAAGTCTTGCACAGAAATTAAAAGGGTTATGAATAGTACCTCATGTGTTAATGTGTCAAGAGGGACTGTTTGTAGACGACTGCAAGAAATAGGGCTGTTTAATCGAACCCCAGGGAAGAAACCACTTGTTAGTTCAAAGAATAAGAAGAAGAGATTAGAGTTTGCAAACAGGTATGTAATTTGGACATATGAAAATTGGGCAAAAGTATTTTTCAGTGATGAAAGCAAGTTTAATTTATTTGGAAATGATGGAAAAAAATGTAAAGAGACGTATTGGCGAACGATTAAGTGCAAAAGTGTACTAAGAAAACTGTCAAGTTTGGGGCGGAAGGTCATGCTTTTTGGAATGTTTTCTAGCCAAGGTACAACGCCTCTTGTCCGGTTACAAACTCGTGTAAACGCGCAGATCTATAAAAACATTGTTCAAGATCATGTTGTGCCAATCATACAGAATTCAGGTTTCGATAGGGCTACCTTTATGCAAGATAATGCCCCATGTCACAAGGCAAAGGTGGTAATGAGTTACCTGAGCGAGCAAGATTTGGAAATTATGGATTGGCCACCGCAAAGTCCTGACTTAAATCCAATAAAAAACCTTTGGATGACCTAAGGAGTGAAAGTTATGGAAAGAAATCCCACTAAAACGGAGGATTTGTGGATGAAGCTTCAAGAAGAATGGTCTAAAATTAGTATCGAGGATTGTCAAGAACTGATTCGTTCTTGTAGTCGAAGATGTGCAGGTGTCATTGAGAGCAATGGCTCATTTACTAAATATTGATTGTACATGTATTTTTATTGTTTTTTTGCCGTTTACATACGTAAATAAATAATTGTTATAATTCTTTTTCTATCCTTTGCAAATGATTCAAATTTTAGTATGTTATTATGGATGATAACGACTACAAGTTGTCAAAATTTCAGCTTTTCACAGTTGTTATTTCTAACAAATATTAGGTTTTAAAATTTTGTCCCTTAGTTTTGGACGCTACTGTATATATATGTATACTCATTATAATTATTATTTATATATTCATAAGCACAATTTTTGATGATTTTTATTGATCAATCTTATCTGCTCACAAAATGTATCTTAATGTAAACAATGACAACATATAATACAATAGATTAAGTCTGACAAGTATTTAATATAATTTCTTCTGTTATTTGGACTTTACTAACCAGATGCTTCTCAGTAGCTAAATAGAATTATCAAATGACAGTTTCTGAATAGGAATACAGATTTGATTCCTGTTGAGAACACATATTTTGTATGAAATTTCTTGAATATTCAGGCTGGTAAATGTAATTAAAGCTGTTTAATGAATGCATTTACTTAAATAAATTGTATGTATAAAAATAATATAATAATAACAGAAAATATACTGAATAATTTATGTAAATAATCCATTTTTATTATATATATATATATATATATATATATATATATATATATATATATATATAATAAAAAAGCTTAAACACTAATATTCCATGGTCATAATTTAATCCATTGGAATCGTAAATACGATCCAATTCATCAACCCTACAAATTCAAAAAGGAAACAGAAAAAACAACTCCGGAAATAAAAATAGAATTTAGAGAGAGTGTAAGTATGAGAGTGTGGGACGAATGTTAAAGCTAAAGAGAGGGGTAACAGACGAGAGAAGGTGGGAGATTAAACCTTAACAGAGAGAAGTTTTAGAGAGGTAAGTTGAAGAGGTTTAAGTGAGAGAAATATGAATCTTGTCGGATGTCTAATACATTAAAGATGTAACCGTAAAAGATACATTTTGTTGTTTTGATGTTGTTAGTTTCACTTCATATTTTGACTGTTTCAGATGTATTTTTTGTGTTGTTTTGAATGCTAGTATGAGTGTATTAGTGCAAGCAGCTGGAATTCAAGTGAGCACCTTTCCATTTTTTAAAGAACTTTCTGTATGCCACTCCCATTGTTAAACAAGAAGAGATTGATAGCAGGAGTATATGTTTAACATGCCATAACTCTCTTCAGAGAGATGTTTTCGGTAATTGGATTTATATAGAATTTTTGTGTTTTTTTCTTAATGGTTCTTGTAGATTGTGGATAGATAGATGTTTTCATTGCACTTTGCTCTGATAAGTGACACATGAGGTGTCTACTCAAGGAGATGATTGAATAGGCTAGAATATGTAAGGAACATTTGCATCAGCATAATATACAGGTTGTCCCTAGATTATGGACACAGGCAAAAATGCATATTTTTAAGATATTAAATTTTCAGCAACATTTTATTGAATTGGAATATTAACAAATATCATCTTCAGTATGATTTCGATACAAAGGTCAATGCATCTTGCAAGATTCATGTGAACTCAATGCAGTCATTCCCATTGATTTTAACAAATTCAATCTTTATGCATTCATTCAAGTGTGTTGCATCTGTGATTTTTATTGAGTACACCTTCTCATTTAGTATACCCCAGAAAAAGAAGTCAATTCTTTTGAAAAAAAAAAACATGTTGAAACTGTGGAGGTAAAAAAATATAGTTAATGAGATTTCCTATGTGTACAGACTTTAGGTACATCCGGTATTTAAGCTCATAGACTTCCAGTCGTATATGCAATTTTTAGTCATATCTGCGTATTTTAGTTAGGTTATGTTCTTGAAATAACATATGGTTTAAGGGCTTCTCAGCAAACATTTTATTTCATTATGTATATATATATATATATATATATATATATATATATATATATATATATATATATATATATATATGAGTGGATGTATGTGTATGCATATTTATATTACACTATATATATATATATATATATATATATATATATATATATGTTTATTTCTCCCTAATATCCTTGTAAACATAGATTCTGCTTGAACTTGAAGTCTTAAAATATTTGCTATGATTCAATGTTGAATTACCCAGTTTGGCCAGTTGTGTCAAAGTTGAGTTGATGCTAAAGTCTCAAAAATCCTACTCTGATAGTAAAAAAAAAAAAAAAATATATATATATATATATAAATATATTTGTGTGTGTGTGTGTGTACAGTCATGTTGCAAAAGTATTGCACAGATAAATTCATAGATTATATATATTATTTTATAGATTATTTTGAGAAAAATATCTAATATAGCTTCTTCTATATTCCATGTGCCTTCAGGAGGTGGGCAATTATGACTCTCGACAACTATCCTGTCATTTTTAGCTTCTGTTAGAATTTTTCTTTTGGCTGACTCCCCTAATCCTTATTCTCCCAAGCATTTGCCGTTGCTTTTTTTTCTCCATTATTGGCTGCCTTCCTCTTTCAATCTTGCCTCCAATATACCTCATAAATATCAAAATTTCCAAGCCCAATTCCCTCATAATGTGTTCTAGAAATTTTAACTCTCTCTTTCTGGGGTTAAGTATAAGTATCCCTTTCATTTCCATTTTTCTAAAACTTTGCCATTGTTTATGTTCAGTCCACGCTATTCTCAGCATCCTTCTGTAGAACCACATTTCTGTTTCTTCAAGTCTCCTGTTCAGCTGAAATGAGATTGACCAGCATTCACTGCCATATATGAGGACTAATATTACATAACAGTTCACTACACATTTTCTTGTTTCTTAATACTTTGCTTAATCTTTGGAAGGCATCTTTCATTTTTGTATTGGATTTTGATCTCTGCATTTTGTAATTTGAACGCTGGACTCTTCTTTTTTTTTTGACAATAACCATAGATTCTGTGTTCTTATAATGGTTATTTTAAAATAATTTAAGCTATAATTATGAATATTTTAGACTTTGAAAATAATATTAAACTATTTTGAAATAAGATTTTTTAAAACTGTTTAAATATGTCTATATTTCTGAGATGAGGTATTATGTACACCATTTACATTATTCAGACTATTGTCCTCATCTTTGTCGTCATATTTATCACAACGACACATGGCACAATGGATAAAGGCGTTGGTTAGATCCAGTGACAGGACCCAAATAGTGTGAGTTCAATAGCCGGTTAAGGCAGTGGAGAACTTTCAGAGGGAAATTAAAAGGGGTAACTGATAACTGACATCCATCAAACATGGCACATGGAACTAGAACAGTCTACCTCAGTGAGCGAAATAAAGGGTTCAGTTCAACATTCCAACCACCTGAAGAAGGCTGGAGCGTACAACGGCTGAAATGTCACGACAAAGATGAGGACAATAGTCTGAATAATGTAAATAATGAACATCATATATATATTGAAAACTTTTCTTGATAAGAAACAAACAATTCATATATATATATATATATGTTTGTGTGTGTGTGTGTCTTTGTTTCTTAACCTTATTCCAATCACCTGAAGAAGGCTAGAGTGTACAACAGCTGAAACGTTCTGATAAATATGGCGACAAAGATGAGGACAATAATCTGAATAATGTAAATGGTGCTGTTTAAATATGTAATCATGTTTTAAATTCTATGTAGCATTGTTAATTATTATGCATCATTTTAAGGTTGAAATTATTAAAAGTTCTATGCTAATGGTTTCTTCCCTTGTATTTCTTGCTAGTAGAACTCTTTTTCAGCTTCTTCCTTCCTAGTTAACTTTGATCTTTGAAAATTTAAATGCAATGTTAATTATCTTCTGCTTTCTTATTTCCTCTTTTATTGTTCTCTCCCCTTAATAATGCCTTCTTTTTTCTCATAATCTCTCATATTCAGTAACCATTAGTGTCTTTATTGCCTGGCTTGGAATGAAATGGTTAAAAAAAATGTATGTTAACCCTGTAGATACTCACTGTGGAGCTGTATGACAGCCTCACCACATGAGATGTTCCAGCTGTAGTTTCCAAAGAAAGTAAGTTTTTTCATGTTGGAGTTGTTAACCCATGTCCATCCAGTTTTAAACTCAGACTTTTTATTCTCCTACAATGGTTGACAACAAAAGCAAGAGAGAAAGAGAGTTTTCTATGTTATTTGAAGCTAAATGTGTTGACAAAGTTTCTACTGTCAGTGGCAAACAAGTTCATTGGGAAAACCAAAGGAAACAATTCACAAACAATTTGCATTAGCAGCAATAGCTTAAAACTATCTCCAAGTAACACCAGCAACAACAGCTAAAACCATTCAGTAGTTAAAAGCCAAGAATAAGAAGTGACATGCACCCTGTTTTAATATAGGGAAGGTTACTGAATAGAATAATCAAATGAAGGTTGGTAATGAACAATAATACTTAGGAGAAGAACAACACATATAAGATTTACCAGCAGTGCATACAAGTTGTCAACTGCTAGAAGTGAGTCAATGAATTCCACAATGAATCTCCCACTTCAGACCAACATACAGTATTTACTACTATATTTATGTGAATGGGGACATACCCATTATTGTCTGTAGGTATGCTACAACACCGCCCCCTGCCCCAGTAATTTGGTTTTGCATTATATACATTTTACTTTGTACATCTTGAAAAGTCTTGCATGACAACATTGTCTTTAAATATTTTGACTCAGGGGACAGCCATTTTCCTTTCTGGATATTTTATGTGCAAGTCATGCGTGATATTCTTTGCATCGGTAAGTTTTTTGTCTTTTAATCTTTTTTCAGTGGAGGAATGGTCTTTTATTTCCACTAGATTATTAACCCTAGCATTGAAGAGATGGGGTCATACCTTTCCAAATATATGCAACAGTGAATGCTCCATTGAATTGGTATGAAATGAATTGGATAGGAGAGATTAAAGAGAATATCCAAAGAATTTGAGCTCGAAATATGCGATGCTACACAAACAAAAGCCTTATCTATGTATGCTTTTTCATAAGAAGAAGATAAAAAAAAAAGGTTTGTGTAGAAAGAGTAGCGGGGAGGAGTAAAAAGAAAAACCTGAAAAGTATACCCCAAAACAAGAGAGAGAAAAGTGAGAGTGAAATATGAAATTAAGGAAAGGAATTGTAAAAATAGAAAGACAGAGTAATAGAAATAAGAGAAAAAGAAACTGAAACAAATAGAGACAGGAAGAGATTAAAAGTGGGAGTGAATGAGTGAGTGATATAGAAAGAGAAAGAAAAAGGAGAACAAAAGAAATAAAGAGAGAAGAACACATGAAAATGAGATATAATAAATATAGCTATTTTGTCAAATTACATCTGAAGGCATAAATCTTTCATATCACTCTGAGGATTTTGTCAAATCAGAATCTTATTAATGAGCGTCTTTCTCCAGTTACTTTGATGAACAGATTCTATAAATGTTTTATATGATAATATCATTAATTATTTTACCGAATAAGTTTAATTACTGCATCCAAGATGGACGGAACAAATGCATTGTATAAACAGAGGCCGATCTATTTATTGATGAGCTTTATTTAAAATTACAGAAAAAGATAATTGATGGAATTTTTGTGGTATAATTTTTTGGCTCGTTTTCTTTTTCTCCAAAAAAAAAACTTCTATGAAAGGTTTTTTGTCCTGTTAATATCGAGTATTATTCTTTTTGTGGAGATGCAACTGGGCTAACAAAAAATGGAATCAGGATGCAAAGTTCAATTTCCAGCTGAGACTGTTCCTTTTAGCAATACGACTATCGAGAAAGGGATATAGAAATTACATCACTTGTTGGCTTGTGATGATCATCATCACACACATACATACATACACAAATTCAAATTAGACAACAACAAGCATTCATTGGATAATAAATCAACACTACTCTGTAATGGACAATTTATAAATCGCAGCTATGCGATAATTTTATAATTGCTATATTTTCATGTAGTCGATTTTGTGTACTTTTGGGAGAATCAGATACCAGAAGCGTCATGAGTCACCCCAAAGCTCGCTCACTGACTGGTCAATGTCAACCAATCAGATTGTCTGCACATGAAGAATGATTCTTCCCACGCAGGGCTTCGGAGCCGATGATCACCTATAAAAGCAAGGAATATTCTTAGATAAATAGTGAGATTTCAGCTGCTAAATGAATCCGCGACAATTGGAACCATGCACTAATCTTCTCACTCACACCACCACTCACATGCTGAACATTCCCTATACTCACATAATATTTTTCCTTCCACAGCAAAACTGTTGAAAATATTTATTACCAGAAACTATCACAAACTTTCTTTCATTGAACTTTGGAACACAAATAATAGTTAGAGAGAGACAACTCTTGTTTTACTCAATGCATGCTTTTCTTTCACATCCTTGCTTGTACATCTTGTTAAATACAAATTTTATGCGTAATGATGGCTTTGGCTTATCCTTTTTTCTTCACGTCAGTTTGGTTTCCTAATCTAAGTTAAATTAATGTGGTGAAGTCCACCACAGGCTATTGTGGCATGTGGGGGGCTTCCTTACTTTGCTTGATTTAGCAGTAACAGCAAGGGAAGTAATCATCAGGGTATGTCCAGAAGTCCCAGAACCTATAAAAATGCTGACCAAGCCCAATTCGGCCTTTTTCAACTTTTCCCTTTCAGCGACCTCTACCTTCAAGCCCACCTCAAAGGACTATTCACAACTCTTGCTGTGGCTCTGTTCTGGCAACTTGACTTCAGATTTCTCATTCCTTGTGGGAAAAAGTGGAGAAATCTCTCTCTATAAAACATCTACTCAAGAACTTTGTTAACTTGAAAACACAACTCTTTTTCCCACAAAATACAATTGTTTTGTGTGCTCTTTCAACCATAAAAGAAAAAAACTGTCAGTTATTTCAAGCCTAGTCTTTTGTTTATTACATACTTACACACATGCAACTAGAAAAAATTTCTACAAGGTATGAACCTATCTCTTCTCTACACAAATATTGGTTAAACAGCAACACAAACTGGGCTCTTATTTTGATCAACAATCAATTTAGGAAATGAAAATCTTTGAATTTAAAATCATAGATAAAGGAAACATGAAATCACTTCATTTTACTTTTTTAAATGTTATGTCTTTATGTCTGATCAAATATACAGTGGCTTGCAAAAGTCTACACCCCTTTTGAAAATTTATATATTTTGTATAATTTAACAGGGAACAACACATTTTTTCAATTCCAATGATTGTTAAATAATAAGCAGATCCATCACACTTTCCTTTGATATAAAAATTACATTTTAAAAATTTCACACTGATTCTTAAAATCATATGACTTAGAAAAATGTCTTTGTAAAAGTCTACAGCCCACCCCAGATATTATACTGTGTTATCATGTAGTTTATCATTGATGTATACAATCCAGAACAATTAAAAGTGGCATGTGTGTTCTACCATAAAAAACAAACTTGGTCAGTCTATTATTTTGCTATATAAGGTGATTTAACTGCCTACAAAATCATCCACCACATGGTTTCTTGGTATGTTGGTCTTTGGACTCTGACTGTAAACACAAAGTGTCCATCTAGGGAAAGAAAATGGGCAAGCCTCTGTCTCAGGAACTTAAAAACCTTATTATTCAAAAGTAAAATGAAAATAATGGCTATAAAAAGATTGCAAAACTTTAGAATTGCCCCTAAGCACTGTTAAAACTGCAGTTAAAAAGTGGTTAGTGCACAAAACGTTCCCCATCCAGTCTGACACAGCTTGAGAAGTTCTGCCATGAAGAATGGCAAAAAATGTCAGCAGACTACTGCAGCAAGCTCATGAAAGGCGTCTGCAGGTTGTAATTGATGCAGCAGGATCACCCACAAAGTATTAGCTGAAGACATTCCAAAGTGGGTGTAGACTTTTGTAAAGATATTTTTCAAAATTATCTTTGTTTAAGAATCAGTTTTAAATTTTTCAAGTGTATTTTGTGTATTAAATAAAAGTCTGATAGATCTGCTTATTAAAAAAATAATATTGGAGTTTAAAATATTAATTGTTCCTATGAAAATAAACAAAATACATCCAGTTTTCAAGGGGGGTGTAAACTTTTGCACTGCACTGTATAATACCATAAGTATTTGCACCATTCATCTCAATGAAATGTTCTCACAGAGGACAGAAAATGCAACACTGAAATCTGTGAAAAACTTAACTCTATTCAAAATTACTGTTAAAATACACACACATCCAAATTTGAAAAATAAATAAAAAGGTTTTTATCCGATTAAAGCAGGTAAGATCAGTAATATTTTGCAGTGATCAAAAACAAATTCAATCAGCATATAATAAAAAATTGTATATAAACAAAAAGTAAGCACTTAACAATGAAAAAATATCATACAACAGCATCATATTTTGTTTTTGTCAATGAAACCACCAACTGCCTTAATAATTGCTTTACAAATGCTGAACATTCTTTCCAATATTTTTTAAAAAAAAAGTACTTGCAGATCTTCTTAAGCATTCTTCAAGCACTGAAAATCTCAGTATCCTTCTTTAGGGATTATCTTTGAACTCTCCTAATCTAATTCATCCCAATTTAATTCAATGGGAGGAAGGTCTGAAGATTCAGGTGGCCAAGTCATAATTTAGGAGGCACGGTGGAGTAATGGATAGCGGCTTAGATTAAGGAATCGGAGAGCTGAGTTCGAATTCCAGTTGAATCTATTACATTCACTTAAGTGCTAATACCCTTGGGAAAGGTGTGAATCCTCTTCCTCTCCCTCCAGCTATGGGTAAAATAGCAGGACAGACTGGGTTCTATAGCCTTGGATGGCAACTAGTCTAGGAGAAGGATAACTCTGAATTCAAAACCTGCGGAGGGTCGTTTGGGGACGTAGTGCACCAGGTCTCTGTAATCGGTTCTTCAAAAAGTGTGGATGGTCCTGCATGAAACCTTCACCACTATAATCAAATCTCATGTGCTATACATGCAGGTTGGGGACCACTTGTGAATTCCAAATTCCCATGAAACTCCAATATTGGAGCTGGCTCAACCCACCTCGGGTGAATGCCGTTACAAGAACAAAAAGAAGTCATAATTTCCAAAAGTTTGTTACTTTTTTTGATTCAAGGTAATTTTGACATAATTTAGAAAAGTGTTTTGGATCGTTGTCTTGTTAAAAGGTATTTTTTTCCAGATGGTTATCGCATGTTTTTCAAAATTGAATGATTTTCTTTTTTCATGATTCCCTTGACCTGAATCAAATCTTCAGCCCTCTTTCCCCTATAACTCCACCATGCCATAACAGGCACACCAGAACCCCACATTCATTGTTCTGTCTTTCTTCTGGCATGCACTCTCCTCATACTATCAAAAAGTTCAAATTTGAACTCATCTATCCACAATATATTTTGCTATTCTTTCAATGTCCAGTTCCTATGCTGCTTTTCCCTATAACAGTCTTTTCTTTTTTAAATAAATGCAGAGTGGCACCAAACCATTTGCCTGTAGTGTACATCTCTGTGCTTGTGTGTGTATGTACATGTGTATGTGTGTATATGTGTATATCTATGTGTCTGGTCATCAAGTTTGACAAAGGACATATAAATATATCCGTATAATACACACCCCTGATTACTGCTCATTATTAATGTTTCTGTTCCTAATTCTTCTACACTTAGTAAAACCATTGTGTCTTAGTGGCTTTACTGCCTTGGACAAGGACCAATTAAAAATACACTGAATGTCTCCTGATAATGCAGAAGAAAAACACTCCAAAACTTATGTATTATTATATATGAAACAATTAAATAAAAGAAAGTAAATCATGTGAGAAAACAGAATTTACATTAAATGTAAATAATAACTTCTCATCTTAGAAATTCAAATAGAAATTGTTTGGTTATATTGAAAACATTGACTTGTTTAATAAAATCTGATATAATGTATTGTTAATTTATTGAACATAAAGTGTCAGATTCCTGATTTGATGCTGTCAAATTTGGTTTAAATAATTTCACCTTATATCATTTGCTATCGTAAATCTGGCTACCCTTCTGCAATATCTCACTTTTCAGATGGTCCATTCATCATAAACTGTTTACTTTTGAAAATCTGTTGTCTGTAGAGCAAGCATGACTAATCATTTTGGCAGAGTTTAAATTGAGACTGAAAATGGCCGACACAGAGAGTATAAGCAATTCAGCATTTGAAGAAATTGCAAACAAACAATAAATTTGAAAAATTTATTCTAATGATAATATACTAATTGAGGCTGTAACCAAAAAATGACTAATTGCTATAAACCGGATGCTAATAATGATTAATACATACTTTTATTAACATAAACCTTTTTTTTTCTTTTGATTTTCATGTAAAAATCTGATATTTTAAATAGTACAAACAAATATACTATGGTTTGGTTTATTTGGTTTATTTTGTTTTACAGGATATCAACCTGTATTGCTGGTAATATTTTGTTTTTTCAAAAATCTGTTTCTGGTAATATTTTTATGGACCTGGAACACCAGCAATTAAGAAGTGGTTCCATGCTCCTCAAAACCTCCTGATCAGAGGCCTTGCTGTTGGATGTAGTTTATCGTCTTACCCAGGATGCAGATGTAGTTTAACGTCTTACCCATGATGGACAAATATATTATCATTATCATGTTGATTGGTAAGACCTACATTGAACAAATCTGTTCTATGGTTTCAGTAGCGGATTGGTAGCTAGAAGGAGCAGTAAATTTACAGAACTACCTATTCTCTGCAGAATGATTCAGTAAGGGCGGTCACCAGGAAAATCTCATTCTAATAATATCTTGTTATATACGGCAAGTGTATGTTGACACTGGGGAAAACACCTAAATGATTGCTCTCCCAGCAACCAAGGGAGGGTAATAGACAGAGAGGGGAAAGAGATGGGAGGTAACAAAAATAGTACTAACTTGGAAACCACGGCAACTTTAAGAACAAATTACCTGTGGAACCAACTTCACAAGACACTGTGTCTTCTCAACTGCTGACTGCTGGTTTTGCCATTGCTTTTATTGAAGCATTTTACAAAGACCAGGATATTGACCAGTTGCAGAGAGACTCATATCTAAACATGCTAAGCTGTCCTGCTGCTAACAGGGGAAATCCGAATATAACTGGTGTTGACAAACACATTTGCGCATGATCCAGGGTCTTTTTTGCATCTGTACTGACACGTTCACCACATAATATCTACCAGTTTTGTCAAAAATCTATTTCTGGTAATATTTTTTCCTAAAAAATGTATAGCTGGTAATATTATTTTAAAACATGTATTTCTGGTAATATTTTTTTTCAAAAATATATTGCTGGTAATAGTTTTTTTCTTCAAAAATTTATTTCTGGTAATAATTTTTTACAAAGTATTTCTGGTATTAAAACCTAATTTTACACTTTTATAATGCTTTTTTTACCTCAGTTTCAGGTTTAACTATACCCTAACATGTGCTACCACCCCAGGTCAGGGTGTACATGGGAACACTAGCAATTAAGAGGTGGTTCAATGCTCCTCAAAACCTCCTGATCAGAGGCTTTGCTGTTGGACATAGTTTATCATCTTACCCAGAACACGGATGTAGGTTATCATCATACCCAGGACACAGATGTAATTTATCATCATACCCAGGACACTAAGAAATTAGGGTATCTATTTTGTATTATTCTCAGTTGCACTGTCCAAAGACCAGCTTGTCAAAAAGTAGGATCTTTGGAACTTGATGTTTAATAAATGGCCAAATCTGTGCAGCTATATTTTGTACAGAATTCTTTCATTTCTGAAGTTTGTAACACTCTTGATGAATTTTGTATAAGTGATGCAGTCACCCTAGTAGACTTTGAGAATGGTGCAAATATTGTACTAGTGCAAGTTTAATGAGGTGCAGGAGGCAATCATATATGACCCAAGATTCAGCACCATGTACATTGCATATATCAACTGCTGATTTTTAAAATATATAAATACATTGACTATAAATTAGAAGAGGACCTAACTGCCTTTAATGTCGATACATCAATTTATGAGTTGTACAAGAATTTAAACGCTGACTGAGCTGAAACATATTCATTTCTTCTGTGTTCTAAAGATAAGAAAAAAAAATTCCACTCAGACAGCTTTTTTCCATAAACAGTTACTTTTGTGTGGATACTTCTCTGAACACAACCTCTCCAAATCATGGCTCAATTGCTATCTATCCACCTTATCCTCATGCTCACTTCCTACCATTTCCTCTTAATTCCTTTTATGTGCTATGTCACTTCAAGTTGTGAGGGATCATAGCTCTCTATGACTTCTGGTCCTTTGTAGCTCTTAGTAATGTTTGTCTTTTTAACATTCCTCCTAGTCCCTGTTCTATCATCCATTTATACAAGCTTGTTAGGCATACTATTTACTGCTTTTCTCTGTCCTTCTAATTTTCAGTGTATCCCATGGGTGTCAAAATTACCTCATTCATTATTACTATTTTAACAATAACTCCCTAACTTGAGTCGCTCTCATGTCTTGAATTGGGTGATTTTTAGTGTAAAAACACAGCCATCTTGGCTATCAGACCCTGAATTTTTGTCTACTGAGATGAAGAGTTGATCTCTCAAGGAGGCTCCTTGACTTGAACATATATAGGTACACAAGATCACCCCAGACCTCAAGTGGAACTTATATATATATATATATATATATATATATATATGATACATCACTAAAGAAACTAGAAAAAAAGGTCAGTTTCTTATTTGGTTTGGTTTGTTTTACGGCATATCAACCTCAATGGGTTACTTAATTATGAGAAGCAGGTGAGTGTTATGACATAGGTGCCCCACTCTCCCGACCTCAACCCCATAGAAAACTTATGGAGCATTTGCTCAACTGCTTTCTCGAGAGCCTGTACTTTCTAATGCTTCATAAGTTTTCTATGGGGTTGAGGTCAGGAGATTGGGGCGCCCATGTCATAACACTCACCTGCTTCACATCAAAGTATTCCTTCCTCAATTTTGATTTGTGATAGGGAACATTATCCTGTATAAAAATGATCTTGGTGGGGTCAATTTGCACCCTTTTAGCAGAAGGGAGCAGACAAGACTCTAAAATTCTCTTGTACTGCTCGCTCCTGAGGGTCTTTTCAATAGGTTTTAAGAAACTAGTTCCATGAAAAGAAAAGCATCACCAGAATATTATACTGAATGGATGCTTGACAGTACTTACTGCTAAATTCAAAGAGCTTTCAAAGCTTCTTCTTCAGATTTTAGATCGCTTATCCTTTGAATTTAGCTCAACTTTCGTTTCATCGGAGAAGAGAACATTTAGTAAAAAAAAATCAGGTGAGTTGCTTTTATCGAACAGCACTGTAGTTTATCATCTTACCCAGGATGCAGATGTAGTTTATCGTCATACTCAGGATGGTAACTATTAAGGAATTGTTTGTGTTTTTGTTTCTCAGTGATGTAAGTACAGATAGTGAATCTAAGAAAACTATGAAGTTGTCTTGTTCTTTGTCTGTTATGATATCTAAAGCTAAGTTTATGGTTATAGCTTCAATACTAAAAATAGACGATTGATAATCTTTTACCACTCCAGTAAGTACCTGACTTCTCTTGATATGCTCTATTTTTACAAGATTCAGAGCAGACCAAAAATAGAGTACTGTTGCTATATTTGAGTTGGAGTTGTCCAGCCCTCACTTTCCAGTGTTTAACAAGAGTTCAAAAGCATTTAGTGGCTAATGAATTGTTTTCTGCTATACAACTTCTGTTGGGACCACAGACAAAAAATGTTCCCTGTGGGTACACGGACAAAACATTGCAAACCATGTGTTACTCTGTTTCTATTTCCATGTTTAGATGAGCTACATTTCTTAGTTTTACCCATTCTAACCTTCACAGCTAAGACATGCGATTCCATGGCTTAAGACCTGCCATTCCAAAACCCTGGGGTGAATCATTCTCATTCCCTTTATATTCTATTAATAAGAAGAATATTCCATTCAGACAGATTTTTCCTACTTTGTGGAAGCAACTCCTCTTGATTAGTATGTTCTTAACCTGCTCAAGTTCAGGATTAACCATTATCTTTCCTATATATCCTCATAAACTGCATTTCTTATCTCTTAGTCTTACCACACATTAAAAGGACCTCCTTTAGTATTATGAATGTCAACTGGAACTTGTATTGGGTGAACATTAGTCAAACAAAAAAAATCTTAAACAGACAGCAATGTGCTGAATATCTATTGAAAATAATCTTTTTTTAAAAAAAATAAATTCAAATTCAAAGTCTTGTTTCAGGAATTTGATGACATAATTACTGTGAGTTTGATCCCTGAGCATAGTAGTACAGACATTGGCTCAGTGTGAACAGGGTGAGCAATAACAGAGCAGTACTAAAAAGAATGATGAGACATCCCTAGACATGAACAGTGGAATAAGAACAATTAATATCCCTGTAGATTAAATAAAGGGTTCAGTTTGAAATTCCCTGAAGGTTACCCAGATCAAGTGACACCAGAATAAGACCAAAGTGAACAATGATTGCAACATTGGGATGATAATAAAGAAGAAAACATTAGTCCAAATACAAATGAACTACATCTCTTTGTGCTTTGCATTGTGGAAATTCTAGTATAGAAATGCAGCCATCTTGGCTATCTACAGCCAAATAGACTGATTGATAGATATTTTTAAAACAAGATATTAATGCACATCTGTACATGCACTGGGAGCTTGTATAGACTTATTGAAAGTGAGAAAAGATGAGTAATAAAATAGAGATGGAGTGAAAGCATTTGAATTGTAATAGCCATCTATTTTCTATCATTTTTTAAAACTTTGCCTTAGAATAAACGGACGTTGAAGGCTCCTGACAATGCAGAAAAAAACATTGCAAAACTAATGTATTATTATACATGAAATTGCTAAATAAAAGGAAAATCAACTTATAAGAAAACAGAATTTACATTACAACCAATTCTTTAATAATAAAAAATAAAATGATTACTCAACTGTCACCAACTGATATCTGCTTTATCATGCTGAACACTATTTTCAACATATTGTTTTTAACTTGTTCTTTCTGTTTAAATGCATTGCCTGGAAAAATGGCTATCCATAAGACATTTTTACAAGCTATATTTATTATATATTCAGTATGTTCATAAGTATTTGATATCTGGGATAGAATTTGGATAATTCATGAAAATAGTCAATCAATTTAGTTAAAAAAAAACAGTAGCAAAGTGGAATAATGTTTCTTGGAAGTTTTTTTTTAACAGAGTATGGAAAATGTGAAACTGAAATCTTAATGTACCTTGGAATAACAAAAGATTCCTATTGAAATTAACCAAAGTATTAAGAAACAGGATAATTTATCTTTCTTGAGTTCCATGATCACTCAGGATATACCTGTTTCGTATAAACTGCATCTTACCTGATTGTTCATGAGGAAATACAGTGGAGTGGTTTCCTTGGCTTTTTTATTTTTAAATTCAGAATTATGCTACTAGACTGGTTGCCAGCCAAATATAGCCAAATATAGGAACCCTGTCAGCAGTGTCATTTAATGTTTTAATTGTAGTAGCATTTATGCCATTGCAGTTTTTGGAAGTATTATTTTTTTTTTCCCAATTTATCTTGAGTTAGATTTACACTACAAACAAAAAGTTTGGGATCACCTTGCATTTCTTTAAAAAACACTTTAAAATGAGATATTTCTATATTTTTTTTCAGTAAAAGATAAAATTTCAGTAACTACAATGTATTTGCTCTTATTTTTCAGTCTTTTGCCAGATTCGTCTTACTACAGAAAAGTTCAAATTTAAATTCATGCGTCCACAATACATTTTGCTAAATTGTGGATATTTTGTATAAGAAACATTATATTTTGTTTTCACTGGCCCAGATGAGTTTGTTATCATATAATTCTATGATTTGTTTGAACAATATTTCAATCTCTGTTTTTTTTTATATTATTGTTAAAAGTAGAGTAAAGATGACAATTTGAGGTTGAGTAATTCCATTATCATATATATATATATATATGTGTGTGTGTGTGTGTGTGTGTGTGTGTGTGTGTGTGTGTGTATATTTTATACAGAAAAAAATGCAAAATTACCTCACGTGTGTATAGTCTATTTGACATGAGCACTACTATATGCCAGTCTTCCTCAGCCCAAGACAGTCTCAGAATGGTGTTTTCTGAATTTAGTTAAGATAGCTGTCAGTGAAAATATATGGGGCAACTTAAGGGGACACCTTGTTTTCATAAGGAATCTGGGTTGGTGACAAGAAGATTGGCTGAGAGGTTGGGAGTTTATTTATGGCCAAAGGCTTTAGTTCTATGTAAATGAATTTAGGTTCCTGCCAGTGGATTATATTATTAAGTGGTGGGGGATTTAACACACACACACACACACACACACACACACACACACACATATATATATATATATATATATTTTCACCATTAAGGTTCAGTTTATATGCCAACGGATCTATTACCTGTACTATATATATATATATATATATATATATATATATATATATATATATATATATATATATATATATATATATATGAAAAGTGTATATAAATATAAATAAATATATATATATAATTATTTATAGCTTTAAATATAACAAATAAACCCCCCATTTTTTTTTTCAAAAATTTAAAATAAATATAAATAATTATAATAATAATTTTTACCTATCATAATTTTACACAAACCCCACCACACGTATATACATACATGCGAGGAAATATTTTTCAGCGAAAAAAAAAAAAAAATTTTCATATTATGACATGGATACATTCACAAGACATTTCTGCCACACTTCCAATGTTTAAATTTCAACATTTCAACATACAAATGCGTATGCATAGACATAACACCAGCCGTATACATACATGTGTCATAGCCGAAACTGTCTACATATGTTTATATATGTATGAGTCCCGACGGACGACCAAGTATGTATATGTGTCTGCATACATCGATGTTTGCGTTAGTACGATGAATGACAAAACGACGAAATTTCCCCACCACTTCCACAATAACACCAATACACGCAATCTACATAAACCCAAATTTTTAAAAACATTAATCAGTTTGTCTGACGATCGCTAAAGCGTGAAACCCAGGGTCACAAACTCACATCTATCCAACCAAATATATATTTTTTTATATATATATATATATATATATATATATATATATATATATATATATATATATATATATATATACAAACACATATTTATATATAGGTAGTATTAACAGGACTTTCTATATCTATCCAGTAGGCATTAATTTCACTCTTTGAATTAAATTTTCAGAATAATAAAAATAATGTTGGATTAATTATTATATATATATATATATATATATATATATATATATATATATATATATGTATGTATGTATGTATGTATGTATGCATGTATGTATATATCTCTCTCTCTATATATATATATATATATATATAGAAGTATATATATATATATAGAAGTATATATATATATATATATATATATATATATATATATATATATATTACTTGAAAATCCTAATATGTACTTAGTAATTTGAATATCTGAAGTCATTTAATATGATCTGAAGTTAAAACATTTGTATGAATAAAGAAAAAAAAAGAGACACTGAGATCAAAACATGTATTGGACTAGTGAAAGAATCAATCTAAAAGATGATCAATGTGCTAGGAAATGGAAAAATTTCACAAAGAATAAAGAAAAGTGTGCTGGATTGCTATGTGATATGCATCCTCTTATATGGCAATGAATGCTAGACAATCTCCCTATGGTCACAAAAAATATGCGGCAGTAAAGATATGGTTCTACAGAAGGATACTGAAAACTCCATGGATGGAAGTCTTAAAGGAAGTCTTAAAGAAAATGGCCACAGAAAAAACACTTATACTCAAAATCAGAAAAAAGAAAGCTGAAATACCTTGGACACATAATGAGGAAGAAGATCTTAGAAAAATTTACCCTCACAAAGCATACTGAGGGCAAGAGAGATGAGGTAAGGTAGCAAGTGACTTACAGTGGCTTGCAAAATCTACACCCCCTTTGAAAATTTATGTATTTTGTATAATTTAACAGGGAACAACACATTTTTCCAATTCCAATGATTGTTAAATAATAAGCAGATCCATCACACTTTCCTTTGATATAAAAATTACATTTTAAAAATTTCACACTGATTCTTAAAATCATATAACTTAGGAAAATGTCTTTGCAAAAGTCTAAACCCCCTTTGGAATGTCTTCAGCTAATACTTTGTGGATGATCCTGCTGTATCAATTACAGCCTGCAGATGCCTTGGGTAGCCTTCCACGAGCTTGCTGCAGTAGTCTGCTGACATTTTTTGCCATTCTTCATGGCAGAACTTTTCAAGCCGTGTCAGATTTGATGGGGACATCGTGCACAACCAGCTTTTGATCTTGCCATAGATTTTCTATAGGATTGAGGTCTAGAGACTGGCTGGGCCACTCTAAAACTGTGATTTTCTTGCTAGCAAACCAAGCTTTAGTGCTTTTTGACACATGCTTGGGGTCATTATCTTGTTGAAACTTGAAATTGCGACCCAAGCGCATAGCTCTAGCAGATTTCAGCAAGTTTGCCTCCAATATTTCTTGGTACTTGACTCTGTTCATGACACCTTGGATGGTTATCAGCTCTCCAGGCCCTGTAACTAAAAAACAGCTCCAAAGCATGATCGAGTCAGTGGGGACAGTGTAATGAGGTTGGTGAGCAGTGCCTTTATTTCTGCCAAACATAGTGTTTGGTATTTTTTCCAAATAACTCGACTTTGGTCTCATCTGACCACAACATATTTTTCCACATGATCATGGAATCATTGATGTGACTTTTGGCAAAGTTTAGCCTAGCTTGCCTGTGCATAGGCTTCAGAAATGGCTTTTTTTCTAGCTACCCTCCCTTGCAGGCCAGACCAGTGCAATACTCTGGAAATTGTAGATGCATGGACATCTGTCCCAGTACTGGAAACTGAAGCTTTCAACTCTTCCAGTGTTGCACTAGGGTTGGAGGTTGCCTCCTGGACCAGTTTTGATTTTGCTCTTCTGGTAAGTTTGCTCGGTCTCCTAGATCTTGGTATATTAGCAATGGTCTTGTGCACTTAACACTTTTAGACTACAGTTTTAACAGTGCTTAGAGACAATTCTAAAGTTTTTGCAATCTTTTTATAGCCATTATTTTCATTTTACTTTTGAATAATAAGCTTTTTAAGTTCCTGAGACAAAGGCTTGCTCATTTTCTTTCCCTAGTCTGACACCTTGTGTTTACAGTCAGAGTCCAAAGACCAACATACCAAGAAACCATGTGGTGGATGATTTTGTAGGCAGTTAAATCACCTTATATAGCAAAATAATAGACTGACTAAGTTTGTTTTTATGGTAGAACACACATGCCACTTTTGATTGTTCTGGATTGTATACATCAATGATAAACTACGTAATAACACAGTATAATGTCTGGGGTAGGGGGGTAGACTTTTGCAAAGACATTTTTATAAGTTATATGATTTTAAGAATGAGTATGAAATTTGTAAAATGTAATTTTCATATCAAAGGAAAGTGTGATGAATCTGCTTATTATTTAACAATCACTGGAATTGAAAAAATGTGTTGTTCCCTGTTAAATTATACAAAATATATAAATTTTCAAAGCGGGTGTAGACTTTTGCAAGCCACTGTATCTGATGAGCTTGTGTGAATGGATAGCAAAATGGAGTCCAGGAGCCTTAGCAAAGGAAGAAAAACTGCTGAGATTCACATGAGATACAAAGTTATGGAGAGCCATGATTGCTTATATTCTGAACGTATGCAGCACATAGAAGAAAAGGAAAGGAAACATTCAATCTTACCAATAAATTCATATTCATAATTGCATGTACCTAAAGCGTATATTGTTACGTTTAGTCATGGAAAAATGGGACAGACTCAAGCTTAGGAGAGAGACAACGCAAGGTGGACTAGCTTTTATTCAGGTACAAGAAGGAAAAGAGAGAGAAAGGGGTTAGGGAGAAAAGGGTTCTATAAGGGAGTGAGAATCACATTCTCTAACATTGAGTAAGAAGCATATATTAAACTGTAATACAAATGAGGTATCTGTTAAACAATAATATATTATTAAACAATAATATAACATTATTAAAAAATAATATAACATATTAAAATTATTAAACTGTAATACAAAGGGAGTATTTATTAAACAATAATATAACATTATTAAAAAATAATATAACATATTAAAATTATTAAACTGTAATACAAAGGGAGTATTTATTAAACAATAATATAATATTATTAAAAAATAATATAACATTAAAATTATTAAACAGTAATACAAAGGGAGTATTTATTAAACAATAATATAACATTATTAAAAAATAATATAACATATTAAAATTATTAAACTGTAATACAAAGGGAGTATATATTAAACAATAATATAACATATTGGATTATGAGGATGAATACTTGAATAAGTTGATGACAAATATTTTGCTTCAGATCACATGGCTTATATCAAATGTTTTGATAGATATGGCATAATCAATATCCTGCCAAAACTGAAGTTATTTATTTTTAACTTCATTCTCTCAGTTATAAAAGATATTGTATTTCCTTCTCCACATCTTATTTGAAGTTCATGTCAGCAATGATTTTTGTATTTACTGAAAAGAATGACATGGGCTGTATAAGAACTCATAAAATGCATAACAAGTGCTTTCCCTGTTGGTTCCTACCTGCTGTGCTGTCTGAAGCCATATTGAGTAAGCACACACATCCCCTGCATTGGCCCAGCAGGAGAAAAGTAAATTAGATTAAAGTAAACTCACTGAGTTTGGTGGACATGCTGGCCGCACACTGTGCTTTCATTGTTCTGAGTCACAGTATAAGGTTTTCTGTTCAGATATGTAAAGAAACTGTTAGAATTGGATTACTTTATTACATGCCTTTCTATTCTGACCAGTTCTTAGGTGTTATACTCACAACGTTTCGGCCATTGTACCCTCCAGCCTTCTTCAGGCCTGTTGTAATTGGTAACCTTCTAAGAATTATTAACCAGTCCATTTATTAAATCTTCCCATCCTGATCTTCATGCTTTGGGGAACTTAATGCCTAAAATGGATTACATAAAGAAATAAAAATTGACAGAAAAGGTTTTTTTTTTAATTTCCTGGTAGAATGAATTAAAGAAATGTAAGAAATATTTTATATGGAATGTTCTTATTCGATTAACAAGTCAACACCCATCATATATATATATATATATATATATATATATATATATATATACAGTGCTGTGCAAATGTTAAGTGAACCCATAAGATAATATTTTTTAAAAATTGTCTCTTTTTTTCCAGATGTTCAACAAATCTGAATTAAACTATATATTCGTTAAGAAAAACCTTTATTAAATAAATTACAACCAATTTCAAAAATTTTTAGCAAGCTGCAATAAAAATATTAATTAAAAATTAAAAATTAAGATTTGCAAAAGTAAGTGAACCCTTACATTTAATATTTGCTGACTGCTCCTTTTTAGGTTACAATGTCAACAAGTTTTTTCTATAATTTTTAAGAAGTTTCTGGCAGTAGACATTGCTGATTTTTTATCATTTTTCTTAAACACCTACAATTACATGATTTTACCTGGGTTTCTTGCATGCACTGCTTCTTTCACTTGACTCACAGATTTTCAATTTGGACTTTGATCAAAACTTAGAGTAGGCTTGAAATTTCTTTTTATGAACCCATTGTTTAGTGGATTTGCTTTGATGCTTCAAGTCATTGTCCTGTTGGAACATTCCAGCCAACTTTTGAACTGAGGACAAGACACTATCTTTCCAAATTGTTTAGTATCTTGCAGAGACCATTGTGCCATCAATGCATACTATTTTGCCTGTTCCAGCAACAGCAAAGCAACCCCAAATCATAATGCTGTTACTGCCATGTTTAATGGTTGGTATCAAATTCTTCCCATCAAAAGACTTATTAGGAGCTAAACAGATATACCACCTATTGTTCCTCCTAAAAAGCTCTAGTTTGGTCTCATCTAACCAAAACCTCTTTTGCCAGAATATTTATAGCTTATTAATATGAGCTTTGACAGAGTTAAGGTGAGCATGCTTGTGCTAGTTCATAAATAGTGGCTTTTTCTTGGCATTCTACCATGAAGATTGGCATTGTTCAGATTTTGTTACACTGTAGATGTCTCCACATTGATTCTGACATTGGCCAGTGAGTATTAGAGAACTGCAAAGGTCATGGCAGGATTTGCCTGGATTTGCAGAACTAGACAGCTACTTGCTCTTGCTGTTATTTTTCAGGGATGGCCACTTCTAGATTGTGATGCTGTCATACGAAAGGCCTTCCTTTTATAAATAATTTATTGCACAGTGGAGACGTGCACTCAAAATAATTTTGTAGTCTTCTCCATCATTATAGGTTTCAACAATGTGATTTTTTAAAGCTTCAGGAAGTTTATTTGATCTTTTGGATATATATTTTTTTAATTTTGTCTCTAAAAACACATGTTTGCATACACAGTGAGTTATATTGTTTGACTGTAGTATACACAAAATACAAAGAAATAACCATGTGTCATTTTGATTTTTACATGTGTACAAAAATTATTTTCACTGGAATCGATGTAAAACAAAAATACAGAGTACAAATGTAAGGGTTCACTTACTTTTTCACAACATAATTTTTAATTTCTAATTAATATTTTTATTCCAGCTTGATAAAAATCTTTAAAATTGGTTATAATTGATTTAATAAATGTTTTTCTTAATGAATATATAGTTTAAGATTTGTTAATTATCTGGAAAAAAGAGACAATTTTTTTAAATTTTATCTTAGTGGTTCAATTACTTTTGCACAGCACTGTATACTGTTTACTTGAATAATATCTTTCCAATAATAATAATTCAAACAGCACATTCATTGGTGACAAAACTTCTACATTATCCCACCAAATAACTTGCAATTTATCCAATGATATTTCAACTGCATATCAGTAAATAACATAACAAAATACAAAAAAATCAAACAAATCCTAACCAACAATACAAAATACTATATAAAATAAACTTTGAAAAATAACTACAAATACTGCAAGCATTAAAAATAAAAAATAAGCAACAAAATATATATAAAATTTTATAAAATTTAGAAACAAGCATGCTAAAAATATTTAAATAATAAAAATATTTAAGAAATAAAAACATGAAATGACATGTAAAAATGCAATACTTTAAAAAAATTGACACAATACATGAATACATGACATTTGAAAAACAATGAAACTGACATAAACACAAACAGAACTTTTTTCATAATATTTTATAAAAGTCAAAAATGCTCAAAAACTGGGCAATTTATATTTAAACTTCCACTGGAAACCAGGAAAAGGATCACTAATATAGAAAATATAAATGAAAAATTCCTTAACAAAGAACATTTGCTGATCGTTAACCAAAATGTTTACCACATGAAGTAATTACACAAATGTTTACCACATAAAGTATTTAAGCAAATCACATGAACCTTAATACCTTCAATTGCTTTGAACAATTTTGGACAAATTTTAAACAATTACTTTAGCTCAAATTAAATTTTTAGGTAGTTTCAATATCTTTTATTACAATTACTGGATTTATTATAAAAATTGCAGTCTGAAGTTATGTAAAACCAAAAAAGCTGAGTGGATAAAAACATTAGTTAGTGAATTTGGTGACATAGTGTTTATATGTTCAATCTCTGGATTGGGCAGTGCCTACTTGTACTCAGTAGAAACAGACAAGCAATAGTTGAACAGTAGTAGATAAATATAAGAAGTAGGATGTTATCCCTAGACATGAGCAGTGCAATGAGAACAGTCTACCTCCATAGATTAAATAAAAGGTACAGTTCAGTATTCCTGATAGCTTACCCATATCGATATACACCTGATGAAGGCCGTTTAACAACAATGATGAGGATAATAGTCTGAACATAAATAGTGTAAATCATGATAACTCCCCATCCCAGAAATTCAGACAGAAATTATACATATGTAAAAGAATTATTTTTTCATAATTTTACATTATTTTGTTAACATGAGTTTATTGACATTCTACATGCTTCATCAGATTTTTATCAATTTTATTAGCATTTTCACTCTTTACATTTATTGCTTCCCAGCGACATTTTTTACTTGAATACTGTTTTCCAACACTTTTAATGGAGTGTCTTGTATCTCTAAATTCTTCTTTTTTTTTTTGTAAAGTGATCAATATTCAGTTTCATGCATGGGTATACTTTTTGGTTTAAAGCTTCTTGATTTTTCACATGCAACTCAGAAAAATATGTAGTCTAAGAACTTGCAATAATTATTTGCATATATCTTGACACCATCACTAAATTTGAAGGGATCTGCAATTTTACTGCCCAGAACCTTAATTACCCTCTCCCTCATTGTCTCCAGTGTCATGGTGTATATCTATTTTCATGAAGAACCAAGTCTCTAATCCAGCAAACAGGATCTTTCAGTGTAGTCATTAAGAAAAGATTGCTAAGAAATCAGTTTTATATGCTTCTCCCCTCAATGTATGTGTTTCTATTTGTGATGAGCTTGGCTAATTTCATTTTTTAATATTCTGCATATTTTCTCACTTTTTTTAAATTAGCAATACCAGTGTCTTCAATGGTGTTAAAAATGACTGACTCTTTAAAATGTATGAAACCTGCCAATTTTATTGAGAATCCTCTTGAGAAAATTCATTACATTTTATATATACTGTATTTTATCTTTTTAATTAAAAAGAGATATATGCAAATATTTTCTTAAAATATTTTTAAATGAAGGATAAGTGCACTTCTCTCAATGCAATTCATATCCTCCTCCTCTTTCTCATCTTCCTCCTCTGCTGACTTGTCCATGCCACAAAAAAAAAAACTAAGTTGAACTTCCTTCTTGCATTTGGCACAAGGAGGAAATGAGGATGATTCAACTATATGGAAGTAGCATAGCCCATCTTATTTGTAAAGGACTGAACTTGTGGAACTAAAGAACAGAGCTCATTTAGAAATTTGCCATGGAAATCATGATAGATTACCAACAGGCTCGTAACACTGAAAACTTAGGATTCAAGAGCCCCAGCATATTATGATTGATTGATTTGTTTTTTACGGCTTATAAACTTTTTGCATGTTATTTAAAGACAAAAAACATTTTTAGATGGGAAGAATATTTTGGAGATAATAATGAGTTACAGATAAAAGTCCTACTAATTAAAGAAAAGATGGAGTCATTCCTTTCCCAAAATTCTCCAAATCCAACCCCACGTGAAAAGTGCATTTATGAATTATATACATACATATATATATATATATATATATATATATATATATATATATATATATATATATATATATATATATGGCAATTGTCTGTATATGTATGTGTGTGTGTGTGTGTGGATAAAATTTAAAAACTGCAATAATACAACAAAATAAATATATATACAGACTCGGTATCACCCAACTCACCTTTTGGTAAAAAAATTATCATCATATGTTTTGTATTTACAAAGATATTTTAAAATTAAAAATACATAATATTTGCTTTAGAATGCATTGAAAATTCTCAGAATTAAAAAGTAAAAATGAACAGGAATAATTCTTATTCTGTTCATTTTTACTTTTTAATTCTGCTGATAATTTCTAAAAGCTATAATATGTATTTTTAAAATTTCTATTCTCTTGAATTTATTTCCATATCTATAGTAAAAAAAAGCATAACTTTAAAAGAATGAATATTAAAACAACAAAGTAAATTGAAAAGAAGAAGAATATTAAATACAGTTATTTGAAAAAAGTTTAATGTTTATTTATTCAAATATTCAAAACAAAAATTGTAAATACACAATAGAATAAATTCCCATAGATATTTTGGTGGGGAATTTTCAGTCGCTTTAATACAATCAGATATTTCACAAACATATAAGTCATCATTATCGATATTTTTAATGGGTAAATTTTTAATTACCTATTTTTAATAACAGTTTTACTTGTCTGTATGAGTGTGTGTTATTGAATCATTAATATTATTCAGCTAGCTTATGGTAAATAATTTTTTATTCATTCTTTAAAAATCAATACATATGTATTTCTGTTAGTATTTAATTAAAAAAATAAAGTGTCTTTTTGAATGTAAAATATGGGGATGCTCATTTCTCTAAGCCCACCCATCAAGTGTGGTATTGGTAGTATGGTATTTTCTTAAGTTAAATTATTTTGTATCAAACCAAAGATACAATGAAGATTATTTTTTAAAGATTGAATAAAAAATTATTTTCCATGTCTGAAAATTATCAATAAATTGTTAATAATATACTATTATTCAGACATCTTCTGAGCAATGCTGTGTATCCCTTTAATATATATATATATATATATATATATATATATATATATATATATATATATATATACATACATACATACATATATATATATATATATATATATATATATATATATATATATATATATATTGCTTTCATTCAAAAAAGACACTTTATTTTTCGAATTAAATACTAACATAAATACACTGTTAATGTTATTCTCAAACAAATCAAATCAATTTATCTAAGTTCATTAACCTTTTTTCGAATTATTATTAATAAAAAACTAAATTATTTACTATTTATTTTGGAGGTAAATTTAGATGTTTGTAAGTAAATAAAATTTTAGTGATTATTAGTGATTATTTTTTTTTAAAGAAAGGAAAAAAGTCAACATTTCTCAACATATATATATATATATATATATATATATATATATATATATATATATATATATATATATATATAATAGCTGGTCATTCATATTCACAGATAGCCATCTATTACAGCAGCTAGCCAATCCCTATTGCAGATGCAACACCCTCAGATCCAACCACAGAGCAATCCCTATTGCAGTTCAACACCCACAGAGCCAACATGTGGTTTATGCGGCAACTATGCTGAGCAGACCTTAGTTACAGTTTCTAGGAGAGAGCGCGTTATCTAACATGAACAACAATCTGAACAAGGCCAGCACACTCAAACCCTCAGTCACAATGTCTTTTGACCGTGCTGTCTACCCAGTTTCACTCACATGGCTTGGGTCAACCCATGGCATGGTTTTCATGCATTTTCCAAAAGTGCAGGATGTTGAGATCACCCCCTGCAGATTGATAACAGCAGGAAGTCCACTACATGACAAACCAACCGTGGTGAGATTCAAACCAGGGTCTCATGGTCAGAAAGCAAATTTTTGACCATGTTCAATATATATATATATATATATATATATATATATATATATATATATATATATATATATAATGTATATATGTGTGCGTGATAGTTAGCAGTTGGAAATGATACTAATTTATTAATGCACGTCATACTACTTAACCTATAGCTGGGGAGAGAAAAGGTGGATTCATTCTTTTCCTAAGGGTATTTGCACATCTCTATCTATAAAAGGCAGGATGTGTGTGTGTGTGTGTGTAACGAATGCATCGTCACAATTTTCGACAGATTTGCACCAAAATTTACATGCACATGCTCCAAGTTAATGGGAAGGCCAAGACCAACTTTGCATTTCCCAACTCCCACCGATAGTGGAAATAACCGATTTTTTCATGCTTCTACGGCACTTTTCATGTAGTTTGCGGCTATTTTCTACTGGCCAGAGTGAGAGCCAATAGCTGGCTGCCATGAATAGGCAGGAAGATTGTATTGGCCAACGTGCGAGCCAACATCTGACTGACATGAATGTTAACTAGCATGCTAGCATGCAAAAAAAATTGATAGCTGCATTCGTCACAAGTGGGAAAAATTTAAATTTGCATGGCACTTTACTCCATTTGACTCATTCACTTGCTTAAAATTAACGTTGATTCTGATTCCGCAGAAATGGGTTGGGTGTGAAAAAGTATTTGTTATTAACATTCTTTTTTCATTCGGTTTTTCCAGTTACAAGTACTTTTTTAAAGCTGATCATTTTGTGTTCATTTTGTTTTGTCCTTTTTTTGTAACAGATTTAATGTTTAGTATAGAGCTTAGAAAAAATTTGCAGTGTGAGATAGGAAAGAAGTAAGGCATGTAGCAACATCAGCACAGCAAAGGACACTCCTTTAAAGGCAAGGAAGGGCAAAAATATTTTAAGTTAAGTGATAGCGATTGCTGTATGAGTCGTATGATTTTTGAGTCAAGCATGGGCAACGCCGGGTCATGCTGCTAGTAAGTGAATATAAGGATCCCAACTGAAATTGGAATTTGGTTTTTCTATTTTAATCCTAAGCCATTAACTCATAAACCACCTACACATCCAAGTTTACAACACCTGGTATTCCCAAGTTGTCACCTGTCTAGGTACTGACAAAACATTGCTTAACTTCAGTGATCTTACAAGAACCACTGTTTCAACGTGATGTGGCCATAAGCCAAGAACTCAAGACATCAGTATATGTTGAGTCCAGATATGTCAGCATACATTATTTGCATACTGATATAAGTTCATCTGAAAATGACAGCTTATTTTCGGTTTAAAATTTTTCATTTTTTTTTCTTACCTCTTTCTTAGAATTCATAAGGAGTGTGTGCCAAACTGCTACCTCTTTGTGACTCAGTCTAAGATTCAATGTATAAGATAAAAAGAAGTGTATATATAATTGTGACATAGCTTGTTTGAAATATATTTGTGATTAAGATGAAAAACAATACAAAACCATGTAAATAGTAAACAAGCTAGAAAATATCTAAAAATACCCAACACAGCCCAGATTTTCAAAATTTTTCTTTTATAGTTATTCTTAATCCAATGTTTTAGCTGATACATTCACCAAAACTGACTGGGGTAATCTGTAAGAACAAAAGAAACTTCTGATTTCTAGAAAAAAAAAGACTCTAACTTGCTGTGGAAATTATTAATATTCTGACTGCGTTATTCCATTTCTTCATTATCAGGTACACCAAGTAACCAGATGATTCCAAACTATACTAAATGGAAGAGTTTGGTTTTGCTTATTCTGTTTTATGGCATAAAAACCTCAGTGGGTTATTTGATACTGACAAGTCTTTTTGGCAAGGTTCATATGAATAGAATATGTATTCTTTTTAAGAAATCAGTTTGTAGGAGATCAGGTTTCATTGATGTATTTGGGGTTTTGTCAAGAGTCAAATGTATTGCTAGTATTTTTACCTTAGAAATCTATTTTCATACTTTCATAATGTTTTGAACCCCGCTTGGATATTAACTATTTGCCCATAGCAGGGACCCTAACAGGTACTACCACACCTTGTCAGGGTGAACCTGGTAACAACAGCAATTAAGATGTGCTTCCATGCTCCATGAAACCTCCAATAACCTGATCAGTGGCTTTGCTGCCAGATGTAATTTATTGTCATACACAGGAAGAAAATGGAGGAGTTCCCTAACTTTAATATGGCTACAAAGAGCAATTAAAACTACATATAGAAAGCTCTATCTCAACTCACTTGCCTGGTCAGCAGGCTTATATATGCAAGCTCTATGAGCTTTTTCATTCTCCAGTAACTCTCCCATTTTCTTATCTGGACCTTATTCTATATATATGCATAGCCAAGGGGTTAGAACATTAGGGATCTAATCATAAGACTCTAGTTTGAATCTTATTATGGGCTCATTTGAGAAAGAGGTGACCTTGAAAATATCAGCCTGGAGAGACAACTTTAGTGTGCAGCCCCATTGAGAAGTGCATGCAAACTATACTACAGCCTTGTGAATGACATTGGTCTGACAAAAATATTCAGAAGCTATTGACATTTGTGTTAGAACAGTCTCAACATATCCAGTTTGGAGGATACTGGATTTATTCAACTATTGATCACATCAGATTGTTTGAATCTTCCACAAAATTTAAATGATTCAGTATAACTGCACTATAAACCAGAGGTTGGTTCTACTGGTGTTAAAAAAATACAAATGTACCTGAGCAGGCATTTGCAATAGGGATTATCTAGCAAAACACAAATTCACAAGGCTGTAGTATAGCCCAATCCAAGAACACCATACCAACTGTCAAATTTTTTGGGGGTAGTATCATGGTTTGTGGCTGCTTTTTGATGCAAGGTGTTGGCAAACGAGCAAAGCTGGGTATACTCAAGAGATGAGCAAAAGCCATTGTTCTAAAGAACAGAATGTATTCTTCTACCTCCAGATAGGATCTGTCATACCAAATATTTTGCCTGAGATTTGGTGATACATATATTTATGTATTAAAATCAGCAACTGAAAATTAGATGAGCAAAAATGTGTTTATATATTAAAATCAGGAAGAAGGCTGGAGAATAGATCAGTAAAATTGAGTTTATCTATTGAAATCAGGAAGAAAACTGAAAACTAGATGAACAAAAATGTGTTTATACAGTGGAGTTGAATAAGGGATCATACAGCAAACAAATGTTTGTTATTCTCACTTATAGCAAATGAAAACCTCGAATAACAATGTTATATATATATATATATATATATATATATATATATATATATATATATATATTATTGGGGCATAGAATCAGAATCCTAAAAATTAAAATTAGAAATTCATCGATAAGTGATAGTTATACAAATTTTTATATTTCGAATAGTGGAAAAAGTGTTCGTACAGTATCAATTTTTGCATTATAATATGGTAGATTTTGATTGTACTTCAAATTAGAAGATTCTAAAGTGTTTTAGAATATTCTCAGTAACTATATTGCAACATTCAGTTCAAAATTGGATCATTCTGCAGTCACTGTTCACTGATAACGGTTTTAATAATTCTAGACATAAGAAAATTATTTGTGCTCAAAAAGAGCTAATTATTAAGATATGGAACAATAGGAAAAGTCACAGAAACATCTCCAGTGACATGAACATACCTTTTTCAACAATTGGTTCATTTATTGCAAGATTTAAAAGATGTAATACTGTTGAAAACAAAGGTAGACCTGGTGTCGCAGGAAGATCTCTCCCAGATTACGAAGAAAGTTGATGCAACAGGTCCAAAATAACCCAATGGCCATCAGACAAAACCTTCAGAATGATCTGAGTTTGTCAGGAGTTAATGTAGCTAAGCAAATGATTAGTAATGAACTATACAGAGGCGGTATAAAGTCATGTTCCCCAAGAAAGACACCACTCCTTTTGAAACAGCATAGAGATGCCAGGTTGAAATTTGCAACAGAGCATAAAGATAAGGAAAATTCTTATTGGGAAAGAGTTCTTTGGACAGATGAGAGTAAAATTGAGTTGTTCGGTCACAATTCCCTGAATCATGTATGGAGGAAAGTAAGCAAAGCATATGCACCCAAGAACACCAAGCCAACTGTCAAATTTGGTGGGGGTAGTATCATGGTTTAGGGCTGCTTTTCGATGCAAGGTGTTGGCAAACTAGCAATTATAGACGGTAGGATGAATGCAGAAAAATATCAACAAATCCTAAGCAGACATTTATCGATTTCTGTAGAGAATCTTGGGCTTCCTCCTAATTGGATCTTCCAGTAGGACAATGATCTCAAGCATACTGCTAAGAGTACAAAGAACTGGCTTGCTAATAACAATGTTAACATCTTACAATCGCCCAGTCAGCCACCGGATTTGAGTCCAATAGAGAATTTATGGCAGTTTTTGAAAAATAAGATCTGTGATAGAGATCCAACAAACATCAAAAACCTGAAGACAATTACTCAGGAAGAATGGGACAAAATACCTACTAAAGTATGTGAATCATCAATTAAAGACTACAGGAAGAGATTGGTTGCTGTTGAACTTAATAAAGGCTTTGCTACAAAATATTAAATGGAGAAAATGTTATTGTTCTGCTGTAAGATAATTTTTTTAAACCCCTAAAAATTTAAATATTGCTATATTTTCTTAACCATGGAATATTATTTAGTTTTATATGCATACATTTTGAGTACGCAATCTTATATAGTAGATATATTCCCGTTTTGTTAATTTAATATGTTACAATAAAAATATGAAATATTTTCATGTGTACGATCACTTATTCAACCCCGCTGTATATTAAAACAGCAACAAAACTGAAGATTAGATGAGCAAAAATATGTTTGTGTATTAAACTCAGCAAGAAGGTTTGAGAATAGATCAGCAAAACTGAGTTTATCTATTAAAATCAGGAAGAAAACTGAAAAATAGATCAGCAAAAACATGTTCATGTATTAAAATCAGCAAGAATTGTGTTAAGCATAGCAACTCTACAAAGGGATTTATATAATGGGACAATGATATGTTAATGCTTCTTCTCAAAGTTATAGACTGTCAAAAAATTGTGAACTAAACCATGAAAACATTTAAATAATATATGAAAGACATTATTTACTAGAGGAATGACATTCTTTTTCTTTTATGAGCGGAGTCTCTTCAGAATATAGAGGATCATGACTCTCATCAACTTCCAATCATTTTAAACAATGATTGCCCTTTTCACTATCTCTCTCAGTCCCTGTTTTGCCATCTGTTTACACAACCTTGTTAAGTTGTTTAATTAATTTTTCCATCTGCCTCTCTTGGTTTCAAAATCTCATGTAAGTGCTAAATTCTTCAAGCCTTTTTCCTTATTATGGGTTTCAGGAATTTTAGTCCAAGCCCAGGGACTTTCTGATTGTAACTCATGTATGTACAATGACTTAATATTTCTTTTTTGCATAATTTCACCCCAAGCAATGTGATAAAGCCACTAAAATGCAAGGGATTACTGAGAGTGAAAGAAACTGAGAAAACATAAGGAAAATAAAATAACATTTAAATTTTTTGAAGATCAAAATTGATAATTGTTATGGGACCTTACCCATAATGACATAATGGACTATTCCATACATAATAAATACTGCACCTCAAGAGGAAGCAGGGAGTTCAGTCTGAAGTCTGGAGTGAAGTCCGTCGGGAGTCTGTCAGTCAGTCAGAGCGAGCGAGTCAGTCAGTCGAGTCAGAGGCAGTCCGAAACAGAGTTGTGTTCAGACAATTACTACTAAACCTGATTGTTTGTACTAGCATTTTCTACTTCTCTGTATATATATTCCTGTTTGTAATATATTATTGTTATATAGTTTTATTCCATATACATGTTTGAGTTCTTCTTTATTGGTTCTACCTTGGACTGTCAACGTGGTACAAGGAATCGGACCATAACAATAAGAAAGAAAGAAGTCAGAAGTAAGTTCCACAAGAGATAAGTGCAAGAGAAGAAACCATTTGCATAGAACTTACACTTATACTTAGCAATTCCAAAAGTAAAATTATGAGACATAGCTGCCAATCTAGTACTATGCTTAAATTCATAAACACTAGTTACCATAGAGAAATACTCATCAAAACAATTACCATATAATATTTATAGAAAATGCATGAGGAAGTTGTGTTATAGTGAGGTGAAAAAGTGACAACAGTTCAGGACTGAGAACATTGTAGATTCTTCTTTGGATTTTCTCAAGTATTTCTACATATATAGCAGAAGTACCAGGCCAGTACAACAGCAATATTCGAGGCATGAATGTAGACTTATAAAAGCACACGATAGATGCTGGCAGGATAAAAACTTTGAAATATCATCTGAAAAGCTGAATCTTATCAAGCATTGGGTCATTTAATCTTTACATTCAGTAAGTTTCAACTTCAGTAGACCTCCACATTGATAAGAATCTTAATTACAATAGAGCATGTATTCTCTGGTTTGTTAAATACATTGGCAGTAAAATGGAAATTTCACTCAAAAGCATATGATAATCAAGATAAAAGAGAAAACTTTGAGAATAGATTATTGTAGTGATGTCTACTAGGCTCTTGATTCAATTCCCAGTATGAGTTCAACCTCAAAGATTGTAAAGGCAAAGAACAGAGTTTTTAAATGTTTCAATCAATATCCGTACAATGAAGAAAATCATATTTTTTACATAAAACTATATGTAAATCCAGTAATTTTAGTAGATACAATGAAATAAAAAAAGTAATTTATTGATTATGCCACAATGTTTTTTGAGCAGTATGTTCATTTGCAAGGCTAGTTGAGTACATTCAAAATGATGAGAATTCAGGGTAACTAATCATTTAAAAAAAGCCAGAAAAAGTACAACACCTATATGAATATGCCTCTTTATGTGCCTCTTTATTTCTTAAATCATCAATGGTATCCACTAATCAAGTATCAAGCTTACTATAAAAGACATAAACAACTCCAGCTAAAAATGTTATCACTTATTATATTTTCTGTGATACTTGAATCGATTGCTTTATTTTTGCGTTTTTTGTCTTTCTTAATCTTTTCCTCTGCTTTGTTTCAAATGGTTTTATTTGCATACTATCTGAAATGTCATCTGAAAAGCTGAATCTTACAAAAATTGGGTCATTTAATCTTTACATTCAGTAAGTTTCAACTTCAGTAGACCTCCATGTTGATAAGAATCTTAATTATGACAAAGCACGTATTCTCTGGTTTATTAAATACATTGGCAGTAAATTTGAAATTTCACCCTAAACCATCATATGGTCTGATTTTATGTACTATATCTTTTCTGGTCATGGGTTATCATGGCTCTCAACAACTACCTATTTTTGTTGCTCTAAATAATGTTAGATACTTTATCTTCCAACTTTCTTCTGCCATCTTATACTTCTTTTATGTGCCATGACATTTCATAATGTAAACACTCATGGCTCTCCTCAACTTCCTGTTTTTTGATGCTCTAAGTAACTTTTAACTCTTTACCTTCCAGCATCCATTTCTTCTTTTACTTGCAATATTGCTGTTGGTGATCATGGCTCTCCACAACTTCCTGTCTTTTGCTGCACTAAGTAACTTTAATCCCTTCCTTCCCACTTTCTTGTTCTTATGCCATCCATAATCCTCCTTTTTTTATGCATGATATTCTTTCAGTATGTGGAAGTACATGGGTCTCCACAACTTATTTAGTCAAGATAAACCTTTGAGAATAGTAGGTGTATCTACCAGGTCATTCATTCAATTCTGACTATGAAGTTATAAATATAATTTAGGATTAACAATTTTAAAGACAAGCAATTGAATTTTTAAAAAGATCAATCAATACTTGTACAATGAATGACATTATCTTTTAAACTATCTGGAAGTTCAGTATTGAACAATGAAATCAAGAAATTTAACTTATTAATTAGGCCACAAATACTTTCCCAGTAAATATGAATCAAATAAAGCATATATCATCATTCATTTGTTCTGTAATAACATGGTCTAATTGGCAAGTCAATTTTTTTATTTTTCATCCTTACTGCTTACTTAACTATTGTAGAAACAAAGCAAAAGAAAATGTTGAAAATTTACAATCTGAAATCTTTCTTTTCTGAAAATAGTGTTGGAAATTAATGTTTTCTGAAAGACAGCAGGAATTGATTCCATTTTTAATTCCACTCAGCTCTTAATCTTAAGCTGATTATGAAAATCCTTGTCTTTTATTAATTCTATTTCTGTCCATTTTACGAGATTAAGAAAATTTAAATTTTAATTGTTTTTAAGATAGGCCATTGTTTGAATGAAAAGAAGTGTTTCTTTTTTTATAATCAACAAAATGCCACTTTTTTAAAAATCTTCAAATCTTGTCAGTTAGACAATATTTTCTCAGTTACACTTCTCCTTACCCATTTTTGTTTAGTGAAAATTCAAAAAAAGAAGATTTTTGTTGTGACATCTTTCTACTACTATTTCTAAATTTTGTTTTTATGACCAAAGAAAGAAAAAAAAACAACGGAAAGCAATAAATTCTCAACTATATACATGCCCTGGTGTGTATATGCACAGGCAAAACAATATTAATAGGAAATATAAAAGAAAACCATACAGAAATTATGATCAGGAACTGGAATAAAAGCCGTGATAGCACATATCCTGATTCTATCATAACATTTCAGGATGTGGAATTAGTAAATACAAATTCCTCAGTATATGAACCAATTATAACAAATTTAGTATGGGAGAAATGGAAATTAAATATAGAATAGATTTCACCAGAGATAGTTTCACCTAATACCTCAAACTGCCACTAAACCAAAACATCAACCTGAAATTCTATTCTTAATTAAACTCATCATACCAAGACTTTCATGTGGATGTCATGCATATCACCCAAACCAATTCATAAATATCTAAGCTGTATACAACCATTTTCTAAGATCAAGTTAAAAATGTCTTTGAGAGAATGAAGTTATTCTTATGCCATCCACGAGGATCTTGTTGAAAATCATCCTTCTTTGAACATTGTGTACCAGCACTATGGAATCGCAAACAAAGAACTGCACCAAATAACAAGAATCATATCACTTGAGGACTACCAACATCAGCAACAACTAAAATGCATGAATCTTGAAGAGAAAATAATGACATAATCAAGATGTTAACAATGCACACTACATTCTCCATACCACACAAAAAGATTAGGAACAAAAACCTCATCAATACTGGAAAGAAGGATAACAGCTACTGGACTTGAAAAACCTATTTTCCTGAAAAATTGTAAAGAGAAAGATTTTATAAATTTCAACCAAAAACAGTACAGGCTGCTCGGTCAATGAATGCTAAATATTTCCTTGTAGAAAAAACAGCTAATGTTATCATTACCATACAGAGCTGCACAATGGCAAATTTATAACAAACAATTACAGTGCTAAATCACTTCCAAAGAAAATAAAATGCAATTCTAAATATTTTTTACAATTCAAAATAACTTCTTACCTTGACTTTTACCAGTTAATAATGAGAGCACATCACCACCCCAACTTTTCAATCTCTTTCTGATTCAAAGTATAAGTATTTTGCTTATATTTTCCTTGAAACTTTCTTGGTTATCACATGCCCAGTATCTGATATTCCCAGCATCCTTCTGTAGAACCACATCTCTGCTGTCTAAAGTCCTGGCTTCATCTGTGAGAAAATTGTTCAGTATTCACTATCATATAGGAAGATTGATATTACATCACAGTTCAGCTTCGTGGTTTTTAAAAAAGCTACAAAAGACAGGAAATTATGGAGAGACATGATCGCCAATGTTCTGAGGGGACACAAAACATAGATGAAGAAGAATTCAATTTTTTCTGTTTCTTATTATTTTTTTAAATTTTTGAAAGGCATCATTCGCTATTCTGATGTGCTTTCATATTTCACTGTCATATTTTCCATCATCTGTTAAAGCACAAACTACAGGATGCCCAGTAAAAAAAAGTGGTAAATTCAGAAAGAAATTTATTTAGCTATCATGATTCATGCACACACTGAACAATCATTGTAGATGTTCAAAATGTTTACCTGAATGTTCAACACAAAGTTGTAAGCAGGGTAACCAGGAGGCAGTTGCTTTGCAGATAGTGTCAAGAGGAATTTCATTTCAAGATTCAGTTAAGTTCAAGGAATCAATATCGACAATGTCATAATGACAGTTTTGTGAATGAGTTAGGAGTATACTCCAGATAACAGTAGTCCATAATATTCAGATCTGGGCTTTTAGAGAACCACTGAGATGGACCAATTAGAGCTAGTGTATTTTCTTGAAGAATAAATTTGCTGCTTTTTTACTTGACTCCCTGTAGATATTTAAATTTCTCTACTTGCTTCATTTTGATATCTCAGATTTGTTGCTCACATCTTGGGCTGTTTATCTTGCTGACAATTCTCTTTTCTTACAATTGATGTGTAGTTTTTTTTATTCTCCATTTCCTTTACAACCTTATCTATAAATTCCTGCAGTTTTCTTTTTGTTTTTGCGATCAACACTGTGTCATTTTCATGCCTTATATTGTTTATATTGTGTTCACCAGTAATAAGTCCTGATATGATTCTTATGATTATTTCCCTTTATATGGTGATTTTTTGTTCACCTAATACAAGGCCCAAGAGTCACTCAAGCTACCAAATGTTTCTAAATGATATTAGGAGGAGATAAAAAGTGCAGTTAATATGATTATGTAGGAGAGATAATGGTTAATCCTACGCTTGAAGGTTTACAGCTACATCATGTTGAAACACTGGTTCCTATAATAATAACCAAAGTTAAATAACTTTCAGCCTGGTCAGTACTGAAATGGGTGACTGCTTGGGAATACCAGGTATTGTAAGCTTCAATGTGTAGGTGGTGTAATGGATAACAGTGCAAAATGAAGATCAGCAAGCCAAGTTCCAATTCCAGTCAGGTTTGTTATATTCACTTATCTGCAAATATCCTTGGGGAAAGTATGAATCCACCTCTTTTCCCTCCAGCTATGGGTTAATAAGTAAATGTATCTCTAAACCATTATTATCTATAAATTCCTGCAGTTTCTTTTTTGAAGGTTTATAGTTACATCATGCTGAAACACCAATTCCTTTACAATCATCAAAGTTAAGCAATGTTCAGCCTGGTCAATATCTAAAATGGGTGACAAATTCAGAATATCAGAAATTTTTATGTTGAAAACATATCTTTATATTTTCCTAGTGTTTTGATTTTTGCTTGAAGGTTCACTATTTGCATAGCTAGGACCCTAACAGGTGCTACCACCCCAAATCAGGATGGACCTAGGAACAACAGCAATTAAGAGGTGCTTCCATCCTTGGGAATATCTAGTATTGTAAGCTCGGATATGCAGGTGGTGTAATGGATAATGGCTCAGAATTAGAGATCTGAACACTGAGTTACCATTCTAATCAGGTCCATTATATTCACTTATGTGCAAATACTCTTGAGAAAAGTATCAATCCACCTCTTCTCCCCCCAGCTATGGGTTAATTAGTAAGATGTGTATCACTAAACCATTATTATTTTTAAAAAAGAAATTCTTACACCCTAAAAATATTTCCTGGCTGTAAATAACTTTCAAAGGGTTGATAAGCCATAGAAAATGAATGAATCAATCAAATCAAAATAGACTTGAAGATGTTAGAATTGTATTGATTGGGAAAAAAATCATCTTAGGTGTCTGTTCTACAAAGTAGCAGATAATTCCAGATCAGTCAATACAATGCAGGATTTTCCCAAGCTAACCAATTCTTAAAGTTGCCTTTTTTGAAAAAGCATTGCACAAAGAGCAGACCACTTGTAAGTTTCCTCAGCTGAAAATTCTTGCAAAGAAATGGCTTACATTTTTTAGTTACATTTAAAAAGAGCAGAATTTTGTGAATTCTATTGATTAGGCCACTAATTAAATCCGCCCCAGATATGTTCGTTATGTTTTTGTGGTGATAATGCAAATTGATTTTTTCATCTAATCAATTGCAATAACATTTTTCATCTCTGCAAAACTGTCGAATGGCAATAACAAGTAAAAATGTCATATAAAATAATGTTAATCGATACTCAATAAATGTTTGATGGATTACTAGTAAGCTGGGCATAATTAAATTTGTAAAACACCTGTTGTACAAGATTTTTTACAAGTCTCTAATCAGCTTGCACAAAAAAACCTTTGAACACTGGCAGATGCTTCCTTACTCTTTCGGTGGATAATTAATTAACTGATGGTGAATTTATGTTAATTAGACAAATAAAGTTTTGAAAGACTATGTTCATTTTCTTTGTCTTCTTATTTACTGTAGTGATTTCTTTTTAAAAATTTTTATGATGACCCATAAATTATAAAAATATCTTTAAGCAGCTGTTCATAAATATAATCACTTGTGTGAGAATTATCTGAATAAATTGTCTGATTAAATTCCCATTAGTTATTAAGATCAGTGGCTCATGGGAATGGTGAAAGATTTCTGTCTGAATCTCTGTTTTTTTTAAATATTTCATCAACAAGCAAGGCAATAAAGCCACTAAGACACAAAGAGTTACTGAGTATGAGAGAATATGCAAAAAAGAAAACATTAAAGAAAGAGAGCAATAAAAGAACAACAATAATGGCTTAATTGATTAAAGTATTGGTTCATAAGTATAGTGACAAAGTTATTGCAAGTTCAATCTCTGGATCAGGCAGTATGTACTTAGCCTCTGGGCAATAACTGAGAAGTACTAAAAATAAGAACTTGATTATATCCATAGACAAAGTAAGTGGAATTAGATAGATTAAATAAAGGATTTAGTTTCGCATTCTGTGTAGATGAATATACACCTGAGAAATGCCAGAGGCCACAATGACCAAAATGTTGCAATAACATTAACATCTTTTATATTTTTTGAATAAATTTCTATCATCTATTGATATTGATTACAGATATCACAGAGACAAAATAACACAATAATCAACAGGCAATCTATGGACACCTGATGATGACCAGAGGGTACTTAGTTGAAACATTGTAACTATAATAACATCTATATCAACTGAGATGAGAACAATAGTTTGAAATAATATAAGAATGTAAACAAAAACAAATAGTTTGACAGTAGCACATAATATAAATAATGTAAATAATTTAAATAAGCAAAGTAGAAAGCCACTAAAAGGAACTGAGTGTAAACGAATATAAGAAAAAGAAAAATTTTATTAAGGAATGAGAACAATAAAAGAACAGGAATTAAGAAAACAGAAGATAATGATTGACATTGCATTTAAATTTATGAAAATCAAATTCCCAAGTTGGCATCTACATGGACGACACTACAATTTACTCCTGCCTCAAAAACAAATCTAGTGTCGGTGACAAAACTAACCTGGCCATGCGTTTTGAAATGGACCTCCAATCGGTTGTTAATTGGGGCAAAAATTCGCTGGTCAACTTTAACGCCTCAAAAACTAAACTACTCTCTATTAATCACCATAGAGATCCTTCCCTGCACCCCATTAGAATGTCTGATAGTCAACTTCTTGAGAGCAGCTCTGTGCGTCTGCTCGGTCTCACGTTGACTGCTGACCTGAGATGGAACAAATACATTGAGTCCATTGCTTCGTCCACCACGAGGAAAGTTGGCTCTCTGTGCCGCGGCAGGAAATTTTTCTCCCCAGAATCGATACTTCAAATATACAAATCAACCATTCACCCTTCCATGGAGTATTGCTGTCATATATAGTCTGGGGCACCTTCTATTTACCTTGGAGTTGTTGACAAGATCCAGAGACGGATATGTAATATAATTGGCCCTGATCTGGCGTCTCGTCTACAGTCACTTTCTCACGGACGCGTCATCACCTCTCTCTGTCTTTTTTACAAATACTTTCATGGTAATTGCTCCGATGAGATGCTTTCACTGGTTCCCAGACTATGAATTCAAGCGCCCTACGAGGCTGGCATCCCACTTCCACCCTTACACTGTAGAAACTTTTAAATGTAGCCATCTCTTCTACTCCAATAGCTTCATATCTCGCACCTCTCGCCTGTGGAACACCCTTCCCGATTACTGTTTCCCTGAAAGCTATAATCTCCAACTATTCAAATGTAATGTCAATCGACACCTCCAGTTACCTTGATCTACCCACTATCTTTCTCCTCATCCTTTCTTCTATCACTCCTATCTGCTCTCACTCCAAATCTTCTGCAACCCCCTGCATCCTAGTGGCTTCACGCCTTGCTCGAGGCGTAATGCTTAAAAAAAAAAAAAAAGCTGAAAGAGAGTTCCATAAGCAAGAAGGGCTGGAGAAGAAATAACACTCAAAGAATATGCTTAAATTCATAAAGTGTACATACCAAAGAACAATTACCATGAAAATAAGTACAGAAAAGATACAGGGAAGATATGTTATGACATTGAGAGAATGACTGAAGCCAAGATGCCAATAATATTTGTGTCTTCGTTTTTGTATTTTATCAAGAATCTTTAAAAACTTATGAACAGCACCAGAGAAAATATGGCAGAATTTTTCAATGCATTCATGAATAGGATGAGGCATTATCATTATTTAAATTATTTTTGGTAAAATCTTCCTGTTTTTCTGAAGTTACAGATCTTAATCTCCAGGTTTGAAGATTGGATTCACTGGTCTGTAATTCATCTCTAGCTTGTTAAAAAAAAAAAAAAAATCTTTCAACAAATAGCTATAATATTCAACAATACATTTTATTTACATTTTTAAGACAATGTTTTTCTATGTAAAGGCAGGTGTGTTAGTTGTTTTTTGTGTATATTTGGAAGAATAAAATTTTTGTTTCTGTCTGAATTTTTGGTGTTATAGTTTACATTCTGATTAATGTCCTCATCTTTGTTATTACTATAACAACGTTTTGCCCATGGAGTCTTCCAGCCTCTTTTAGGTGTCTGTCTTCATAGAATTTTGAACTGAAACCCTTTATTTAATACATAGGGGGTAGATTTTTTTCTCATTCTACTGCCCATGTCTAGGGATATCTCATCTAGTTCTTACTTAGTACTTCTTAGTTATTGCTCAGCCTATTCCCATCGAGTCAATGTCTGTACTACTATTCTCAGGAATTGAGCTCACAGTAATTAAGCCATCAACTTCCCAAACCAAGGCGTTAATCCACTTGGCATTTTTATTGGTACGACTGAAAGTAAGTTATATCTTTGGTCTTTAACAAAAAATTTGAATTACTAATCAAAAACTGCATTTTTTTTTTAAAAAAAGATTTTTCTCAATAGATATTCAGCATATTGCTGTCTGTGGAAGATTTTTGTCTGACTAATGTTTACCCAATACAAGTTCCTGTTTAAATTCATAATACTAAAGAAGGTCCTTTTAATGCGTGGTAAGACTAAGAGGTAAGAAATTCAGTTTATCAAGTTATGTGGGAAAGATGATGGTTAAACCCTGGACTTGAGCAGCTTAAGAACATATTGACTGGGAAAGCATCCTCTCAGGAGACTGTCCCAAAGTAGGAAAAATCTGTCTGAATGGAATATTCTTCTTATTAATAGAATATAAAGGGAATGAGAATGATTCACCTCAGGGTTTTGGAATGGCAAGTCTTAAGCCATGCAATGACAGGTCTTAGCTGTGAAGGTTAGAATGGCTGAAACTAAGAAATGTAGCCCATCAGAACATGGAAATAGCAATAGAGCAACACATAGTTTGCAATGATTTGTCTGTAGGAAAGAGGTTGTAGAGCGGAAAACAATACATCACCCACAAGATTGCCTAAATGCTTTTGAATTCTATCAATATATTTTGAACAATAAAATCTTTGTTTCTGTCTGAATTTCTGAGATAAGGCATTATCATTATTTACATGATTTACATTTGGACTAATGTCCTCATCTTTGTTGTTATTATCTCAATACTTAGTGCATTTCAGAGTTATATGTCATGGCAAATAATAATAATTAAAAGTAACATATTCAACATTGCTTACTGTATGAATTTCAAAGGGGTAATTCTTCTCCAGAAGCATACATAAATATGTGTCTGGCATATGAATGCATCGAAGGGTTACATATGTCAGCTACATTTTAAAAGGTTTATAAATGGTGATTGTGGGTCACACTGAATAAAGATCTTTTGAATGAGACTGTTAAATTGGATCCATATTATCACACTAGAAATTCTGGTACAAAAACTTAATGTCTTGAAAAGACAATGATTACCAGCAGTGATGCCATGCTGTTGAAGTCCCACCTACACTGGGCTAGACATGTTTCCAGGATGGTGAATCATCACCTGCCTAAAATTTTATTGGACAGTGAGCACTCCACTGGCTGTTGTGGCAAAGAGGCACCAAAGAAGTGATTCAATGATTGCCTGAAAAAATTCTTTGGTGCCTGTCACATCAGCCATTGCTAATATTCAACCCTAGGTGAGAACTGTGATACCTGGTGTCTCACTACAAACCATGCTGTCTCCATCTTTGAAAATACCTACAGAGTCACTCTCAGGGAAAAGACTCAGAGAAGGAACTACTGCAATGCTATGTCACTGAGCCCAGGCTGGACTTTCAGTTGTGAGTGTTGTGACCATGTATGCCTACCCCACATTGAACTTATCAGTCACAAATATGCCTGCAAGTGATGTGTACAGACACTCTCTTGATTTTTGTTTTGTACACCTTCTCCTTTAGCATAACCCAGAAAAAAAAAGTCAATTCTTTCTTCTTTCGACAAAACCATGTTTAATCTGTGGAGATAAAAAAAAATATAGTTAATGAGATTTCCTATGTGTCCAGGCCTTAAAGACACTCTGTACATTGAATTAAACATCTTTTAAAAGCATCAGATGGAATTAGATTAAAGTTCTTAAGCTGCTGAATTTCAAGGCATCATGATCAAGAAATAGTTTAAATTGAAGCCATTACTGAAATACTTCTCTTAGCAATAAAAACTTCTTTATGACCCCACTTTTTCCCTGTGCAACAATTTGTATGCATTAATAATATTTAAAAATATGAAAGGCTTACCTTTCTATAAGACAATATAAAATACATTTAAATACATTGATATTTGTTTTATTAATAGACAGAGAAATCAAACATATTAAATGCTTCTCATATTTCCATGACAGTGAGAGCGTATATTGGGAAGAGATAAAAAGATTTTCAACTTAGCTGTAGTTTACAGCTTTCAATGATGCAATATGAAAGAGAACCTTGGAAGAAAGAAGGAAGATTACAGAGAGGTTCTATATATCAAGTCATCCCATAAATTCTGTCCGAATTTTACGTTTTTTTAAAATGAACAAAATTTAAAGAGTATTTTGTAATGTTTAATGGAGCTGAACATTATTTTTATGTTTAGATGCATTTAAACTGATCAAATTTTATTTCAGAGAACAATAAAATTAAATTTTGTTTGATTAAAATCCTGCTAACATGGAAGTACCTAAGAATCATTTGAGGCACATAGTTCAAGAAAGGAAACTCAGCAGCCAAAGTGGCTAGAAACATTCACTCAGTTTATGGAGAGGAATGTGTGAATGAAAGAACTTGTAGATGGTTTGCAAAATTCAGAGGTGGAGATTTCACCTTTGAAGATGAAGATTGAACTGCACCTCCAGTTGAATATGATGAAAAGCTTCTTGAAGCAGCCCTTGAAGAAAATCCTGCTTTATCAGTTGACGAATTGGCAGTGGTTCTCAGTTCAAACCATACAACTGTTCGTCATCATCTCCAGCAACTTGGAAAAGTTCCTAAACTTGGAAAATGGGTGCCTCATGAATTGTCTGAAAACAACCTCAAATCCTGAGTTAACATCTGCTCTTCTCTCCATTCTCACCAACTTGTTTCACCTTTTTTGGATAGACTTGTGACTGGCAACAAAAAATGGATCTTTTATTGAAATGCTAAGTGTCGTAGACAGTGGCTTGGTAAAGGGAAAGGACCCCAGCCACAACCAAGAAGGGAACTTCATGAGCAAAAGGTTCTTCTTTCAATCTGGTGGGATCGCCAAGAAATAATTCACTTCGAATTCTTACCACCTAATGCAACAATTAATGCTCAAATATACTGTCAGCAATTAGAGCGTTTGAACCAAGCTTTGAGAAAAAAAAGTCCTGCTCTAGTGAATCGAAAAGAGGTGATGTTTCATCAGGACAATGCGCGATCACACACAGCAAGAATCACGTCACAAAAGATCAAAGAATTTGGTTGGGAGAAAATTCCTCATCCACCTTATTCTCCCAATCTTGCTCCTTCAGACTACCATTTGTTTTGTAGCTTACAGAATCATTTGGAAGAAACAGCTTTTGTAACACAAGAAGCGGTTAAAACTGACATTTGTGAGTTCTTCGAATCAAAGCCCAAATAATTTTACAGTAATGGAATTAGTAAGCTTGTTAATAGATGGAAGGAAGTCATAGATAATCAGGGAACATACATTGTTGATTGAATCTGTAATTAAATGTAACATTTGGTCACTTGTTTTCTTTATCCCAAATTCAGACAGAACTTATGGGATGACCTGATACATTAAAATCTGTTACACTAATGACTGATTCCTTAGTTGTCTGATTTCGTTTTGTCTTTTCTATGGAGTCATATGCTGAGAAAATCAAGAAATTTATCAGTTTGGGAAAAAAGCAGTTGTTTGCAACTGTCACAAATCACCATGTTTTATTGTGAAACTTAAATGGTGCAACAAGAATCTTTGAATGAGCATATCAAACTGGTAAGAAACAAGAAAACTCATTTTTTAAAGATTAGTTTTTGTGCTTATTTCAGCTTTAATTATATGAAGAAACTATAAAAATGATATTTTAACTATTTTAAATAGAAATAAAGCAAATCTTAATTTCGTAAGTTTAATACTATTTAACCATATGTTAATTATTGAAGTTATGCATTCTTTACACCGACATGTCCTCATTTTTTGCTTCTTTTCTCTTCAAGAAGTCATTGTTCTTCCTGATTTATTTCCAGGCAAATAGTCCAAGAAATGATATAATTTCATGAATTTTAAAGTTACCAACTTTTCATATACGCTAGAATCATGAATGAATGATGGCCATATCATTGGAAAAGGTTTAAGTTAACTTATGATACCCATTTTTCAAATCATTTTACCCCAAGTAAGGGGATAATGCCACTAAGATTCAAGTGAAACTGAAATTGAAAGAAAATGAGAAAATGAGAATAGAAGAACTAATTTCAGAAAGGCAGAGGATTATGTTTGATGCTGCCTTTTAAAAAATTTTAAAAAGCTCAGAACAATTGCTATGAAAATATGTTAGGTTGATGAGAAAGCTAGATCAGGACCAATAACTTTACAAACCATTCTTTGGATTTTATCAATAATCTCAAGATGTACAGTAGAAGCACCATACTAGATATGGCAACAATATTCAGCGAATGAACGAATGGTAGATTTATAAATGTGCAAGATAGATTCTGACAGGAAAATTATCAGGCACCACATCATGAATCAACTTTCCTAGCAGCAAACTTAGTAACCGATTCAATGTAATCATTCCACTTCAGGTCAGTGGAAAAATGTGAGACTGAGAATGTGCAATGAGTTGTTCTCCTGGAGGTCGGCATCAGCCATGCCTATAGAAAGCAAAAGATAATTCTCACTAAAAGATAGCATTTCTGTTAAGACAAGATTAAATAGTTGTGTTATCAGTATAGATACTGTGTTGGGAACTGAGAGGATGGGGAACATCATTGTGGAAGATAAGAAAGTAGGTTCAAGGATAGAGTCCTGTTTAACACCAGCATTAATGTGAAAAGGATCTAGAATGGAGGCCATTCAACACAACATTTATTACATGATTTGTCAAGAAGGATTGAATCAATTTGGCCAGAAACACTATACACTTTCAGCTTGGGAAGAAGACTAGCATGCAAAAATATATCAAATGCCTTCAAAATATTTAAAGCCATATGCATGAGATTCACCATTCTTATCTAAAGCTTGATAGATAAATTCAGTAATACTCTTTAAGACATCAGAAGTTAACCTAGAGAAACAAAAGCCATATTGTCTATCTGATGGAAGATTGTGTGAAGTGAGATGTGTAACCAATTTGGAGTTGGTTAGAGCATCTAGAATTAGAAGACTAATAGAACAAAAATTTTAGGGATCAAAAGTTTCACTAGAGTTCTTAAAAACAGGAACTACAGAAGAGAATTTCCAACTAGCTGGAAAGCAAGAAACAGCAAGACATTTAGATGTAGAATTTAGAGTGGGCTGGAGTCAATTCTGGGGCACATTTCTTTAGGAGAATTGCAGGGATACCATCATGTACACATACCTTGTTGAGATGTAGTATGGAGATGATAGCAGAAATCATTGATAGAGTCACATGTATACTACACAATAGAAACTCCGTCTTAAGTGGAAAACTGTGCAAAAGTACTCCTGATGAGTTGAAAATTGAATTATAAGAGAATCTATTAGCAAAGCATTCTGTATGATCAGCTGTAGATGACAATAATTGTTTAACACATTTATAGAGCTGCCAGAAATCATGAGAACCAAATTTGTGAGAAGCTATACCATGTCTCACTCTATCAGTGAACAGCAACTTAGCATCATCGAGGACACACAATTATTATGAATGAGCACAAAGAGACATTTTTTATGATCCAAGCTGTCATGCTGGTATAGCTGGAAGAAGTGATATCTCTGAACTATAGTAGCTTAACAGGCAGGTGCAAACCAAGGGGGAGATTGATGTTTCACTTAGTATTTCCAAGATGTCATAAAAGTATTGATGCTGGTTTTCACCCTGAAAGAAACCATGGTAGCACAATTTTCATTGGAAGATTATGAAATGAATCTCTTTTATTCTTGTGTCAATTTTTATGATTTGTAACATGTTTTGAAATCAGTTATGGTCTTAAAAACTTTCTGTGCAGTGCAGTTTGATTGCGGAAGAGTTTGGTGATAATGTGGAGAAATATGATTTTGTATATTTATTTTTACATTTTTATTATACGATGGATTGATTTTTTATTAGGGACCAGAGACACTAACCAGTTTCAACTGATCTCTATTTTATTACTTGAAATTATATTAAAAGTCACTGAAATTGTTATTAGTTTCATTGCAGAAAACTTATTTAGCCAGACTTTGATGTAAATTTTTCTTTCTAAATTTAATATTTTCATGATATGAAAACTAATTGTAGTAAAAATCAATTCATTATGATTGAAGCCATGAAGCCAAAACAAATCATCACTGTCAGAAATTATTAAGCAAATCAATGTTTCCACAAACTGAAATTAACTAATATTAGGAAAATTTTCAAGATATAATGATGTTGATATAAGCAATATATTTTTTGAAATTGAGCTTATATTCACTATCCTTATGAAAAAAATATTGATAAGGACATGAGTTTCAGTTTTGAATGTCTATCCTTATTGGAAGAGTAAATAGGTTCATCTCTCATTTGATTCATACTCATCAATCTTTTGAACAGGAATAGGGTTTAATCACTTGTTTCCTGTTTAAGATTGGGTTTCTAATTCAACTCTATACTTCTAAAGTCCCCATATAAACACTGAAATTTTATTAACTATTTATTTTTTTTTATTTTTATCTTATTTTTTCTCAATGAAAGTAAAAAGGTTCACTTATTTTCTGGTTTACAGTTCCTCCTTCTTTTGACCAGTTGAATCCCTTGTTTCCTGTTTAGGATTGGGTTAACAGTTCTTTTTAAAGTCTTGTCGTTCTTTTTGACTCCCAGTAGTCACTTGCATTATTGCCTTGCTTGAAGTGAATTGATTAAAAAAAATATTCATAATAACTTGTTTTGGAATTGTCAGCTTTTATTACACAAAAGCAACATATTTTATTTATTTATAAATACATGTGAAACATATATATATATATATATATATATATAGAAATATATATATATATAGTTTTAAGGTGTGCTATATTTATGGGATAAAGTGCTCAATATCAGATAGAGCGTATGTAAATATAAATAAAAATTGAACATTGAAGTCAACACTCAGAGGCGACAGGCTATTTCATGCTGGACTCAATCGTCAGGTCGCCTGACAATTGCGCCCAGCATGAAACAGCCTGTCGCCTCTGAGTGTTGTCTTCAATGTTCACTTTTTATTTATTTATATATATATATATATTAAGAAATGGACAAAGTCCGACAATTGCGCCCAGCATGAAACACCCTGTCGCCTCTGAGTGTTGTCTTCAATGTTCACTTTTTATTTATTTATATATATATATATATATATTAAGAAATGGACAAAGTCTGACAATTTATTTATTAAAGACATTTTTATGTTTAATGTTGTTTTTTTTATAGATAAAAAAAACAAAACAACGTTAAACATAAAAATGTCTTTAATAAATATATATATATATATATATATATGTTAAGAAATGGACGAGGTCCGACAATTTATTTATTAAAGACATTTTTATTTATGTTTAACGTTGTTATTTTATAGATACAAGTAAGCAAATGCTCTGTTTATGATAAACAGTATTAAATAACATTTACCGGCCTGAATGTCCGAGAAATTTTCATAGAAAATATTCATTCATAGACAGGATTCGAACCTGCATCCTATAATGGAACCGTCATATACGCTGACGTGCCTTGACCACTGGCCACCATGAACCTTATGGTAGACAAGGTCGAATTTACTGTTATAAACTACAATCTTCCATGAATCTGTACATTCATAACTGCTCTGGCGTATCGAATGTAAACAAATGGCGTCATATGTTAATAAAATGGACGAGGTCCGACAATTTGTTTAACGTTGTTAAGATACAAGTATTTAAAAACATTTAGATAAACAGTATTAAATAAATTTTGTGAATGTAGAAACATAGTTCATTCATAGACAGGATCGGAACCTCGCATCCTATATATGAACCGCTATATACGCTTGAAGTGTTTTGACCACTGTGAAAATAACCTTATGGTAGACATTCAGGCCGGTAAATGTTATTTAATACTGTTTATCATAAACAGAGCATTTGCTTAAATATTGTATCTATAAAATAACAACGTTAAACATAAATAAAAATGTCTTTAATAAATAAATTGTCGGACCTCGTCCATTTCTTAACATATGACGCCATTTGTTTATTCGGTACGCCAGAGCAGTTATGAATGTACGATTCATGGAAGATTGTAGTTTATAACAGTAAATTCGACCTTGTTCACCATAAGGTTCATGGTGGCCGAGTGGTCAAGGCACGTCAGCGTATATGACGGTTCCAGATAGGATGCAGGTTCGAATCCTGTCTATGAATGAATATTTTCTATGAAAATTTCTCGACATTCAGGCCGGTAAATGTTATTTAATACTGTTTATCATAAACAGAGCATTTGCTTAAATACTTGTATCTATAAAATAACAACGTTAAACATAATAAAAATGTCTTTTAAATAAATATATATATATATATATATATATATATATTATTAAATATAACAGACAATAAATGTTTATTATGTCTGATCATGAGAGATTCTAATGTTCAAATTTTTGCTTTAATTTCTGGTGAAAATAAAGACAAAAATTGTACAACATTTGGATATTTTTATATTAAGTTTGTACTAAGCTTTCGGTTCACATCAGTCATCCTCAGAGTGGTTTTACAGACATGAAACAAAAATATCCACTGTCAAAGATGATATTTTGTTATTTTGATATAGAAAATTGTGATGATAATGGTTACAGAATGGTAGATGTAGATCATAAGTTCAAGATGCGGTTCTATGACATCATACCACACAACAGACCGAAGTATTACAACAGAACCAATGTCTAGATGCAATGTAGTGTGTTGTGACTAGTTTGAAATGTAATTTTGTTGAGTGTAGGTTACTTTGTTTTAATGTAGTTGGCCTCCAATATCTAAAGGTTCTTTTTACTGTGTGTATGTGTGAGTATTGTTGCGTTATCAACTAATATCTCTCTAATATTATGTACATGGCTATGTTTTTCTAAGAAAAGTGACAGGTAAGCTTACGTGAGAGCGTGGTTGTAGTAAAACTAATATATGCTTATGGTCAAATCACGCTGAAAACACCGGTTCTTGTTAGATCACCAAAGTTAAGCATTGTAGAGCCAGGTCAGTACTTAGATGGGGGACCGCTTGGGAACACCTGGTACTGTAAGCCCCCAAAGTCCAACCCTTACCTCACAGTCGGTGGGGGGGTGTAAAACGGTAGTGTCAGAGCTATGCCGTCCGGAACTTCGTTCCTGGTAGGGCCACCCAAGGCGAACAGGTCTGACACACACGCCGGCTAACAAGGGCTCTGGTGAAAATCTAAGGAGCGTCTGCATCGGCAACCGGCGGCTTCTGGTTGTTCCTGTCTCTGCGTCTGTGGGAACCCCACGGCAAGCAAGAACGTTATCCGAGTAGGCCTGGGTACCCTACTTCTGTAATTTATCCCAAGAATCTTCTTCTCACAACAGGAAGAAGCCGGCTCAATCCGCCCAGGGTGAATGCCGCATCAAGTACAAGTAAGTAAGTAATATATGTAGTGGGTTTATTATTAGTACCAGAGATACAATCTCTGAGCTGGCATGTAAATTAATACACTACATTGTTTTTTTGTAGAGGATTTAGTTGTGTGGTTGTAGGGTTATTAGTGACTATGAAGTCAATTGTTTTAAATTTTTTATAATATATGATGAGCTTAGCTTGTTTATTGTTATTAATGGATTTAACATTTCTACCTATTATGTTTTTGAGTGTTGTTTCATCATGTTTGTAATTATTATGCATTTGGTTACAATAGTATAAGTTAATTGTGTTATGTTTATTTGGACATAGAATTATATGGCACTAGACACAAAAGAGGAGTAATCAGCATGACAGTAGATAGTGATTGATATTGCATCTAAATTTTTGCAGATTAAAGATGAAGCCCAAAGGAAGTTCCATGAGGGAGAAGTGTGAGAAAAGAAACTGTTAGTATAGAATTTATGGTTACATCTAGCCAGCTCAACTGTAAATTGATGAGACCTCATCACCAATCTATTACTGTATGTAAATTCAAAGAGTCTAGGCACTCATCTGAGCAATTAACATAAAAGTATTTAGAGAAAAGGCACAAGGAGGCAAACTTATGATAGTGAAAAAGAAACTGAAGCCGAGACTCCAGAACAAGGCCAATAATGTTGTTGATTCTTCTTTGAATTTTATCAAGAAGCTCTAGGTAAATGGCAGGAGCACCATACCATATGTGGCAGCAATATTCTGAGTTGATGTTAAACATAGATATGTAAGATAAATCTTGGATAGAAGAATTGTTTAGCATGGTATAGTGAAGCAAATTTCTTAGCATCTGACCTAGCAATGTATTTAATATAGTCTTTCCATTTCATGTCAGCTAAGAAAGAATGTTAGCCTGAGAAGGAGCAATGAGTCACTCTCCTGGAGGTCAGCATTAATATCCTTCCCAAATATGCCATGATTACCTTGCAGTTGCAATAGTTCTTTGTGAAATGTTTTATCAAATGCTCTTGCATAATCTATAAAAAAACAGATGCATATACTGTCTATAATGCAAGATCAAAATATTAAACAAATTATTAGTTACCTGTTGAGAAATTCTTGAACAACTAAATGTTTATAGACTCAGATGTAATAGAAGTAAAGATTGATTACGATATTAACTAAACACAACAAGGATTAACATTTTGTAAAATCATCTAACCACTAAACAAATCAACCAACATTTATTTATTTTATGAAATAAATATTTTCTTTCCAACATAATCTATTTCCTTGTCAGTGCACCTAGACACAATAATTACTGTATAAGCCTGTGGTCATTTTTTTTTCTAGAATTTTTTTTATATTTTATCTCTCACTTTCAAGATAGACCTACCCTGAAAATTATAGACCGTTCCCATTTTTGTAAGCTGGCAAACTCAGAAAATCAGCAGGGGATGAAATACTTATTTTCATCACTGTATATTAAACTGTGCCAAAAATTGTTCATATCAAAATTCATCTCATATAAAGCTACAAACATTGATGCACCCACATATGTTAATCTAATCATCAGTGCTCCTAGTTTACTTACAGTCCTTGCAAGCCATGGCAAGTAAGTTCTCTCAGGTATATATCAAATCAAATGAATTTTGAAGAAGCTTTAAAACAAATCACTTTATTTTACACCCCAAGAATATTTCAATGGTTTTCTTTGTTTTCATTTTGGAATAAATCACAGATTTGAAAGAGCAAAAAAAAAACTGAGTAAAACAAAAAATTTTGCTCAGAAATTTTATGAAGTTTACCAGATACAAAAAATGCCTGAAGAAACAGAGGACTGTGAATGTCTTTTACAATCTTTCATCAGACAGAAGACAGTTTTTTTGGACTTATATCTCAAATTCCTGTGATGAGGGACCTTTTTTAACAGAATTTGAATGCATATTGAGTTTAAACGTTTTTATACTGCTACACCAATGACTACATGGAGTTTTAAAATAATTCTTAATGAATTTTTCTATTTTCATTTAAAAAAACGATATACAGTTTGGTTTGAATCAGTATTGATTTCATTAAACAACACCCTGCTTACTAAATTTTACCTTTTAATTGTTTAACCTAATAAAATGTAGGAACTCTTGGTCTAGGTAGTAAAGGAAAGTGGTAAGAAAGGACTATCAATTGTAAGAAGCGGTAAGAAAGGACTATCATTTGTAAGAAGTGGTAAAAAGGACTATCAATTGTATGAAGTTCTAAGAAAGGTCTATCAATTGTAAGAAGTGTTAAGAAAAGACTATCAATTGTAAGAAGTGGTAAAAAGAACTATCAATTGGAAGAAGTGGTAAGAAAGGACAATCAATTGTAAGAAGTGGTGAGGACTATCAATTGTAAAAAGTTGTAAGAAAAGACTATCAATTGTAAGAAGTGGTAAAAAGAACTATCAATTGTAAGAAGTGGTAAGAAAGGACTATCAATTGTAAGAAGGGGTAAGAAAGGACTATCAACTGTAAGAAGTGGTAAAAAGGACTATCTGTTGAAGAAGAGCCTAAGCAGTGAGCTGTTAATTAAAGATGCTACAATCAGGCAATCTGGGAAGTGTTTTAACAGTCAGAAAATGTAATACAGAAATCAGAATGCACATTGAAATATCAAAGGATGGCTTGAGTAAGCAAAACAATGTAATAAGAAACAGCAAAATTTTCCTTAGAAACAAAGAAATAAGTGCTGAATATATCATGTAATATCTATCCTTCTATATAGTGAATGCTGAACAATTTCTTTACGGATAAAGTGACATTTGAGGCAACAGAGATGTGGTTTCTTCAAAGGATGCTGAGAATGCCATGGAGAAGACATAGGAAATGTTAAAGAAAACTGGAGCAAAAACGACACTTGTACATAAAAAGAGACAGTTCAAATTACTGGACTTCATAATGAGAAAAGGGCTTGGTGAATTTGGCACTCACAGGATATACTGAAGGCAAGAAAAAACAGTGAGTAACCTATCTAAAAATCTTGTATAAATGGATATCAGAATATAGTTTGGATAGGAGACAACTGTTAGTTAAAGCGATGAAGGATAGGAAGTTGTGGAAGGCCATGATTGCCTAAGTTCTGACAATACGTGATACATAAATGAAGATGCTAAAAAGTGAAGACTCATAAGTGTGAGGCAATGACAAATTCAGATTTGAACTCAGCTTACAGACTTTCCACTCTGTTTGCCACTTGGCCATACAAATTCTTAAAAGGAAAAAAATGCAAGCAAAATACTGCCTCAAAGATTGATGATAGTCAAGCATTAATTAAATATTCCTTACTGAAAAATTAGCTAAGCTAACATTTGCATGAGAAAATGTTAATAAAGATGTATGTATTATATTAACTTCAGAAATTGTTAGAAAAAATAATTTAATCTATTAAAAGAAAGTAATTTGCTGGAAATATTGAGAGAATATTTATTTGGATTCAAATGTCACAGTTCATCTCTTTTTAACTTCCAAGACATATACATACATACATACATTATAGAGAGAGAGAGAGAGAGAGTGAGAGAGAGAGAGGTATATATATAGACATATACGTATATATTCGTTTTAAGAAATAGTCTTGCCATGATGTGACATTAGAAAATGTATTTATATAGATGTGAATGCAATATATTTCTATATATATATATATGAGAGGAGATGAGACCACCCCCAAACCAAAAATGTATGTGCATGATGCAAAAACAGTTTTTGTTTATCATACTAAATAAAAGAGGAAAGAGACAGTTTTCTGAAAAGAAGAGAAAAGATATGTCAGTAACTGTAAAAATCGTGTACATCTAGTGAAAGAATTTTTGTACAGAATGGCAGTTTCATGTCTTGAGAATAATAAACCCAGTATTGGTACATATTCATATATATATATATATATATATATATATATATATATATATATATATATATATATATATATATATATATATATATATTTATATCTATATATATATGTGTGTGTGTGTATGTTTGTGTGTATTGGTACATATGCATATATGTATATATATTAGATATATATTTTATACATATATATTTTTTCATATATATATATATATATATATGAGTGAGACTATATATAATGATATATATATATATATATATATATATATATATATATATATATATATATATATATATATATATATATTGCAAAGAAAAAAATATGCCTTCATCTTTAACAATTTACAGTGAAGTCAAAAAATGTCTGAACATTCTTATGGAGGTAATGTTTAGAACTTACAAGATGCTTTTTTATCATAAGTTCTAAAAGAAGCTTGTCAGTAGAAATTTGTGAAAAATAATAAAAGAAGAGAACTATATTTTTAAAAATACGCTTACGCTTCAATCATTTGAATTAATCATTATTGTAACCTAATAAATCTGGCAGATGGTTTAAATTGTTCCAAACTAAAATGGATGCTGAAATTCTCCAGTGCATTTCTCCCTTTTAGAAACAGAACGTGAAGCCTTAAATTTTTTAAAGAATCCCAAAACATAAAGTAATAAATTTTTAATCATTTATTTATGAAATGTTAAAGCAGTGAAAAATATTATTTGCAATTGTTTTTCATGGGTATCACTCCATGCAAGGCAGTGAAGCCACTATGACACAAGGGGTTGGAAGAACTAGGAACATAAACATTAATAATGAGAGGGAAAAGGAAAGCATAATCAGGAAGACAGTAAATAATGATTGACATTACTTTCTGCAGATTAAATTTGGCTGAAAAACAAGGAGTAAGAAGGCAGTTACACAAGTGAGAAGTGGGAGAAAAGAAATTGCTAACATAGCATTTACAGCTACATCTAGACAGTTCAACTGTAAATTGATGAGATCTTGACACCAGTTGAGTACTATGCTTAAATTCATACGGTCTAAGTACCATTGAGAAGAGCTCATCTAAACAACTACCATGAAAGTATTTATAGAAAAGGCATAGAGAGACGATGTTACAGGGAAAGTGAGGGAAGCCGAGTCACCAGATCAGGACCAATAATATTGCAGATTCTTTGGATTTTATTAAGAAGCTCCAAGTAAATAACAGGGATACAGGACCATATGTGGCAGCAATATTCTAATATAAATTTCCAAGAGTTTCCTAAATGACAAGATATTCTGGCAAAAATATTCTTCTTGTACTATTTTCCAATCCTGCAATGCCTAAACAATTAACATGGAATTTTCAGTACTGTTCAAAAGTCTTAGGCTACTTGAAACCATTGGAACTTTCTCATAATAACCAGATTATGAATAGATGTTTCACATTCCATTTTCAAAGATGAAGTCCTGTTGGCATATATATATAGTGTATAGCTCAAGTCAACTTGTTTTCTTTTCTGATTTACACGTTAATATTACTAATGTCCTCCAGGTTTAGCTTTGAACAAAGAAAGTTAATCCTGAATGTTACTGAAAGTATGAAAATGGAGTATCAAAGAAAATAAGAACCAGATTAAGAATGGATGTTTCACATTCCATTTTCAAAGATGAAGTCCTGTTGGCATTACTGAAATCTTTCTCAGTATATGGAATTAAAAAATGCTAAAATTTCAAATATCTCAGTTTATGAATCAGTTATAATGAATTTAGTACAAAAGAAAAAGGAACTAAATATAGAATGGGCTGCACTAGAGGTAATCTGATCCAACATCATAAATTTTTACATATTTTTAAATAGCCTTGTCAGATCAAGACTTTCATAGGAATGTTGTGCATGGTGCTGAACCCATTCAGAAATATCTAAACTGTCAGTTGTATACAACTTCTTTCTAAGATCAATGGTTAAAAATATCTTTGATATGCACCCACTTATGAAGTATCACCAAAAAATACCAGGATCATAAAACATTTTTTCTAAGCAAATGGGAAAAGGCTCACATGGTTTTCACAGCAACTGGAAGCCAACACTGATTCTACCTCTGAAGGCAAATCCAACCAGGCTGACTGTAGTGACAGACCCCCACAGCAACCAAGAGTGTTTCCCTTGAGACCAAGGCACTTTCATCAACAGTGATGCCTTCAGGCAGCGGCACAACCAGAGTCAGCAACAGTGACTACCTCTCTACCACCACAATGCTATAATTTATGGAATATTTCTCCCACAAGTCTATTTTACTCAAGTACATATACATGCTGATTTTCTCCACATGTCTATCTCAGCTACTTCTTTTTTAATCTGTGAGTATATGTGCAAAATTCACTGCTATATTAGAGACTTGCATCATGGCCTGTCGTTGCCCGTGCTTGATTCAAAAATCATACAACTCATACAGCAATTGCTATCACTTGACTTAAAATATTTTTGCCCTTCATTGCCTTTAAAGGAGTGCCCTTTGCTGTGCTGATGTTGCTACATGCCTTACTTCTTACCTATCTCACACTGCAAATTTTTTCTAAGCTCTATACTAAATATTAAATCTGTTACAGAAAAAGAACTAAACAAAATGAACATAAAACAATCAGCTTTAAAAAAGTACTTGTAACTGGAAAAACCAAATGAAAAAAGAATGTTAACAACAAATACTTTTTCACACCCAACCCAGTTCTGCGGAATCAGAATCAACATTGAGTTTAAGCAAGCGAATGAACCAATTGGAGTAAAGTGCCATGCAGATTTAAATTTTTTCCCACTTGTGACAAATGCAGCTATCGATTTTTTTTGCATGCTAGCATGCTAGTTAACATTTGTGTCAGTCAGTTGTTGGCTCACACGCTGGCTAATAGAATCTTCCTGCCTATTTGTGGCAGCCAGCTATAGGCTCTCACTCTGGCCAGTAGAAAATGGCCACAAACTACATGAAAACTGCTGTAGAAGCATGAAAAATTGATTATTTCCACTATCGATGGGAGTTGGGAAATGCAAAGTTAGTCTTGGCCTTCCCGCTAACTTGAAGTATGTGCATGTAAATTTTGGTGCAAATCTGTCGAAAATTGCGGCTGTGCATTCGTTACAAACACACACACATCCTGCCTTTTATAGATAGAGATTAGATATTACATAGCATTTCAGCATACTTTTTTTTTTCTAAAGGCATTTCTAAATAGAACATTGTTTGTTCATTCAAATATGTTCTTCACTTGCATGAAGATTTTTCAGCATGTATTGCCATATTGACAATTAGAAATTACATAGCAGTTCAGAACTGCTTTATTTCTGAGGACATTTCTAAGTAGAACGATGTTTGTTAATTCCAATATGTACTTCATCTGCAAGAAGATTTTTAAACACTCATTGCCATATTGATGATTAAAAATTACATAGCAGTTCAGTAACACTGCTTTGTTTCTAAGGACATTTCTGGGTAGATCTATGTCTCTGTCCATTTTAGTCTCTTCTTCATATGTGAAGATATTGTCTTGTATTTACTGCCATATTAAAAGTTAGATCTTTTAACACTTCAGCACTTTTAAGGACATTTCTCCTCAAGGCTCTTCTTCATCTGTGAGGAAACTGTCCAGCATTCAACAGCATATAGAAAGATTTATATTGCATAGCAGTTCAGTATTCTATTAGCTTTTTGTTTCTAAGGACATTCCCAGATAGGACTAACTCTCTGTTACTTCAAGTCTCTTCATTATCTGTTAAAAGATTGTTCTGCATTCACTGCCATAAGAGAGGTTAGATATTACATAGGAGTTCAGCACTCTTTTCTTTATTTCTAACAAATTTGTCCTAAATGATAAATTTTGATGTACAAGTTGAAATGAAGAAGAGGAGACTGAAGAAAAGAAGAAATAACATCATTTGTAAAACCATGAAACAGTCATAATTATATTGTGCACCCAAATTAACATAAAGAAAAAAATAAGAGAAAGAGAAATGCAGAGAGATTTGCAAATAAACATCCTAAAAATGGCTTCAAGAAACAGACACCACTGAATGTGTACATATGAAAAGAAGCCTTTACGTTCATGCAAAAACCATAAACCTAATCGAATCGAGTGTCAATACACGATTCGACATGATCAGAAGCTGGGTAAAGAAAAAGCAAAAGTAAGTAAAGGTAAACACTCTCATTGTAATATATAAACTGTTCTACGCATATTTTTTCAGATAACAAAAATACAAAAAAAAATTTAATATAAGAGAGAAAAAAGTTATTAAATAAAAAAGGAACTTTGTTGGTGTTGAAGTAAAAGTTGAGAAAAGTTTTAAATTGAAGTAAAAATTTGATATGTTCTGTATAGATGCCACAAGTGTCTGGATATGTCTTATAGGGAAAGTAAAAAAAAATATTGAAATATTTTGATTGCCTCTGGCTTAAGATAAAAAAAAAAAAACGATATCACATAGAATAAATGTAAGTGTCTTGATGGAGATTTCCTTTTCAATTTTTCAAAAACTTAATGACAAGTAATTCTTATTTATGTTTAATGCTTGTAAAACCTGTTTAACTTGAAAAACAGAAGAATGGACACCTGAAATATACAGCAATCAAAGCTGTGTATATATCTGTATATATGTGGGTATTTATGCAAATGTGACATTGACAGGCAGATAAAGCAGATATAGATTATATATATATAAATGCATAAATATATTTATGTATAGAATCCCATGTATATATATATATTGGCAGTATTTAGGCACTAGTTTTTCATTTATACAAGTTTGGTTAAAGACTAACAAAAGAAAATGATTTGAGATATAGAAAAATTTACCCAAAGAACTTTAATTGGTCTTTAAACAGGCTTTTATAAATGAAATATATATAAAACAACAACTTTTACCAAAGGAATTCCACACTATTAAATGAGAAAACTTACTTAGACAAAATGTTCTTGAGATTGACACTATTGAATCTTGCCAAAATGTAAATCTTAATCCCAGATTTTTTTCAAGTATCTCCTTTTCTCAAAGATATATCAATTTCCTTAGCCAACACAAATGACCATAAAAATATTAAAAAATAAAATGTAAACTTCTCAGTTAAAACCTCATTTAAAATATAAATTTGATAAATTAATTTGTCAGACTAAAATAAAATGATAAATAATAGTTGCATTATTAAAAACATTCAACAGCTTCAATGACAACTTTTACTCATTTTCACTTATGATGCATTAAATTTTATCACTCAGTATCTTACATAGTTTACCTTGAGTTTCACAGTTAACCTGAAGAATATTTATTAGTATAATTAAATTAAAAAATCTTGAAAACCTAAAAATATTCTTTTTATAAATACTTGTTGCAATGTAAACCCCATAAGAGCGATTAGATATTACATATTTGCGCTGATAAATTCCACCAGGGGACGAAATATAGCAATAAAGAAAAGTTTTCCTTGTCTTGATTTTGTATTTAATATTTGTTTTAATCCTATATATATATATATATATATATATATATATATATATATGAAGAAATATAGTCTTAAGATGTACTATATTTATGGGATAAAGTGCTCAATATCAGAGATAGAGCGTATGTAAATATAAAAGTGAACATAGAAGTCAACACTTAGAGGTGACAGTCTGTTTCATGCTAGATGCAGTTGTCATATATATATATATATATATATATATATATATATATATATATATATATATATATAATTATTTATTTAAAAATATGATTCCATCACTACATAAGAGTTCTCATGTTTCAAAACAAAAGCTGAAAACTTCAATATAATTATTTGAATTGAATTAAAGTACCAACCTCTGTTCCATCTTTAAGCGAAATTTTTTTTTTGGGGGGGGGAATAACTAATCCTGAAATTTATACGTTTTATAAGCATATTCATTACTAAAATTAAAATTACTATGGTAACGGCTAGAGCAATTATTTTAAAAAAAGTGGCGTAAGGGTTAATAATTTGTATCAATATCTCAGTTACATTCAAAGAGGTCAAGTCAGGGTAAGGTTGGGGTGTCTAAATTCAAAGTGGAAGATGACATCGTCTAGTCTGGTTAAGTGTCTAGACACTTAACCAGACTCAGATGATATCATCTAGACAGTATATATATATATATATATATATATATATATATATATATATATATATATATATATATGTATAGTGCTGTGCAAAAGTAAACCCTAAAATAATATTTTAAAAATTGTCTCTTTTTCCAGATGATCAACAAATCTTAATAAAACTATATATTCATTAAGAAAAACCTTTATTAAATCAATTAAAACCACTTAAAATTTTTTTTATCAAGCTAGAATATAAATATTAATTAAAAATTAAAAATTATGCATGACAAATATCTTAACCAGATTAGATGATATCATCTAGACAGTATATATATATATATATATATATCTCATATTATCACATGGAAGGTATTTTAAGAGCAACTCCTCTATGCATATCATTTGCAACATGTGAAGAGTTTTTCACCCTGTCATCACCATGGGAAAACATTTGCCAATGTTTTATTGCACAAACTACCAAACTGATGTTTATCTCTTCATTCTTGTTTAAGGATGGAATAACAAATATGCACAAAGAATATTTGTGGGCAGATCAGAATCTCCATGGTACAATACAGACTATACACCAACATTAATTCACAATTAACATGTGGCCTGGAATTATAAGTGACTGTCTTGTAGGTCCACATGTTCTCCCAGTACGTCTTACAGGTGCTATCTGCAGGGACATATTTCTAGACTTACTAAAGGATGTACTCCTGCTAATATGAAGACACATGTGGTACATTAAGGCACTGGTTGAAATCTACCACGAAAGATGTATCAGTAGGGGAGGACCAGTTCCATGACCTGCACATTTGAACTTTTATCTGTGGAGCCACCAAAAATAAATGAGGGCCTGATAAACCATTGAACACTGTGTAGGACTATTTAAAAGTGTCCACCTGTCGATGATCCGATTGGTGCATTCATGTGTAGAAGCAAGTGGACGACATTTTGAACATTTGTTATGAGTTGGTGTGTTGAGGTACAATGACAGCCTTTACGACATATGTTTATATGGATATTTTACTTTATTTTTGTGTCAGGAACCTGCCCCCATATTTTGTAAAAGCATTTTTGATACACCCTATATATCTATAAAATAAATGCAAATGTCAGTGTGTCACACATTTTTAACTTTACTTCTCGAGGCTATAGATCAACATATCATACCATTTTGGAATCAGGTTGACTTTGTGAGCAAATTAGAAACATTTTGGGCCAGATCCAGACCTATATCGCTGAAAGTTTGGATTCCCAAGTTTTCATTACTGCAATTGTTTTCGGCGATTATTTTATGTGATATTTTACAACAATTTTTTATATAAAATAACAACTTTTATAACTTGGTAATAAATTTGGGAATAATCAAAGCCAATTGTGAAATCCAGTGAAAGTCACCCATGAAATAAAAATAATAGTTTGTAGAGAAAGTAAGCAACTACGTACATCAAATTGTCTTTAAATTATGTGATGGCAGAAGAATTATCGTTGAACTTTTAAAAGGTAAGCTTAAATAGTAATGCAATACTTAAATGCAGCAATCAATTTTGAGTTCTGTAGTTTATTGTTGCCTATCACATACAGCAGCAGTATGGCTTGCAAAAAGAAATCTCCACCAACAGAGGACCAGATTGCAACCAAAAGAGCCAAAGCTGCAGTAAGGAAAAGAAAGTCCCATGAAAATGAAAACCCAGAACAAACGGCAGCCAGGAAAGATTCCAGTCATGAGTACATGCAAAGACTTAGGGACTCTCAAACTTTTTAACAAATTGAAGACCTAATCCAAAGACCTCTGCAGGAATTAGTATAAATTCCTCCTGAAAGGGATGCTTTTAAGCTAGTATATAAGAAAAGAATATTGAACTGTTATGCAAAATTAGTTCTCTTATATGCTAATGTTGGATAATCTCCTCAAAGATGAAGACAACAATTCAGGCAAAATGTGGTTCTACAGATGGATGCTGAGAATCTCATAGGCTGAAGTTTTAAGGAAAATGGAAATAAAAAGAGTACTTATACTTGGAATCAGAAAGAGACAATTGAAAAATGCAACAAGAGAACCCAGAGACTTTGACAGTCATAGGACATATTGAAGGCAAGAGAAATGGAAGATGACACATGTGCAAATGCTTCGTAGAACAGTATTTTGTAGAGATAACAAAAATACAAACTTTAACAACAGTGTATAGCTCAAGTCAACTTGTTTTCTTTTCTGATTTACACGTTAATATTACTAATGTCATCCAAGCTTAGCTTTGAACAAAGAAAGTTAATCCTGAATGTTGCTGAAAGTATGAAAATGGAGTATCAAAGGAAATAATAACCAGATTAAGAATGGATGTTTCACAGTTCATTTTCAAAGATGAAGTCCTGTTGGCATAACTGAAATCTTTCTCAGTATGTGGAATTAGAAAATGCTAAAATTTCAAATATCTCAGTTTATAAAAAAATTATAATGAATTTAGTACAAAAGAAAAGGGAACTAAATATAGGATAGGCTGCACTAGAGGTAATCTCATCCAACATCATAAATTTTTACATATTCTTAAATAGCCTTGTTAGATCAAGACTTTCATAGGAATGTTGTGCATGGTGCTGAATCAATTCAGAAATATCTAAATTGTCAGTTGTATACAACTTCTTTCTAAGATCAATGGTTAAAAATATGTTTGAATGAGTGAAACCTGTGGATCTTGGCAAAGACTACACTTCTTTGAATCTCATGGATTGGCTCTATAGAATCACAAACAAAGAACGGTACCAAATATTCATATGGATGTCATGCATATCACCCAAACCAATTCAGAAATATCTAAGCTGTATACAAACATTTTCTAAGATCAAGTAAAAAATATCTTTGAGAGAGTGAAGTTGTTCTTATGCTATCCCTGAGGATCTTGTTGAAAATCATTTTTCTTTGAACATTGTGTGCCAGCATTATGGAATCACAAACAAAGAACTGCACCAAATAACAGAAATGCCATCACTTGAAGACTACCAACAACAGCAACAACTAAAATGGATATCATATGTAAGTTGAAGAGAAAATAATGACATAAGATACTGAAATTCCACACTACTTCAGATCCACAGACACAACTTACAATCTCACAAATTAGAGATAAGTTTAAAGGTGATGCTTCTGTACCTGATGTGCACAAGATCCATTGTAGAAGGCTATGGATATCAACATGCCCTGTGAAGCAAGAAAGGATGATGGAAAGTTTACTTAAAGTCTATCAAAATCTATCAAAATGTTGATGGCTGGTTGTGATTTCATTGTGATGTGTTTTTAACAATAAGTGGATCATAATGGACATCAACTTGAAAACAGGCAATGAAAAAATCTTAAGAGCATTTATTTATGATAAAAACTGTTTTAATATGTATTTGACAGAGAGAAGCATGCTCAACAGAAAGAAAACAATATATTGACATCAGAGGAGAGTGTCTTCATATGCATGTTGCAGTTGAGACTGTACAGCCATAACAGATGCTGTACCACCTTCAGCAGCTGAGGCATGAATCTTTAGAAACAGATCCATGGTCTCTCAAAACTGACACATATAAATGTATTATTTAAATTAGATATATCTGGTTCAAGTTGCTTGAAATATTTCTGGACAAAGCTTCAAAATGTGTATACATTTTTTTAGACACTTCTTTCTCTTTCTCTCTGATGAATGGACAGAACGATTTTAAGAAAGTTTGTCTATGAAACTCAAGATACTGAATATAACATCAATCAGCTAAGTGACAAATTTTCTTTGTATTAATCCTATATATATATATATATATATATATATATATATATATATATATACATTCACTTCTTTAGAATTTCTTTATACACTTTTAATGAGGGTTGTACAAAGAATTGTCAAGATACTGAGCAGTAATTAACAATAAAAATTAAGCTTCTCATCAGAAAATAATCATTAATCATGATGGGACTTCATTTTACAATTAAAGTTTTTGTGTTAATTAAATTTAATTTTTTTCAGACCTGAAGGAAAATTTTTGACTGCAACATTTTATTTGTTAATCTTCCCCCATTTCAACATCATACTGTCTTTCTTCCGTAAAACACAAATCTACTATTCTTAGATTCAACCTTATCATCATCATCATCATCATCATCATCAGTATTCCACTGACTGATATGGTCATAGGGACACTGTAAGACAGAGAAACTAAAAGCCCAGAAAAGTATTCCTTTAAGTGTAGTATTTCTTGGACAAGTTGATCTGGAGGAGCTTATCCCTCGCTGGTTCAAATCACAGCTGATGTCCTTCAACTTGAATTTTCACTTTGGTCACAAATACTTGGCTGTTGATTCCATTGAGACAACTCTCCATTCCCACTGTAGACTTCCTTCCACTGATGCAGTTTCATCATTGCATTATGTATATATATATATATATATATATATATATATATATATATATATATATATATATGGAGTTCAGTCTATCTTCCTGTGCTCAATGACCACTGATGCTACAAGAAACTTCATCTTAGTTAAATGTTAATACAGTTTCTACATGTTAACTCAGCACTGAATAATCTTGTAAACACAATATATATAGTTCTTTCTATTTAAATAAAAAATGAATGTGCCATTACACAGTATTTTCCTATTTTCTTTTTTTTAATTCTGAGTAATTTGCACAAATGACAAAATCAAAGCAGCTAAGGATTAAGGCGAGAGCACACACTGAAATTTAATACAAAGAAGGCTACTCTCATTTTATGAATCTACTGGATGTCAAGATACCCTTCTCACAAGGAAAGCCTGGTTTAGCCGCTAGTGACTTGAACATAGGACACATAGTAATGGGGTACATGGTATCAGTAGTAATTAAATTGTCTTTTGCTCTTTGTTTGAATTTGCTGTTGCAAGTGGCACTTTATCTAATAATGATAGTCATGCAAAGATATCTACCAAATAGCAAAAAACATATCACTTGAAGTTTTTCAACAACAACAAAAATGGATAGCAGATGTAACAATAATGGAAAATAATAATATAAACAAGATGTTTGACTTTCAACACAACCTTAAACAAAACTTTTGAAAGGAAACTTCCATTACATAGTAATGGAAGACAGCTATGGAAGAAAGGTTTATTCTCCCTTTCATATTTCTCCAGTTATCAGCATTATTATATCCGCAATATAATAACACCATAATTCACAGACAGGACGACTGAAAGAAAAAAGAATGACAAACATGCTTTGTTCTCAGAGAGACTTTTATACCACTAAGACATACACAAAACTGCATATACATGTGCAGAATAATATATCATTTATATCTACACAGAAAAGTAGAGTGTAAGGAGAAGCAAAAAGAAAGGGTCTTACATATAATATGGAGATACACCTGTGTCTGGAGAAGCCATGTTTAGAACTTTAGATTCAAACAGGTCAGCTTCATCTATGTCTCAGGCAAGGACATATTCCATGAATGGCAAACAGCAAGTCTTGGATTTTTCTAAATTGAGGACTGCAAGCTGGAGTTTCATTCTCTATCTGGGAATGATATATTCCCAAAGGGAAACAGTACCATGGACTTGTTAACTGCTGAAGAGGCTGATTTAGCCTCTGCTCAGGCTAGTGAGTGTGGTTAAGGAAACAAACTTTAGTTACTGAAAACAAACTGAATTTGCCTGCAACTTAGGTCACTAAGTGGCTGCCTTGTGATACACGTGATTTATCTCCACCAAAGGCAGATAAGTGTGTTCTGTATCCCTACAACTACTAGAGGGAGTGATAACGGTTGAATTGAGAAGTTTAATTTCCTGAAGAAATGTTTTTAAGAAGACTGTACATATTTCAACCAACAGATATGCTATTTGGTTAATGAATGCTGAATTTTTCCTCTGAGGATACAATTAATTTCTTTATTATGATTAATGTTTCAGCCATTTGTTGTCTTTAGCTGTCTGTCAATGCAGGTAACTTTCTGGGAATTTCAAACTGAAGCCTTTATTTAGTCTACAGGTGTAGATGAAAAAGAAAGAGATATCTGTAGACATTGACAATAGTATAAGAACAATCATACCTTGTTCACTTTTCACTCCTGCTCAGTTATTGCTGTTTCCTCTGGGCCTGAATCTGTACTACCCGGCCCTCAAAATTTATAAGCCAATGCTTAAACCACTAACCTATAGTTCTGTCAGACAAATTTGAACCTAGAACTGGGAGCCTCAAACTCAAGTTCTTGCTTACCTCCTGCTGCCTTGAAGTAATTCTTTACCTGTTTTTTTTTTTTACTTTCTTACTGCTGCTTCTAAAGCCTTTGCTGTCAAGCTTGGCTCACCCCACTGTTGAATAGTAAATTAAATAGTTCAGTTATAAATTCCCTGAAGGTTATGCAGAACAACAGATACCTGAAGAAGTCTGGCAGGCACAATGGCTGAAATATAGTGAGAATAATAACATCTTATTAGGCATCATTATTTACATTACTTAGAGTTCCTAATCTAAGGAATGTAAATAAGGATATCTCCTCATTCAAGCATTTAAAACAGAAAATGTATTGAATTACTTCTGTGAAACAAATGGGAAAAGAGCTTAGAGAACTGGACACTCACAAGGCATATTGAAGACAAGAGTGGAAGAAAAAAACAACAAGTAATGTATCTAATGAGCTTTTTGTAAATAGCTGGCAGAGCAGGATCTGGGAGGAAGGATAAGGAAACAAGCATTTCTTGTTAAAAAAGATTAGGAAGTTGTGGAGGACCATGAACATTTACTTCTTTTTACTTCTTTTTCTATGTGCCATATTCTTTCATATGAATGATCATCATGGCTCTCAACAATTTCCTCCTCTTTGTAGCTCTTATTAAATATTACATTTTTGCTATGTTTCCTAATTCCTTCAATATCAGTCTATATTTCTGAGATTTTAATTATTTACATTATTTGCCTTTTTGGAACTATTGTTCTTATCTTTATTGCCATATTCAAAACGTTTTGGCTGTTGTATGCTCTCGCCTTCTTCAGGGCATTGGAATTTCAAACTGAACCCTTTATTTCCTCCACTAGGGTAGATTGTCTGAGTTCCACATGCCATGCCTCTTCTGGATGTCTCATTTAATTCCTTTAACTCAATTCTTCAAGTTTTTGTTCACCACTGTAGTAGCCAGGTATTGAACTTACAACTCTAACCAACACTTTTAACCACTGGGTCATGTGTCCATAAGAAGAATGGGAAAAGAAAGCTTGGAAAATATCATAGCCACAAGACATACTGAAGGCAATAGAGACAGAGGAAAGCAACTAATATCCTACCTAACGAGCTTGTGTAAAGAGCTGGCAGAACAGTGATTAGAAAGAATAGCAAAAAGACAAAACTTACTAAGAGCTATAAAAAACAGGAAGTTGTAGAGAGCCATGATCGCCCACATCATGGCAGGACATGGTACAGAGAATTAGAAATATCAGATTATGTTGATATTAGCAGCATGGCCCGGCGTTGCCTGTGCTTGATTCAAAAATCGTACGATTCATAAAGCAATCGCTATCACTTGACTTAAAATATTTTTGCCCTTCCTTGCCTTTAAAGGAGTGCCCTTTGCCGTGCTGATGTTGCTACATGCCTTATTTCTTGCCTATCTCACACTGCAAATTTTTTCTAAGCTCTATACTAAACATTAAATCTGTTATGAAAAAAGAACTAAACAAAATGAACACAAAACAATCAGCTTTAAAAAAAGGAGTCGTAACTGGAAAAACTGAATGAAAAAAGAATATTAAGAACAAATACTTTTTCACACCTAACCCAGTTCTGTGGAATCAGAATTAATGTTGAATTTAAGCAAGTGAATGAGCCAATTGGAGTAAAGTGCCATGCAGATTTAAATTTTTCCCACTTGTGATGAATGCAGCTATTGATTTTTTTGCATGCTAGCATGCTAATTAACATTCATGTCAGTCAACTGTTGGCTGTCACGCTGACCAATAGAATCTTCCTGTCTATTCGTGGCAGCCAGCTATAGGCTTTCACTCTGGTCAGTAGAAAATGGCCCCAAATTACATGAAAACTGCCATAGAAGTATGAAAAAATTGATTATTTCCACTATCTATGGGAGTTGGGAAATGCAAAGTTGGTATTGGCCTTCCCGCTAACTTGGAGCATGTGCATGTAAATTTTGGTGCAAATCCGTTGAAAATTGTGGCTGTGCATTTGTTACACACACAGACACACATCCTGCCTTTTATAGATAGAGATAGGTGTCAGTAACATTCAGATATATTGTATTTCTTCAGATTGTTGCCATTTTAACAAACAGAATTTAAACCTTTTTCTTTCTGTTCATTATCTGATGCCTGATTTGTAATGCTTGTACCAGTATAATTCCTAGTTTATATTTACGTTTTGATTTTTAAATCTTTGTCTACTTTATCAAACTGTAAAATTTCTATGTCATAAAGAGACACAGAAACTAAGATAGATTCCTCTAAAGCAAAATGTCATATTTTTCTTTTCTACTTCTCAGCCAGGAAAATAGTATTGAGTCAATAATTAATCGGTATTTTTAAGTGATTTATTCCCATAAAAAAATCAGTACTGAAATGCTGACAAAAAAAAAAGGTATCCGAATCTGACATTTCTGTTTCAAGTGATAATCAAGTTAGAGCTCAAGTGTTCTAATTAACAGGCACGATAACTTGCAAGAGTTAATCAGATTAAAGTCAAGATTCATGGCAAGTGTGACTTATAAATCATTCAGAATTTTGTTGTGGCATTTAAATTTGGTGTCAACTTCTCTACAGAATGGCAACAAATTAAAGATGAAGACTTCACACTGTGGGTCGATAAATGTGTGTTTGAACTAGAAAGGTGCAAAGTACTGAAGAATACATATACATATATATATATATATATATATATATATATATATATATATATATATATATATATATAAAATAAAGTGGATTTTTTAAGCTGAGGAAAACAATTTCTTACATTATATTTAGAATTTTGTTTACAAAGAGTGCACTTGAGAAAGAACTCTTAAAATATTCAGTATTTTAAATTATATTCTATTTATTTAAACATCTGAATCAATAAATAGATGAGGTATGCCCAGAAAGGATTCAATCATTTAATATTAATGAAAAAATAGCCTACCTAGGGAAATAGCATTTGAGTCCCCTTTAAATTATTCCACTTCAGACCCCACACACTTATCCTATTAGACCATCTAGTTTTCAAAGCAATCTACACTAAGTTATCTTTAATAAAAACAAAAATTGCCATCCTGGGAGAATATCCTCTTCAAATTATTCTCATTTAGATCCCATGCACTTATTTTAGCATCCCTTACAATTTTCAAAACAATTTGCACTGAATCATCTTTAATGAAAAATAACCTACATAGGAAAATTTCACCTTAGTCCACTTCAAATTATTTCACTTTCCACCTCATATACTTCTCTTAGCATCCCTTACAATTTTCAAAACAATTTGCACTGAATCATCTTTAATTGAAAAAAAAAAGCTTTTGTTCTTTCAAAATCTGAAACCTCCCTTTCAGTAGCAATTTTAGGTTTTGGAAAAGCCAGCAGATTCAGAGAGCCAAATCTGGAATTTAGAGAGTCTGACGGTCTCTGCCATAAAAAAATCCTGCAGGAGAATCCAATGGTCATACAATACAAAACTTCACTCACTGTCCTCTTACTGCCAACTGAGCAACTTCACAGGAGACTATCAAGTATATGTAAATTTTTCACTAGACATTCAAAATGGCTGGATTCTTCCTGGACACATTTCATAAATCTATTCATCTTGTAAATGTTGTCAAATATGCAAGTATGGGAACTCATAACTAATAAAAACTTTTCCCCAATTTTAAAAAACATTCTAATGACTAAGTTTTCATTGAGTTAGAAAGAAAGTTTTGTAACATTTTTGACTTAATCAATTTGAGAATAGTTTTTCAATACTTATGGCAGAATAGACATTAATTTTTATTTTCTATTGATTGAGTGATTTGTTTTTTTTACAGCTTATCAAGCTTTTGCTGGTTATTTAAAGCCAGAAAATATTTCTAGATTGTAAGAATTGTTTTATCGATAAAAAAATTCTACTAATTAAGCCATAGCTGGGACAAGAGGTAGATTTATACCTTTCCCAAAGATATTTGCATACAAGTGAATGTAATAAACCTGACTGAAATCAGAACTTGAAGTACCGATTTCCAATCCTGAGACATTGTACATAACACCACTTGCACATCATCCAATGTTATAGGTATTCCCAAGTGGTCATCCATCTAGATACTGAATGCCTTTATCCACTGTGCTATGTGTCCTTGAGGACATCTGTGTATGAATTTTTGGGTATTATAAACCTAATGTTTCATCAACCATTTTTACCAGTGCTCATATTGCAATTTTTGCTGTTATCATTTCGTGTTTTTACCAGAGCTCATATTGCAACTTTGTTGTTATTATCACTTTTCTCTGACACTCCTTATTACTGGTTCCCATATTGTATTTATTTCTATGCTTGGTTGACATTCCAACCACCTGAAGAAGGCCGGAGCGTACAACGGCTGAAACATTGTAATAAATATGGCGACACAGATGAGGACAATAGTCCGAATAATGTAAATAATGTACATAATACCTCATCTCAGAAATATAGACAGATAACCTAGATATATTCTATATGAATTCTTAAAGGGCTTTTTGGAAAGGAAAAGCCAAGAAATATTCATTCTGTCTATGGATAGGAATCATTAAGTGATCATATGGCCAGTTTTGAACATGAAAATTAAGGACACATGGTACAGTGGATTAAAGGCATTGGTTAGATCCAGTGACAGGACCTAAAGAGTTGTGAGTTCAATACCTGGGTAAGGCAGTCGAGAACTTGGAGAGGTGAATTAGCAAGAGATAACTGATAACTGACATTCATTAGACATGGCACGTGGAACTAGAACAGTCTACTCCAGCAAGCAAAATAAAGGGTTCAGTTCAACATTCCAACAACCTGATGAAGGCCTGAGCATACAACAGTTGAAATGTTGTGATAAATAGGGCAACAAAGATGAGGACAATAGTCCGAATAATGTAAATAGTGTACATAATACCTCATCTCAGAAATATAGACAGATACTGGAGGAAATTTTTCTCTTAGAAATCTCTTTTAATCCAGACAACCGATGTAGTTAAGAAAAAATTCTAAGCAAGCTGCATGTGAGAATAATCAAAACAGTTCAATACAAGTCACCATTCAATCATGAAACAAAATGTGCAAAAAAAAGTGTGTAAACTTGGCCAATGGGTATCTTATTATCTAACTGCTTCTCAAAGTGTTGCCCCTTGCATATCACTGAAGATGTATATGACAACTAAAACTTTCCTGGTTAGAAGCAAATCATCCTTATCTTCTTCTTCTTCTTCTTCTTCTTCTTCTTCTTCTTCTTCCTCTTCTTCTTCTTCTTCTTCTTCTTCTTCTTCTTCCTCTTCTTCTTCTTCCTCTTCTTCTTCTTCGTCGTTGTTATGGATCACAACTCTTCAAAATTTCCTTATTTTTTATTCTTAACAAATTTTTTATTCTTAACAAATTTTGTCTTTTGTCATCTATTCTAAACCTTAGGCACCTCAACGTGGTGTAATGGTTAGAAAGCTTGTTTTGCTAGATCAGTTACGACTGAGTAGTGCGTTCGATCCTCACTAGATGCCCCATACTTTTGGCCTTGTGCCACATCTAAGCTGTGCTTAGAAAATCACTATATATTCTAAACCTTGTTACTTTTTAAAATAATTTTAAATCCAACCAGTATGCATGCCATATGAATTCCAAACGGGCTTTTTAGAGAAATAAATATACTGATGATTGAAACTTTCCTGGTCAGGAGCAAATCATCACCTTCTTCTTTCTTATTTGCCATGTCATTTCAGGATGTTGATCATTGTGGCTCTCCACAATTTCCTGTCATTTGCAATTCTTAATAAATTTTTATCTATATTTCTGGCTATTTACATTGTTTTGACTGTTGTCCTCCATAATGTTTCAGCCATTTTATGCTCTGACCTTCTTTAAGTGATATGTTCCCTTTAGCAATTTGACTCTCCATGTTTTTGTTCACCTATGCTGGGGCCAGGTTTTGAACTCACAATTCTTTGAGTCAAGTTATTGGATTACTTCAACCAATGCTTTTATCCACTGGGAAAGGTATGAATCCTCTTCCTCTCCCTCCAGCTTTGGGTAAAATAGCAGGACAGACTGGGTTCTATAGCCGTGGATGGCAACTGGTCTAGGAGAAAGTCAACTCTAAATTCAAAACCTGCAGAGGGTCGTTTGGGGACCTTGTGGCACTCGATGCACCAGGTCACTGTATTCGTCCCCTCAAAAAGTGTGGATGATCCTGCATGAAGCATTCACCATTATAATCAAATCTCATGTGCTGGGCTGTCGGTTTCCTGGAAACTGATCTGCTTGACCCTCATACGTTGAATTTCGATGGGAGAGTCGACTACTATGTCTAATAAAAGTCGGCTTCAATGCAAAACCTTCAGGCCTGAAGATTGCGTTGAAGCATGCTGTTGCTGCTTGATGTTGACCAGGGTGTCCACTTTTATATGACTACATATGGTCTATCTCTGAGAGCGAGAATACATATGGTCTATCACTGATAGCAAGACTACATGTGGTCTATCTCTGATAGCGAGACTACATGTGGTCTATCTCTGATAGCGAGACTACATGTGGTCTATCTTTGATAGCGAGCACCATTACTTATAAATATAGCATACCTTAAAACTGTATTTTTATCATATATATACATATATATATATATATATATATATATATATATATATATGTGAAAATATATAGAAATATATAGTTACGGCAGTTTTTTTATACGCACAAATCCCTTTCATAAAAAAATAAAATTAAAAAAATAAATAAATCTCCCTACACACGTAAACCAGACTAGGCTAAAACATCTTCTGTTTCAAATTTAGACACCCCCACCTTACCCTGACTTGACATCTATGAAAGTAACTCTATACTGATACTTATTATTAACACCCAACACACGCCTACCCAATTTAAACAATTTGCCCTAGCTGTTACCATGGAAGTTTTGATTTCAATTATTAAAACACATAAATTTCAGAAATACGTTATTCCAAAAAAAATTTTGCTTGAAGATGGAACAGAGCTTACTTTAACTCAATTTAATTCAAATAATTATATTGAAGTTTTTGGCTCTTGTTTTGAAACATGAGACCTCTTCTGTCACGAGTTTGGAATCATATTTTTAAATAAATAATTATATATATATATATAGGCATATATTTTAATCACCAGAAAAATGTTATAAATTTCAGTTGAAAGTAGCACTGGCTGCTCAGTCAATAAAGGTTGAATGTCTATATATAAGGAAACAGCTAATATTACCTTTATCATTATCATCCATATAATAAATGCATATGTCAGTGTGTCACTGTGTCACCCTTTTTCAACTTTACTCCTAGAAGCTGTAGCCCAACATTTCATTCCATTTTCGAATCAGGCCAACTTTGTGAGCAAATTAAAAACATTCAGATCTGCAATCATGAAATTTAGGATTCCCAAGTTTTCATTAATGTGACTGTTTTCAGTGATTTTTTTACATGATTTTTTTGTAACAAATGTTTTGTACAATAACGGTTTTTATAACTTGGATATAAATTTGGGAATAATTTAAATTAATTGCAAAATTCAGTGGAAATCACCTATGAAATAAAATTAATTGTTTGTACAGAAAGTAAGAACCTATGTATATCAAATTGTCATTAAATTAAGTGACAATTGAAGAAATGAACTTTTAATAGGTAATCTTAAGTAGTGATGCAATATTTAAATGCAGCAATTGATTTTGAGTTCTTCTGTAGTTTTTTGTTGCCCATCACATCTACTCCTCCCTACCTATTGTGATGAAAGCCCCATCAAGAGCCCTCTGCAGGAATTAGTTTAAATGCCAACCGATAGGGCAGCTTCTACGCTAGTATATAATATCTTCCAGTCAAGGCAGAAATGTCGCTAAGATGCAAGGGGGGGGTTACTGGGAGTGAAAAAGAATAAAAAAGATTTAATGAGGAGAAATATAAAGAATAGGGTTCAGGTGTGTTTGAAGATTGTAGGCAGCAGGGAAGCAAGAATCTGAACCCAGTTCATTTATTATCCGTTCCTCAATCCACACTATATACCCAATTTTTTCTCTCTGTAAACCACTCTGTGCTATCAATCTTTGTAACCCCTGTGTACTAGTGGCTCTCTCACCTAGCTTGGCATGAAATAATTAAAAAAAAAAAAATGAAATTATATTCAATTTAATGTCTGTTTCAGTGGGTCATCTATCTATCTATCTATCTATCTATCTATCTATCTATATATATATATATATATATATATATATATATATATATATATATATATATATATATATATATATATATATATATATATATATATATATATATATATATATATATATATATATATATATATATATGAAGAAAAAAATATACAGAAAAAAAAAATCTTAATATGCAATTATATTGTATTAATGTTAATATCCATATGTTTGCTTATATATATATATATATATATATATATATATATATATATATATATATATATATATATACATATCCATATATATATATATATAGGAGAGAGGGAGAGAGAAAGAGAGAGAGAGAAAGAAAATTAGATATATGTGTGTTCAAGACAGACATAATAGAATAATATTCATTAGATTACGAGATTCTAAGTTTGATATTCACAAGCCTCAAGTTAGCAGGAATTTCATAAAGTTACATTGCCAAGAAGAAATTCTTAGAAATCTTGAAAATTCCTATTTGATCAAAGATTCTGATGATCTGGGTAAGTAGTGATGATGAAAATGCCTGGCAATATGTAAGAAAAGATTTTTTAAACTATGCTTATTAAGATATTCAAATTAGGTAGAAAGAATATTAACATTGAAAGATGAAAATGTCTGAAGCAGCAAGAATGTCTTAGTAAATTCCAATTTTTGGCACAGCATAAGCAAGTGCTAAAGCAGACAACAGCGGCAAAGACAAAGAAATAAAAGACTGATGTCTCACATGTTATTTGAAAAATTATAAAAGGAATTTTTTTCATGGGATTTTGTATGAATACTATAGACAAGGTGGTTACAGACAAGAATATATACTTTTTCTTGTTATTCAGCCATTTTTTTTTTGTTTCAAAGATATCTTGATACAAATTTAATGAAAAATAAAAAAATTGCAAGCAAAGTATTAATAAAATATAAGAGATGAAGAGAGCACATCATTTTCGGATTCAATTTCAGGTCAGAATTGAAGATTAATTTCAGGACAGTTACAATTCCGAACCAGAATGAGATGTGAATTTTAGATTTGGAAGGTTGAACTGATTGTTTAAAGTGCAAAATTAGATGTTTGGGCTACATTTGAAAAGAAAAGATGTATAGAATGCTAACTCTAGTTTTATGATTAAAGTCTGTACTGAATTTCCTTATCATTTCCAAAATTGGTACATGCTTATTTTTCCAAATATTAACTTAGAATTAGATTGATTCTACTGATGAAACAGACATTGTGTTAAATCTTGCAATCAGATATTCTCTCTCTGCTCCTCTGTTTCTCTCTCTATTTTTGTCTCTCCATATATATATATATATATATATATAGTTAATATATTTCTGTTCATTACTGGTGTCAATGAAACATCATAGCAAGACATATACATGTATCTATATATCTATATACATTCTACTGAGATAAAAATCGTTACAAGTTTCTACTAGGTAAATTTAATTTTGATATTTTAGGAGTTTCCATTTTCTATACTGTTTAGAAATTGAATGACTGATTACTTTAGGGATGTTCACCCTTCTGTGTGAAAAATCCTGACTTTTTGGTTTTTAGCTTTTTATGTTTGAGCTTCTTTTTAATGAAAGAAGCTTAAATGCAAAAAGCATTTTTAAAATAATTTTTCATCTGATTTTTTAGAAAGAATTCAATTTGCGTTTACTTTTATACCATAAATGCAAAAACTGTATTCATTTACTCATTTCATAGTCACATACAGTAAAGAATGCTACCAAGGAATCAAGTTTAAATCCAACATTTTGTAGCCTGTTATTATAGCTACAGTAGTGTCATATTCTCCAAACCTTCTTTTCTCATCCTGTGGATCAGAAATTTTAACAGTCTCAGAAAGAGCTGGTTGAAATTTCCAGAACATATGAGAAAAGAGGGCTTAGAGAATTTGATATATTGAAGACAAAAAGGGCAGTGAGAATCTGCAAGTTACCTACTTAGATCGACAGTCACTTGTGACTGATGTTTGAACTTAAGTAAAAAGCCATAATGGACAATGCTCTTACAGAATTTTTGAAGCAATGACAAAGTGTTTGAGAGCTCTTTCCCAGAAAATCAGGGAAAAGAAGTGGCTTAAACAATGTTACTGATGCTGCCTCTAACAAAAAAGGGAATCTCCAACAATGCCAAAATCTAGAACTATCAGCTTCATCAGTCACCTCAATTGAGTAATTCCCTAAGTGATCCTCAACTGACTGAAACCTAAGGCTGAGGAACTTTTAGGGGTAGTTTGCTTTTTAAGCCCCATGTTAAATATCCTATAAAAATTTACGAAATAGTTATATTTGATAAAATCTACCATTTTAGAGTTATGGACAATAAAAGTTCGAACTCATTCATGTCACAGCCACCATTAATAGCGTTGTTTGCATATATTTGCTGCAGAATAGTCTTGATTATTGTGCACACATTGGGTCCTCAGTTGTGCAGTAATTGAGTCAAGAAAGAGCCGTAAAAAGGCCATTAACAAGGTAATCTTTTGCGCAAATCTAATCAGCAGTGAATGTATGTAAACAATTCCAGTAATGGCTGCCATGCGGTAACATGAATGAGTTCAAACTTTTATTGTCAATAACTTCTAAACAGTGGATTTTATCAAAATTTCTTTGTTATTTTCGAATTAAGCATGTACATTTACACCTAAATGTAACTATTCAGGAAATTTTTCTTAGATACTTAGCAAGGGGGTTAAAAAACAAATTACCCACTTTTAGCCAAAGTGCAAACCAGTTTTAGAGCAGGTTGGAAATTAGTGGAATATATATTAAATTGCAGAATCCTTGCAAATAACAATAAACTAAAAGTATTTGACCTTGCTCCACAAAAATCAGTATAAATAAATAACCATTGCAACAAACATGGATGAAGATTGTGTTCAAGTGGGAAACAGACTGTCGCCACTCAGTGCCGACGTAAGGAATTAATAGATTTATTTTTAATCTGACATTTTTATTATTTATTAAACAGTGTGTGTGTATACACCTACAGTGTAACCCGGATATAAGAGAGTTGTCGGGACCGGAGAAGAAGTCTCTTATATCCGGGTTTCGGACAATGCATTTAAATTTTTGAGGATTAAAATTAACTGGAAAGCATGGAGGTGGAAGAAAATTCCACAAGTGAGAAGTGTAAGAAAAAAAACTGTTACCATAGCACTTACGGTGACATCTAGCCAACTCAACTGAAAAATGATAAGACCTTGCTGCCAAACTAGTATTGCTCTTGAATTCATAAAGTCTAGGTATGATAGCAAAGAGCTTGTTCAAATAATTACAATGAAAGTATTTACAGAAAAGTATATTAATTCAAATTTCATTTTTAGTGGATACCCATATTTGAGTAGGTGGTTCATTTTTTTGATCGAGTATTTATTTTATTTATCAGTCTGTATATTTGAGAAAAATTATTAATGAAATTTTGCCTGCCCTCTTTTCTTTAGAAAGTTTTCTCAAGTATGCAGATCAGTAGAATAAATAAATACTGTTTAAAATAAATGGGGCATCTATTCCAATACAGATATCCACTAAAAATAATGTTTGAAATATTAAAAATTTGTTGGATTAAAAAATAAAATCCATTAAATCCTTAGAAATACACACACACACACACACACACACACACACACACACACACACACACACACACACACACATATATATATATATATATATGGATATATATCTCTATCTATAAAAGGCAGAATATTTGTGTGTGTGTTTGTGTGTAAAAGAATGCATGGCCGCAATTTTCAACAGATTTGCACCAAAATTTACATGCACATGCTCCAAGTTAGCAGGAAGGGCAAGACAGACTTTGCATTTTCCAACTCCCATCAATAGTGGAAATAATCAATTTTGTCATGCTTCTACGGCAGTTTTCATGTGGTTTGTGGCCATTTTCTACTGGCCAGAGTGACAGCCTATAGCCGGCTGCCATGAATAGATTCTATTGGCCAGCATGAGAGTCAACAGCTGACTGATATGAATGTTAACTAGCATGCTAGCATGCAAAAAAAATCAACAGCTGCATTCGTCACTAGTGGGAAAAATTTAAATCTGCATGGCACTTTACTCCAATTGGCTCATTCACATGCTTAAACTCAATGTTGATTGCGCAGAACTGGGTTGTGTGTAAAAAAGTATTTGTTGCTAACATTCTTTTTTCATCTGGTTTTTCTATCAAATCCATCACATGCTAATTCTGGGGTAGCTTCAAACCTTTGAACTGTAGTGTATATAAACTGTAGTGTATATATATATATACTAGCAGCATGGCCCAGCGTTGCCCGTGCTTGATTTAAAAATCGCACGACTCATACAGCAATTGCTATCACTTGACTTAAAATATTTTTGCCCTTCCTTGCCTTTAAAGGAGTGCCCTTTGCCGTGCTGATGTTGCTACATGCCTTATTTCTTGCCTATCTCACACTGCGAATTTTTTCTAAGCTCTATACTAAACATTAAATCAGTTACGAAAAAAGAACTAAACAAAATGAACACAAAACGATCAGCTTTAAAAAAGGACTCGTAACTGGAAAAACCGAATGGAAAACGAATGTTAACAACAAATACTTTTTCACACGCAACCCAGTTCTGCGCAATCAACATTGACTTTAAGCAAGTGTATGAGCTAATTGGAGTAAAGTGCCATACAGATTTAAATTTTTCTCACTTGTGACGAATGCAGCTATCAATTTTTTTGCATGCTAGCATGCTAGTTAACATTCATGTCAGTCAGCTGTTGGCTCTCACGCTGGCCAACAGGATCTTCCTGCCTATTCATGGCAGCCAGCTATAGGCTCTCACTCTGGCCAGTAGAAAATGGCCACAAACTACATGAAAACTGCCGTAGAAGCATGACAAAATCGATTATTTCTACTATCCATGGGAGTTGGGAAATGGCCTTCCTGCTAACTTGGAGCATGTGCATGTAAATTTTGGTGCAAATCCGTCAAAAATTGCAGCTGTGCATTCATTACACACACAAACACACATCCTGCCTTTTATAGATAGAGATTTGCAAATTATTGGTGATTTATTGAAAACTTATTGGTACATAATAAAATATGACAGTATATGAAAATAAGTTTCACTATTTTAGCAGACATTTCCTTCCCAAATTATCTGGAAATCTCATTTTGTATTTTCTGTTCCTAAAATATAAAAAAACTTATTCAGCCCTCTTCAACCCTTCAATAAATTTGTAATAATATTTCCGTGTGTTCTTTCATGAGTAAACATATAAAATATCCATTTTATTTTTCTAGATGTAAAAACAGTCATTTAAAATCCCAGACAAATTCGTAAAATACACAAATAAATCAAATAAGCACAAAAAAAAGATTTAAATAAACAAACGCTAATATTATTGATCTCTTCGGTATTCGTCTTGCCATATACTTTGCACGTATATCAGTGAGTTTGCAGAGAGAGATAAAGAAAAAAGTGAGAGAGAGAAATGTATGTATAATATCTTAGTAAATGACCAAAAATCAGAATTTGTATTGAAATGGATACTGATATTATATATATATATATGTGTGTGTGTTTGTGTATGCATATGTATGTGTGTGAGATTTTATCAAGCAAAACGTAAGGATTTTATTTTGCAACAAGTATTTATAAAATGAAGTAAAAATATTGTTAGATTCATAAAACCTTTTAATTTAAGAACACACACACACACACACATATATATATATATATATATATATATATATATATATATACCTCAGGTTAACTGAAAATCAAGGTAAATTATGGTGGATGGTAAGTAATGTAATTTAATGTCTAATAGATGAAAGTGAGTAAATGCTGAATTTATTTTTATTATAATGTCATTATTATTTAATTTATTTTTGTTTGAGAAATTAGCTTATATATTTATATATTTTTTAAATAAAAGATTTTGAATTTAACCAATATCTTTTAAGTTTTCAAGAATTTTCTATTTAAGTGAGATACGTTCACTTGTAATAAGTGTGGCATTCTTTAGATCAAAGTTATGGTTGAACTTTTTTCTGTGTATGACTAATGTACTAGATAAATTGTTCCTTTTGCATTAATAGATATGTTTTAATTTCTGCAAGTCTCTCCATTACTTCAGCTAAGAAATATATATATATATATATATATATATATATATATATATATATATATATATATATATATATTTATATGGATATGCATACAGATATATAAATATAGATACATACAGGTATATATAATAATCAAATAATAGTAATGTGACATATGAAAAATTACTGTAGGAAAAATAAATATTTCCTCCCCTGCTGATTTTCTGAGTTTAGCACCTCAGAAAAATGGGAACGGTCTAAAATTTTCAGGGTAGTTTCATCTTAAAAGTGAGAAATAGAATATAAAAAATTCTAGAAAATCACATATTAATTTTTGAACATTTATTTCTTTTTTATTGAAAAAATAAGTATTTCACCCCATAGCAAAACATAACTCAGTACTTCGTGAAGAAACCCTTGTTGGCAAGCACAGCAGTCAGACGTTTCCTGTAGTTGGTTACAAAGTTTTTTACAGATCCCAGGGGGGATTTTGGCCCACTCTTATTTGCAGATCCTCTCCAAATCCTTAAGGTTTGTAGGTTGTCATTGGGCAACTCAAAGCTTCAGCTCCCTTCATAGATTCTCTAAAGGATTAAGGTCTGGAGACTGACGAGGTCACTCCATTACCTTAATGTGCTTCTTCTTGAGTCACTCCTTTGTTGCCTTAGCTGTATGCTTTGGGTCATTGTCATGTTTTACTCAAGATTTCCCTGTACTTAGCCCCATCCATTTTTCCCTCAACCTGTCATACTGTTCCCTTAGCAGATAAATGACCCCATAATGTTTCCACCACCATGCTTAAAGGTTGGGATGGTGTTCTTGGGGTCCAAGTCAGCTTTTTACTCAAAACACGGCGGGCTGAGTTAATGCCAAAAACTCAATTTTAGTCTTGTATGACCATGAGACTTTCTTCCAACCCTGCTCTGAATCATTCATGTGCTCATTTGCAAACATCTGACAGGCCTGTACATGTGCCTTCCTCAGTAGGACTATATCATTTCAGTCCACTATGACATAGTGTGTTACTAGTGGTCATCTTGATGACTGTGATCCCAGCTGCCTTGAGATCATCAACAAGCTCTTGCCACATAGTTCTGGGTTGTTTCTGCATATTTCTCATCATCAAGTTCAATCCACTTTGGGAGATCTTGCATGGAGCTTCATACCAAGGGAGATTGATAGTCAAATTGGTGTTTCTTCCATTTTCTTATTATTGCACTAACAATCGACTCCTTCTCACCTAGCTGCTTGCCAATTATCTTGTAGCCATTCCATTCTTGTGCAGGTATACAATTTTGTCGCAGATATCTTTAGACAATTCTTTCATCTTGCCCATTGTGGATAGATTAGATTCTGATTCATTGAAGAATTCTGTGAACTAGTGTCTTTTATAAAGGTAATGAGTACTTGAGTAATAATTGAGTAATAGATCTAGTCTATATGCCTCCTGGTCACATAACTGGGCTGTGGGGCCTGAATCATTGCTGGTTGGTAGGGGATAAAATATTTATGTTTTCAATAAAAAAGAAATAAATGTTCAAAAATTAATATAATGTGATTTTCTAGAATTTTTTTATAGTCTATCTTTCACTTTCAAGATGGACCAATCCTGAAAATTATAGACCATTCCCATTTTTGTAAGGTGGCAAACTCAAAAAATCAGCAGGGGATGAAATACTTATTTTCCCCCACTGTAACTATGTAGACACAAACTCAATGCTGTAATTTAATTTTCTCAGGAGCATTAGTAATATCCTTTTTCAAAAATTTATTGCTGGTAATTTTTTACTTTGAAAATTCTTTGCTATAAAATGTATTTTTATACTTTCATAGTGTGTTGACACCAGTTTGGTGGTTAACTATTTGCCCATAGCTGGGACCCTAAAAGGTGCCACCACCCCACATCAGGGTGGACCTGAGAAGAATAGCAATTAAGGAGTGTTTTCACACCCGTCAAAACCTCCATTCTCCCCATCAGAGGCATTGCTGCCAGATGTATTTTATTGTCATACCCAGGATGAGGAAAGTTTTAGTGAACAAATAAAAAATTTATCATGAATAAGATGCAAAAAGAAAGAAAGAGGAAAAAGAAGAGAGAGAAAGAAAACAATAAATTGTGATGCAGGAGAGGTGAAAAAATGGATTCTTTGTACAGCTCTTTGCAATTCTGAACATGAATCATCATTTACTCAGAGATTTATAAAATAAATATAATCTATTTCTTGAACATACTGAGGGAGGAATTTATCTCAATAGATATTTGAATTTGCATAATTTATTATTTATAATTTTTATGCCATATACATCTTGATTAATAATAGAGAGCCAATATTTATGTCTATGAAAAGAATGAGAAAGAAACAAGGTCATTATCACTTTTTGTAGCTCTTGCTAAGGAAATTTAATTTCTTATATTATATATATATATATATATATATATATATATATATATATATATATATATTATTTTACAATAAACCTTTACTTATTTTATCTATCGTGTTTTTCAAGTATATATTCCAATTAGCATGGAATATAACAGGATGAAATGATTAAAAAAAATATATTTAATTTTTATACTTATTGTTTGTCTTCATTCTCTCCAATAATATGCCTGCATATGTACAAAAATGTGTGTGTATGTGTGTGTGCTTTGCTTAAGTATTCACCCTCTTTGAACTTTACTGGACAGTAAGCATTGGTCAAAACAACTATGGTCTGTACATGTGGTTCAAATGAATAAAGGATTTTGTGTAACTTCAAGAGGAAGTATTTAAACTTAGCATCTTAGTGGCGAAAATCATTAAAAAATATACATTTAATTTCTTATACTTATTTTTTGCTTTCATTGTGGGGTGGGGTAGCCATGGCCAAATGAAAAATAAGTAACAGAACTGTCCAACAAACAGAATTGACAAAGTTTGCAATAAGCAATGACAAGAAAAAGAAAAGAACTGTGTCTACATTTAGCGAAAGTCTTACCGTTATATGGAATGTATTTCTACAGCACTCTGTACTATTGCCAACTAAGACAATTTTTACATTTACATAAGTAGCAAAGTAATCGCTCTAAGTAACGCAGTTAATCGAAATAAGTTCTGTGTCATTTGTTGCGATAATAATAAAAAAATATCTTCTATTCATAAAACCATAAATTATTAAATGGCAGTATGTAACTTTCAGTTAAAAATACTAAATACTTGTTCTGAAGATGTTTATTCAATGAAAAGCAAAATTGCTTTTTATTTCATAAATTATCCATGTAATCTGAAATTATGACATGTTTTATCAAAGTTCTTACTCCTATTAGAAAGTTCTCATATGTCAGTCTTTAAATATCTTATTTTACAATTAACATATTTTGTGTGGGGATCAGTGTATTGCATAATAACAATCAAAAATGATTCTGTGGAATCAGTAGCCATGGTTAAATGCAAAATATGTAACACAACTGTCCAACAATGAGAACTGAAAAAGTTTGCAATAAGCAATAGAAAGAAAAAGAATAGAAATGGATAAAAGATTTTATGTAACTTCAAGAGGAAGTATTTGAACCTAGCATAAAACTGTTCCTTCCTACTAAACTGTTCTGGTATCAGTTATCTGCCCTTGTTAATTTCTCTTCATTTGTCATCTGTCATCATCTACGTAAAAGTCACGTCTCTTTCTACATCAGTCCTCACCTACTTGTGCTCTGCAACAAACTTTGAATCATGAAATTATTAAATTCCTTCCTGTTTCCCTTTCAGGGAATAGCCACACCAAGATTTATCCTAAAGGTAGGAAATGTTTTATTAACTTATTCAAGAATTATTCCTTTTATTCATGAACAATTATTATAATAACATGTTGTAGTATACTACGATATCTTTATAGATGAATGGAAGAGAAGGTGTAGAAATTGAAGATTATGAGTTTAAGGAGAATAGATAATTATGTATCTATTTGCTTTTCTCTCTCACAATCTCTTGATATCTATATCAATCTACTGATATCATTTTCAGTTTCTTTATTTTAAGCCCAATCCACAAGAGCCATCCTCCACCATCCCTTGAGAGTGAGCAGTGTTTATTGCATCCCCAAAAGAGTAAGTGCAGAGGGGTTTGTCCAATTTTCCCATGGTATGGCTGTTAAACCTATTTTAAACTTCAACCTTATCTATCTATCTATCTATCTATTAGGTTGGTGCAAAAATAATGTCGTTTTTTACGTTCAAATTCAAAAGATCATAACTCCTTTCATAATAAACTTTATTAATCGAAATAGGAACCATTAGAATCGACACATTTTTGCCAACGAGAAACAAGTTTATTTATCCCATTAGCATAGAAATCCGGAGTTCTGGAAGCGATGAAGTCATTGAAGGCTGATTCGGCATCATCTTGGCTTTTGAAGCATTTTTCGCGCAGGAAGTTGTCGAGATGCTTGAAAAAGTGATAATCGGTGGGCGAGAGGTCCGGTGAATATGGCAGATGAGGCAGAGTCTCGTAGTCCAAATCGTTCAGCTTCTGCAGGGTCAGTTGAGCAACATGCCGGCGAGCGTTGTCATGGAGGAGAATTGGTCCCTTCATATTGACCAATGTCGGCCACATACGTTGGAGCTTCTGGTGCATTTCGTCAATTTGTTGGCAGTACTCCTCCGCCGTAATCGTTTCGCCCGGATTCAAGAAGCTGTGATGGATGAGACTGGCCGCAGACCACCAAACAGTCACCATAACCTTTTTTGGTGCAATTTCGGCTTCGGGAAGTGTTGTGGAGCTTCTCCGGCATCCAACCACTGTGCCGAACGTTGCCAGTTGTCGTAGAGGATCCACTTCTCATCACACGTCACAATCCGCTCGAGAAATGGGTCGTTTTTGTTGCGCAGAAGGAGCATAGAAGACACCTCAAAACGACGATATTTTGATTATCGTTCAATTCATGTGGCACCCATTTATCCAACTTTTTTGACTTCCCTATTTGCTTTAAATGGCGAATGACTGGTGAGTGGTCGACCTCGAGTTCAACAGCAACTTCTCGTGTGGTTTTGCAAGGATCGGCTTCAATTAAGGCTTTCAAATGTTCGTTATCAACCGCAGTCGGCCGGCCGCGACCGTCTTCATCTTCGAGGCTCTCGTCACCATTGCAATTTTCTTGAACCACTCTTGTGCCACACGTTCGTTAGTGGTTCCTGGGCCAAACACATCATTGATATCACGAGCTGTCTTGGCAGCTTTTCGGCCTAGTTTGAACTGGAACAAGAAAATCGTGTGGATTTGAATTTTGTTCATGCTGTCGAAAAGCCTGCAAAAAAATGAATGAAGAGATTGAGAACAGTAACGAATAACACGATTCGATAGAGCGAAAAACGCACTTCAAAATGATATATAACATGGCTATATATATATATCAATGAATTAATTCAGAAATCATATATAAAAGTAACATATTTGAGAAAACAACATTATATTTGCACCAACCTATCTATCTATCTATCTATCTATCTATCTATCTCATTCATTTATTCATATCTATATATCTCATTCATATCTACAGTGGCTTGAAAAGTCTACACCCGCTTTGAAAATTTATATATTTTGTATAATTTAACAGAGAACAACACATTTTTTCAATTCCAATGATTGTTAAATAATAAGCAGATCCATCACACTTTCCTTTGATATAAAAATTACATTTTAAAAATTTTGCACTGATTCTTAAAATCATATAACTTAGAAAAATGTCTTTGAAACATCTACTCCCCACTTTGGAATGTCTTCAGCTAATACATTGTGGATGATCCTGCTGTAGTGGTCTACTGACAGATTTTGCCATTCTTCATGGCAGAACTTCTCAAGCTGTGTCAGATTGGATAGGGAACGTCAGTGCACAGCCAGCTTTTGATCTTGCCATACATTTTCTATAGGATTGAGGTCTGGAGACTGGCTGGGTCACTCCAAAACTGTGATTTTCTTGCTAGTAATCAAAGCTTTAGTACCTTTTTGACACATGCTTGGGGTCATTATCATGTTGAAACTTGAAATTGCAACCCAAGCACAGAGCTCTAGCAGACTTCAGCAGGTTTGCCTCCAATATTTCTTGGTACTTGACACTGTTCATGACACCTTGGATGGTTACAAGCTCTCCAGTCCCTGCAGCTGAAAAACAGCCCCAAAGCATGATTGGGTCACCGCCATGTTTTACAGTGGGGACGGTGTAATGAGGTAGGTGATCAGTGCCTTTTTTCCGCCAAATGTAGCATTACATATTTTTTCCAAATAACTCAACTTTGGTCTCATCTGACCACAAAATCTTTTGCCACATGGTCATGGAATCATTGATGTGACTTTTGGCAAAGTTTAGCCTAGCTTGCTTGTGCATAGGCTTCAGAAGGGGCTTTTTCCTAGCTACCCTCCCTTGCAGGCCAAACCGATGCAATACTCTGGAAATTGTAGATGCATGGACATCTGTCCCAGTACTGGAAACTGAAGCTTTCAACTCTTCCAGTGTTGCACTAGGGTTGGAGGTTGCCTCCTGGACCAATTTTGATTTTGCTCTTCTGGTAAGTTTGCTCAGTCTCCCAGATCTTGGTAGGGTAGCAGTGGTTTTGTGTACTTACCACTTTTTAACTGCAGTTTTAACAGTGCTTAGGGGCAATTCTAAAGTTTTGCAATCTTTTTATAGCCATTATTTTCATTGTACTTTTGAATAATAAGCTTTTTAAGTTCCTGAGACAGAGGCTTGCCCATTTTCTTTCCCTAGTTGGACATCTTGTGTTTACAGTCAGAGTCCAAAGACCAACATACCAAGAAACCATGTGGTGGATGATATTGTAGGCAGTTAAATCACCTTATATAGCAAAATAATAGACTGGCCAAGTTTGTTTATTATGGTATAACACACATGCCACTTTTGATTGTTCTGGATTGTATACATCAATGATAAACTATGTAATAACACAGTATAATATCTGAGGGGGTGTGTAGACTTTTGCAAAGACACTTTTCTAAGTTATATGATTTTAAGAATCAGTGTGAAATTTGTAAAATATAATTTTTATATCAAAGGAAAGTGTGATGGATCTGCTTATTATTTAACAATCATTGGAATTGAAAAAATGTGTTGTTCCCTGTTAAATTATACAAAATATATTAATTTTCAAAGGTGGTGTAGACTTTTCCAAGCCACTGTATCTATCTATCTCTCTATCTATCTATCTATCTATATTTCTAATTGATTTATTCCTATCTGTATATCTCATTCATTCATATCTATCTATCTATCTGTCTATCTATCTATCACATTTATTCATGTCTACATATATCATTTTTTCATATCTATCTATCTCATTCATCTTCATTATCTATTTATCTGTCTCATTCATCTATACATATCTATATATCTCATTCATTCATATCTATCTATCTATCTATCTCATTCATTCATATCTATCTATCTATATATCTATCTCATTCATTTATTCATATCTATATATCTCATTTATTCATATCTATCTAGCTATCTATCACATTTATTCATATCTATATATCTCATTTATTCATATCTATCTATCTATCTATCTATCTATCTATCTATCTCACTCATCTTCGTTATCTACTTATCTCACATGTCTTCATTATCTATCCATCTATCTATTCTAAACTTTTCAAATCTGTTTATCTATCTACTGGCAGAGAAGAGAAAAATTGTAAAAATTAAACAAGTTTAATAAAATTGAAAAGGATTAGGTCGAGGTGACTAATTTTAGAGTGGTACATATTGACCTTAACAGAATCATTTAGAAATTATTATGACAGGCAATTGATGTAAAAAGGAGAAATATAGAGATAAAAAAAACAGAGATAAATTAAATCTGAGGACAGTGTAAAGGATTTGGAAAGAGTTGGATGACTCTAATGGTGATTATGAAGGTATGACAGCTTGGAAAACTCACTCTGATCTTTCTGAAAAGAAAAGAACTCCCAAATTTTTGTGAGAGCTACAGTTTCAATATGGAGGCCTACATCAAATGCCTTGAGGGGGTTGTGCTGCCCTGGGTCAAGAGGGTGGCTGCTGAAAGACCCTATCTCTGGCAACAGTATTCTGCACTATGCCACAAAAGCAGGAAAACCCAGTCTTGGCTGTCAGAAGACCAAATCACCCCTTACATCTGAGAACCTAACTCTCCAGACTGCAATCCCCTTGATTATTATGTGTAAGGTGCAGTTTGAGTGAGAGGCCAACAAAATGCCTTGTAAGACAAAAAATGAACCAAAGGAATGGATTATGGTAGCAATCACCAACTTAACCAAGGAGACCATCCAGAAGATTTCTAGTAGATTATGGTGACGTCTGGAGGCTGTGATTTTAGCTAATGGTGATTTTATTAAATAGAATTAACTCTTTAGTATTCTAAGATATTTTGTGTAATTTTAGTAAATACTAAATACTTACTCGGGGATATAACAGTAAGAGATAGATCAAGTATCCACCATCATAAAGACTGAAAAATAAAATTGACAAAGATTATTGTTTAAGGTTGACGGACACGCATGTCTTAATTAGTTGTTTTTTTTTGTGTTTTTTTTACGAAATGGTCAAACCCAAACTCAAACAAAAACATTGTTTTCAATCGTTATGAGTCTCCCGATTGAATAAAATTTTATTATAAATAATTGTCTTGTAAATGGAATATTTAAAGAATTCTGAATGTTAAAAATAAAGAAAAAAGTGTGCAAGAGAATAAGAAACACTACCTGCCCCCCCAAAAAAGTGAAGTTTTGTTTCATCGGCTAAAAAATATAGGAAATCTGCTCCCATATTTAAAGGAACCCACACATACAAACAAACTGATGTGAGTTGTCCCCCTTCCATTTTCACGATGTCTCTTAATCATGTTTTCAAATTGATTTTGTGCAAAAACAATTATATTTTTTCCATTTTTGGTGCTGTTAGAACCACCACAAGGTAATTTTATGTAGTTCTGTGAAGTTTTGTTGAAATCGGTTGAAAAATGTAGGAAATCCGATCCAATATATAAACGTTACAGACACACACACACACACACACACACAATCTGCGTTTTATAATAAGTAAGATATCTGTTAAAATGAGATGTCAGTGTTTATTTTCATTTTTGCATAATTTAGACGACAATTTATCCATCGCAACCTGTATATATATATATATATATATATATATATATATATATATATATATATACACACACATAGACACACATGAAGATGGGTGCACACACACAGTCACATGGGCTCATATATCTGACTAGATGTGGAATAATCAGGAACAGAAACATTACTAACAAGCGAGAAAAGAAAAGAAAACTCATTAGGAGAGTAAATCGCGATTGAAATTGCATTTAAATTTTTGAGGATTAAAGTTGGCTGGAAATCATGGAGCTTGAACGGAGTTCCACAAGCGAGAGGTGTGAGAAAAGAAATTGTTAACATATAACTTATGACTACATCTGTAAATTGATGATATTTCAATGCAGGTCGAGTAGTAGTGCACTTAAGTCTAGGCATCAGAGCGAAAAGCTCGTGCAAACAATTACCATCAAAGTATTTAGGCATAGGGAGGCAACCTTACAGCAGTGGAAAAGAGATTGAAGCTGAGCTGCTAGATCAGGACTGATAGTATTGCTGATTCTTCTTTGGATTTTATCAAGAAGCTCCATGTAAATAGCAGGGGAACTGGCTCATATGTGACAGCAATATTCTAAGCATGGGTGAATGGTGAATGGTAGTCTTGTACACATGTAAGACAGATTCTGAAGAGAAAAATTGTCTTTCACAACACAGTGAACCGACTTTCTTAGCAGCTGACCTAGCAATGGATTTAGTATAGTCTTTCAACTTCATTTCAGCTGAGAATTTTAGCCAGAGAAGCCATGCATCACTTTCCTGGAGGTTAGCATCTGGCGAAAAGCAGAGAAGGCTTTCTTCAGATGACTAATGGCAAGAAGTTTAGTTTTAAAGGCATTAAAATCAAGTCATCTTTTGCCCCAGTTAACAGGACTTCAGGTCATTTTGGACATCGTCCGCCATTTTGATCTTCAGCCTTACTATTGAGAAAGGAATAAATAGTTGTCTTATCAGCATAGATAGCTGAAACATATTTTGGATTGAAAGAATAATTCTTTTTTTAAATGAATTTTACATTAACAATTTTTCAGATTAATAGTGATTATTCCAGTGAATGCGCTAAACCTGAGTGGAATTCAAATTTGGCTGTCCAAATTCACATTCCAAACACCAATCCATGCCATCAACCATACATCCAATGTTCCAGAGGTAACTTGTTCTTCTATGTGCCATGTATCTTCAGGATTGTGCAATCATGACTCTCCACAATTTCCTCTTTTTTGTAGCACTTAGTAATTTTTTCTTTTTATCTCTTACTATACAATTTTTCAGCCATTAAAATGGATAAATGGGTTTTATTTCTATTAAATCAAATTTTTTTCTCTGTTTTATGCATATTTAGTTAATTATATAAAAAGTATGTTAATTTATTTTTATTACTTGGAAATACAATAAATTAAAATGCATAAGTGTATAAATATTTGTTTCCACCCACTGCATATATATATATATATATATATATATATATATATATATGAAAGTGAACATTGAAGTCAACACTCAGAGGCTCAATGTTCACTTTTATATTTATATTTACATACGCTCTATCTCTGATATTGAGCACTTTATCCCATAAATATAGCACTTTAAAGATATATTTCTGCATATATATATATATATATATATATATATATATATATATATATATATATATATATATATATGTATATATATATACATATATATATATATATATATATATATATATATATATATATATATATATATATATATATATATATATATATATATATATATATATATATATATATATATATATATATATATATATATATATATATATATATATATATATATATATATATATATATATATATATATATATATATATATATATATATATATACTACCAGTGCAAAAGAATTCTCCTATTAACATATTAGTACAAAAACACACAATCTTAAAATTTAAAAATTCAAACTCAGCATTGCGACTGTACGCTCCCAAAAAATTTCTTACAATTAACAATATCATATTTCTAAAATATTTAGGATTACATCTATATTTTCGTTGTCCTGTTATTACCAAGAAGTAAAAAGCAAAAACAAATCTATTTCCATACCTGAAGATGTCCGTAGGAACAGACGAAAGCTTTTAAAAACTAAAAAAGACCTTATGCATCTGGAATTTATAAACAGGGATCATGACATTCATCTACAGGTTCAGGGTTAATGTACTTTATTAAAATTGTTTGCGAAGATGTATTCTCGCCATTTAAATCATTAACTTCTATATCTGTTTTTGTATGAATGATTTATGTAATATATATATACATATATATATATATATATATATATATATATATATATATATAAGCAAAAAGTTTGGGACCACCCTGCATTTCTTTGAAAAGACTATAAAATGAGATATTCTTGTGTTTTTTTAAAGTAAAAGATAAGATTTCAGTACAGCATGTTTGCTTTTATTTTGATAAAAATAAGCACTTAACTATAAACGATTGTCATGCAAGAGCTTCATATATTGAAACCTTTTTGCCTGTGGTGTGTATATATATATATATATATATATATATATATATATATATATATATATATTGGTTGGATAGATGTGAGTTTGTGACCCTGGGTTTCACACTTTTGCGATCGTCAGACAAATTTGTCTGACAATCACAAAAGCGTGAAACCCAGGGTCACAAACTCACATCTATCCAACCAAATATGTTAGCTCTATCTCTGATATTGAGCGCTTTTAATAAGTATCACAGATATAATATATAAATAATTATATATATATATATATATTTATTTATATTTATATACACACACTTTTCACACACACACACACACACACACACACACACACACACACACACACACACACACACACACACACATATATATATATATATATATATATATATATATATATATATATGAACTTGGACAAAGTGTTCATTATGTATCTATTTGTTTCCCTAAAATGATGTTATGGTAACACATTTTAAGGTTGGCAATGTATGTGACAGCTTTTTAGAATTATTACTTCCTGGACAGTTGTTAAAGGAAAATGTTTTATACAATTTATCACTCGTGTACACTTTATTTCTGTGAAGGATCATAATAAAACATTTGTGGTTAGCTATCTGACAAGAGAATAGAATACAGGAAGAGATGGATTCACACTTTTCCCAAGAGCATTTCTGCTAAGTGAACATAAACGGAAAAGTGGGAATTAGAACTTTGGCTTGCTAAATCCATTTCCCATCTGAAAATGCACCTACATACATATTTTATTTATTTATTGTTATCCACCTTTTTTCTCAGCTTACTGCAGGACCCAGCTTTTCTGAATGGCATAAATGGCAATGGATATTCCTCTGACCATGTATTAACATGTGAATTCAGAGTTATACTTTTTCTCAAAGACTTGTGACCCTACCAAGCTTTGAAAAGGGTACCTACCAAAAAAAATAGTTCAGCCTTTTAGACACTCATTTCCAATATGCCCAACTATTTTTTTAAAATCCGTATCACACCATACAAGGCAGTAAAGCCACTAAGAGGATGATGTAATGAATATGTATACACCTGAGTTCCTCTTCACAGTAATATGATTGGCTGGTGTCAGCCATAAATACAGACTGATGCAGAGGTAGAGGACGATGCCTATTGGCTATGCCTATAGTCTACGACTATTGCCTACACCTATTGCCTACCACTACGACGAGGACCAGTTATTACGGTTACCTGCTAGATTGTCCTACCTGGTTACAGTAGTCAACAGCCACATTTTTTAATCAGTATTACCCCATGCAAGGCAGGAATGACACTAAGGGTTTACAGGCTATGGAAGAATTAGGAACAGAAACATTAATAATGAGCGTAAAGAGGAGAGTGCAATCAGGAGGACAGTAGATATTGATTGACATTGCATTTAAATTTTTGCAGAGTAAAGTTGGCTAGAAAGCATGCAGCTGCAAGGGAGTTCCACAAGTGAGAAATGTGAGAAAAGAAACTGTTAGCATAGAACTTAAAGTTACATCAAGCCAATTGTAAATTTATTATATCTTGATGCCAATCTCGTACTGTGCTTAAATTCAAAAAGTCAAGGTACCATAGCAAAGAGCCCATCTGAACAATTACCATGAAAGTATTTATAGAAAAGGCACAGAATGGCAACCTTATGGTTATGAGAAAGTGACTAAAGCCAAGCAGCTGGATCAGGACTAATAATATTACTTTGGATTTTATCAAGGAACTCAAGGTTAATAGCAGGAGTACCAGACTATATGCAATAGCAATATTCTAAGCATGGGCAAATGGTAGAGATAGGTATTTAAGATAGATATGCAAGATAGATTATTTAAACCTTACCTGATGTTTTAGATTCTGTTTTTATTTTAAAAAAGATTAATTTAAAATTTAATTTAGAGGTTATTATTTAGTATTGAGTGTACTGGGTTTTCTTGATGGGAGTGGACTAAATTTATGGTTTAAATAAAAGCACTTGCATCTGTAAAAAATATTTCCATATTCAATCACAAAACAAAAATTGAAAAACAAAATCTTTATGCTTACAATCCCTGACAAAATGTGTTTTGGCTTTAAATAACCCACAAAGTGTTGATAAACCTTAAAAAAACAAACAAATCAGACAAACAAATCATGAGGGAATTGGAAAGTGGGTCGCGGGTAGTATCTGAAATTGCATCCAATGATAGAGATTTAACTAGGAGACAGAATTAAGTTACCCAAAACCATTTTTACTTACAGGTGATATAAATTCTAGCACCTGTTTGGCACTCACAGACGTTATGTATTGCTTTTTGTTCTTTTTGTTCCCTCGCCCAACAGACACATGAAGAATTAATTTTTTCATATGAGTGTTGTATTATAAAGTACTGTATTTGATGGCATATAAGATGCACAGGTGTATAAGACACACCCCAATTTAAGCAATCAAGAAAAAATTCGTAATTAGTAAAGTTAGTAAAATTATTAGTAAATGGTACAGACTAGGCTATATTTATGAGGTATCATTTTGGTTAAACAAGCCATGATTACAATTAAATGAAAAATAATAGGAAAAAGAACACGAGCCTATAAAAAATTGAATATATCCAAAGGTAAGAAAACAAAATAAAAGTCAAGCAGTTATTACAATTGAGCAAAACTGTTCAGTTACTATTAAAATTTTATTCATCTTCAAATCCATAAAATTCCTCGTCTTCATTATCAAAACTCTGATATGCATTTTCAATACTACTATCATGGAATAATTAGGATATAAAAATTCTGATTGTATTTATACCAATGCAACCGGAAATTATGCTGTTAAATATGGCAGTTCTTTCATTGCAATAGGTTAGAAGTATAATGTTGTTAAACCTCAAACTTGAAACTCTTAATTCCTATCTTAATTCCTATCCATGGCTAAAAACATCACTGACAATGTGTGCTAGATCATCTGAGGGATGTATTTCACAAAATTTCTTATTTCTGTTAAAATACAATATGTCAGATTTTTTTAATGCAATTCAATGTTTTCACAATGAAATTGCTATTAATCAATCAATGAGGAGAATAGAATATTAATTTCTATTGCATGTAAAGTAGGAGATCAATTTTCTGTTGCTATTAATTAACAAATTGACCCACAATCCCTATGTCAGATTTTATGTTGCAAATCAAGGTTTTCACAATAAAATTGCTACTAAACAACCGATGATGGGAAAATGTTCAAGACATATTTACATTAAATATTTACAGAAGTTTCTACTGGACATAAAGAGGGGATTAGTTTTTTAATGTTATTAAGTAACAAATTGATCCACCCCAGAATTACTACACTGTGACAGATATTATGTTGCAAGTCAATGTTTTCATTCATGTATTAACCAACTGATGATGGGAAAATGTTTGAGACATATACATTAAATATTAATAGAAATTTCTACTGGACCTAAAATTGGCAGTTAAATTTCCATTGTTATTAAGTACTAAATGGATTAACACCAGAATTAATAAACTATGTCAGAAGTTATAATGAAACTCAATGTTTTCACTATATGATTGGTATTAACCAACTGATGTTAATAAAATCTTCAGTATATACTTATATAAGCAATATATTATGTGCATTTTAGCTTATAATATCTATTCTTTTTTTAAAATAATGAAAATAAATGGCTATAGGTTTTATTATACAAACAAAATAAATGTAACTGAAATTTTTATTTGTTTATAAGTCTGAAAGGTATATGCCATAGAAACATATTTAATCAATGCAACATCCCACATACCTAAATTATTATTTTATTATTTTATCTGTAACTTTAGGTTACTTGACAATCTGTAATCATTATCAGTTTTTTGTCTATTCCTGTTATTATATTTTTCTGCTTTAACTTGGATTACTTCCCAGAGATTTTCTGTGCTTGAATATTTTCCCATTCTCATCTGTCTCCTTTTTTATGTTTTTTTTTTTTTTTTTTTTAAGCGTTTCACCCCAAGCAAGGCGGAAAGCCACTAGGACGCAAGGGGTTACAGAAAATTTGGAGCAAGATCAGATAGGAGTGATAGAAGAAAGGATGAGGAGAATAGTAGTGGATAGATTAAACCACCAGGATATGAGTGGTCATGGATCTTCATACCTTCCTATTCCTTAAAGTACTGAGTAATGTTTGTTTTATTTCTTATCCCTTCCACCCACTTTCTACCCTGCATTTACACAAGCTGTTTAGGTAGGTTACCTCATTGCCTTCCCCTATCACCTTTGCCATCAATATGTCCAGTGAGTGTCAAAGGCCCTCCTTCCTCATTATAGATCCAAGAAATTTCATCTATCTCTTTCCAATTCTGAGTATAATTGTGTTTTTTGCTTCAATTTTCCATAAGACTTCCCTGTTCTTTACACGTTCTGTCCATGGTATTCTCAGCATTCTTTTTGAAAAACCACTTTTCTGTTGACTCAAATCTACTCTACATCTGTGAGGAAATTATCCAACATTCATTGCCAAAGAGGATTTTTGATATTACAGAGAAGTTCAGCACTCATTTCTTTGTTTCTAATAAATTGTCTTGTTTCTTAATACTTTTCTTAGCTTTTGGAAGGCATCTTTGGCTATTCCATTTGGATTTTAATGTCACATTTTCTATTCTCTATTAAAACACTTTGGAGATATTTAAACTTCTGTACTTGTTTAATTTTAGCATCTCCAATTTGTAATTTGCATCTTGGACTTTTTCTTTTGCTGGCAACAATGCCTTCTTGTTTTTGAATTGTTACTTAGTCCTTTCTTCTCCCTTTCATTTCCACCTTTATTAAGTCCTGTAGTTTTCCTTGTGTCTTTCATCAACACAGTGTCATCTACTTATTTTATACCATTGTGCCCACTGATAATAAATCCTGTTAGTGTCTTCAGCTCCTTTAAGATAGCCTTACTGCAAAGAATTTACACTGTTTATATTTGAACTATTGTTCTCATCTTTGCTGTTATCACATTGTAGCTGTTCGTACCCTCCAGACTTCCAGACTTAAGTCTTGTTTACAGTCACTCTCTAACACAAATACCATTGCCTCCCTCTGTCTTTTCTACAAATACTTTCCCAATAACTGCTCCGACGAGCTACTTTCACTAGTTCCCAAACTGCATGAATTTAAATGTACCACTAGGTTAGCATCTCAGTCCCACCCTTTCACTTTTGAAATGCTTAAATCACAGCCATCTCTTCTACTCCAATAACTTCATGTCTCACATTTCCCGTCTGTGGAACTCCGTTCCTCTTACTTGCTTCCCTCCAACTATTCAAATGCAATGTCAGTCGACATCTCCAGATGCCTTGACCTATTCCTTGTCATTCTCTTCATCCTTTCTTCTTTCACACCTCTTTACTCTTGCTCTCACTTTCTGTAACCCCTTGCATGCTAGTGGCACTCCTGCCTTGCTTGGGGTGAAAAGTTTAAAAAAAAGTGTATATTGATATGCATAACCTACAGGGAATTCTGAACTGAACCCTTTATTTAATCAACATGTGTAGACTGTTCTAATTCCAATGCCCACTTATAGATATATCACCTATTACTGATTAGTTACTGTTCACTTATAGTACACACTACCAGACCCAGGGATTGAACTCACAATTACTATGTCCCCGAATTCACAAACCAATGTTTTTTTTTTCTGTAGGCAGGTGCTACAACAGCTGAAATGTATGGATGACAACAAATATGACGACAATAGTCCAGATATAAATAGTGTAAATAATGATAACTTTTCATCCTGGAAATTCAAATTTACTCTAAAAGCTGAATAAATCTGGTGAGAAGACACATCCTTGTCTTACACTCCTTTTTGTTCTTTCATATCTACTCAATTCCCTTTCTGTCCATATCCAGGTGTTTTCTCATGTTCTGCATTATTCTAAGACCCTCCCAAAACAGATAAAGTTTTCCTAACAGTTCAAATAGATATTTGTGTTGCATCTTATCAAATTTTTTGTGCCGTCTCCAAGACAAAACTACTTTCATTTAATTCCTGTCGTGCAAGAGAACTTTTTTCATCAGAGTCCATCTTACACATTTATGAATCTATCATTCAGCCATGCATTGAATATTGTTGCCATATCTTCTATCATCATCATTTGTAATAATTATGGATCTGATCAGTGATCTGAAAAGTAAACAAAGCAATTTTTAAAGAATTAATGGATTTATTTTTAACCCAATATTTTTATTGCTTCAAATCCATCCCTTTAATCAAATTTGAAGTAATAAAAATATCAGCTTAAAAATAAATCCATTGATTCTTTAGAAATATATACATGCAGGCATGTGTAGATTATGTGATATGTCCCCTCAGGATGCAGGTGATCATGACTCTCCACAATTTCCTTTCTTTTGTAGCCCTTAATAAATTTTGTCTTTTGTTATATCTCATAAACCCTGTTCAACCATCAAGCTCACTAAGTATATTATGCATTACTTTCCTCTATCACTCTTGTCCTGTGAGTATCAAATTTTCCAAGCCCTGTTTCCTTACTATACACCCTAGACATTTCAACTGTCTCTTCTTGATGTTAAGTATATGTTTCCTTTTTGTTTTCATTTTCTCTTAAACTTCATCGTTGCCCACATATTTGGTTCATGGTATCCTCAGCATCCTTCTGTAGAGCCACATTTCTGTTACTTTAAGTCTCTTATTTGTCTTTGAGGAGACTGTCTAGTATTCACTTCCATATAGGAGGACAGATATCACATAAGAGTTCAGAGTTCTTTTGTTTGTTTCTAATGAAGTTTTCCTGTTTCTTAGTCCTCTGCTTAGCTTTTGGAATGCATCTTTGGTTGTCCCAATACACCTTCAGATTTCAGTGTCACACTTTCCATCCTTTGTTAAAACACTTCCCAGATATTTAAATGTATTTGTTTGATTTAGGTATCTCCAATTTGTAATTTGCATTATGGGCTGTCCCTTTTGCTAACAACCATTCATTTTGTCTTCTTCTTGCGGTTAATCATTAATCCTTTCTTCTCGCTTTAACTTCACTAATTTCTGTAGGAGTTTTTGTAGTAGTTTCTTTCTATGTGTGTTACCAATACTGTCTTATCTGCATATGTGTAGATACTAGACAGAAATTATACATTTTTAATGTATATTTTCTTTTTTATAGATATCATACATAGAAAAACATTTCTGAATGCAACCATCTACAACAATGGCAGCAGAATGTCTCACCTGCTATTCAAATTATCAAAAAATGTACAGTAATACTATTGCATCATTGAAAATAAACACCAAAAAATTAATATAATGGAAGAATCCAATTTCTCAATGGAATTCATGTTTGCAACTAAAAAGGGATAAAAAAAAAGGACAGTGTGATTAACTTTTATATATATTTTACTTTTGACCTTAATTGAATCCCTTGCTAAGTCAACTAAGTAAGTTAGATCACTGTGTCATGCAAGACATTTTTTCTCTCCAGAATCTATCATGTATATCTATAAGTCTACCATTCACCCAAGCTAGAATATTGCTGCTAGATATGGTCTGGTGACCCCGCTGTTTACATTGAGCACCTTGGTAAAATCCAAAGAAGAATCAGCAATATTATCAGTCCTGATCTGGCAGCTTGGCTTCAGTCTCTTTCATACAACCATAAATTTTCCTGTCAGTTCCTTTTCTATAAATACTTTGATGGTAATTATTCAGATGTGGTCTTTGCTATGGTAACTAAACTTTTGTGAATTTAAGCACATTGCTAGGCTGGTGTTGAGATCATCAATTTACAGTTGGGCTAGCTACATGTAACTGTAAGTTCTATGTTAACAGTTTTTTTCTCACAACTCTCGCTTGTGGAACTCTCTTTCAGCTCCATGCTTTCCAGTCAGTTTTAATCAGCAAAAACTTAAATGCAATGTCAATCACTATCTACTCTCTTCCTGATTACTCTTTCTTCTTCCTGCTCATGATTGTTTCTGTTCCTAATTCTTCCACATCTTGTAACCCCTTTTGTCTTAGTGGCTTTACTACCTTGCTTGGGGTAAACTTGATTTAAAAAAAAGAAAAAAAAAATAGAAATGATTGTATATTCTGCAAGTATTTCAAAAGGAAAACATTGCAAAAACCTATAAAAATGGAAGTGAAATATCCTGAACTAGATTTTTTAGCCATCTCAAGAGCTGTAACTTAAATTTCTGGACTTTAATATTTCAATTAAAATTTGGCTCCCCAACGTCTCTTCATTTTAAAGCTCTCATTAACTGGAAACCTCGGGATCCATGATTTCATTTCCTTTTCAATTCTGATTCATTTTGTTTCATTTGAATAAATTTCCATAAACTAATGTTAAAAAATATTCTAACTGCAAACAATTTGAAACTGGACTTTGAATTGTGATAACAACAAAATTGCAAGGAAAAAGAATTCATTTAACACCACTTTTTCAATTATTTATGAAATATAATTTTTCCTTAATCAATTTTTATCAAGTGATGTTACCAGGGCATCAAAGTTTTAATTCACAGTTAACAACTATTAAAACTTTTGCAGGATTATGCAGAATTTGATCAAATACAAGCAAAAGTTAAGCAGATGTTCATAAAAACTTGAAAGATACAAAAATTTACTTAGTCGAATTAAAGCTATTCTAAATGCTGGACATATGGCTGAGTGGTTCGATGTTTGCATTCTGACCATGAGATCAGTGTTCAAAGTTTAGAGAGGTGACTTCTTGATAATGTACAGTGCAAAAGTAAGTGAACCCATATGATAATATTTAAAGAAATTGTTTCTTTTTTTCCAGATGATCAACAAATCTTAATTAAAATATATTTTCATTAAGAAAAACCTTTATTAAGTTAACTATGACCACTTTCAAAAATTAATCAAGCTGAAATAAAAAAATATTAATTAAAAATTAAAATGTGCAAAAGTACATGAACCCTTACATTTAATATTTGGTGATTGCTCCTTTTGAAATTACAATGTCAACCAGTTTTTTTCTATAATTTTTAAGAAATTTCTGGTAGTAGTGAGTGCTGATTTTTTACTATTCTTCTTGGTAAAAATCCCACAATTGCTTAATATTATTGTTGGAAAGTCTAGCCCTGATTTAAACCCCACTTTTGAACTGAGGACAAGACACTTTTGTTCAAAATCACTTGGGATCTTGCAGAGTCCATTGTGCCATCAATGCATACTGTTCCAGCTGCAGCAAAGCACTCCTAAGTCATAATACTGTCACCACCATATTTAATGGTTGGTATCAAATTCTTGTCTTCAAAAGACTGTATTAGGGGCCCGCCAGATATACCACTGATTCTTCTCTCTAAAAAGGTTTTATTTTCATTTCATTTCATTTCTCCCAGAATGTTTCTAGCTTATTAATATGAGCTTTGGCATAGTTGAGGCAAGCATGCTTGTGCTATTTCAAAAGCAGTGGCTTTTTCTAGACATTCTGCCATAAAGATCAGCATTGTTCAGATTTTGTCACCCTGTAGATGTTTGCACATTGATTCCTACATTGGCCAGTGAGCATTGGAGAATCGCAAAGGTCATAGCAGGATTTTTCTGGGCTTGCCGAATTAGATGTCTACTTGATCTTGCTGTTATTTTTCATGAAAAGCCACTTTTTGATTGTGTTGCCGTCATACCAAATGACTTCCATTTATAAATAATTTGTTGCACAGTGGAGAAGTGCATACCAAATCATTATAGGTTTCAACTATGCAATTTTTTAAAGCTTCAGGAAGTTCTTTTGATCTTTGCATATATATATTTTTCAAAATTTAGTCTCTAACTGCACATTTTGCATACACAATGAGTTATATTGTTTGACTGCACTATACACAAAAAAATGAACATGTGTCATTTTGATTTTGACATGAATAAGGTTCACTTGACATAACTGCTGTATAAACCATTGGTTGACACTGTGAGTGTTCAAGAAACACAAACGTTACTGAGCAGATATCTGCAACAGGGATTAGCTAGCTATGCTAACACAGGCATAATTTCATATGAGTGTCCAGCCATGCTCTCAATACTGTAACATTTTTTATATAATTACATTTATTTTTTTAACTTTACTTCAATGTTATGTTCAATGACTTTTATGCTTGACATTTTGTGCTGAATAGAACTAAAAATAAATGAATTATCAATGATCCTGCTTGGATGCACATAATGAGGAAAGAGGGTTTGGATAATTTGACACTCACAAGATAGATTACAGGCAAGAGAGATAGGAGAAAGTATTGAGTAACCTACCTAACAAGTTTGTGCTAACAGATAGCAGAACAGTGACTTGAATATTTGGAGAAAAGACAGGCCTACCTTAGAGCTATAAAGGACAGGAAATTGTAGAGAGCCATGACTGACCATGTACTCAACAAACATAGCATATGCAAGTAGCCACTCATTAAGCTTGGTGTCCACTTACATTGCATTTATAGAAAATACATAATTTGTAAATAAATAACGGTAGCACCCCTGTATTTAACCAAGCTCACTTTTTTATTTTTTTATTTTTATTTATTATTTTTAAGGATATCACCCTAAGCAAGGCGGAAGTGCCACTAGCATGCAAGTGGTTACAGAAAGTGAGAGCAGGAGTAAAGAGGGTGTTTAAGGAAAGGATATAGAGGAGGATGTGGATCAATTTCAAGACATCAGAAGATGTCGATTGACATTACATTTGAATATTTGAAGATTATAGCTATCAGGGAAACAAGTAGGAGGAAGGGAGTTCCACTGACAGGAAGTATAAGATAAGAAGCTGCTGGAGTAGAAAAATGGCTATATTTAATGATTTTGTCAGTGAAAGGGCAGGACTGAGATATCAACCTAGTAGCATGCTTAAATTCATGCAGTTGGGGCACCAATGAAAGTCGCTCGTCAGAGCAGTTAGAACAAAAAAACTTGTAGAAAAGATAGAGGGAAGCTGCAGCATGTCTGTGAGAGAGTGACTGTAGGCGAGATGCCAGATTAGGACCTATCACATTGTATATCTGTCTCTGTATTCTTGTCAAGGACCTCAAGATGAATAGCAGGGGCACCAGACTATATATGGCAGCAGTATTCAATGCAAGGACAAATGGTTGATTTGTAGATTTGAAGTATGGACTCAAGCAAGAAAAACCTTCTAGCATGACACAGAGAACCAACTTTCCTTTTAAATCAAATTCTATTGGTTAAAAACTAACATCACCATGTGAAATATTTGACCAATCAGAAAAAATTAAAACCCTATTTCTCCCAAGCCTACTTTCAGGAAAAATTTCTTATAAGGACCCACAGATTTCAACTTTCCACACTGTTCAAAAACAAGAGAAGACATGGCTCTATAGCTTTTTCCTTCCCCCCAGTATGTACTGAAAGAAGCATGTATCAGTGACTTCAAGCAAATCAACACCAACAACAACAACTTGAACAACCAGTTAAAATGAACCATCTTCAACAGCAAAACAAAAAAAAATTGGTGAATCTTTAATAACATTAAAAGTATTTTCTCAGCTACAGCATTTTCCTGTGGAGCAACTATTTAAAAGTCTTTTCTAAACTACTGTTTTTTCTGTGTACCAACAACCAAAGATTTTTACTCCTTTTTGACTCTTTTAAATTCATATTTCTTTCTTTTCATTCACTTTGATGGTGGCCCAATTACTTAAAAATCTTTTCTAAACAACAAATTTTTATTGTGTAACAACTAACTACCCAGTGACTTTTAAATCAATTAAGACTGTTACTCCTTTTAAACTCTTATGAATTCATGTACACAAGTTTGTAAATACAAATAGTTTATTTAACGGGCATGCACATGTTTGCATTATTTTTATTTTATCATAGTCTGGTATTTGGACATTCACCTTTTTAATATAAAATAACATTGATGGCTGAATTTCAGTAGTTCTTATTTTTCTTAATTTTCATCTTCTCTCCATAGTATTTTTAGTATCTATCAATACTGCAATAAAATAGGTATGCAAGGAAAATAGCATGAGACTTGACCTTGTTGTTTCCATTTTTCTTGTTGCTTCAACAACATGACGTGTCTTATCTCTGTCTTTTTTCAAATATTTTCATGCCAACTGCTCTGACAAGCTTTTTTCTCTATTGTACCAAATACATGATACTACTAATGTCATCTAGGTCCCACCATTTTATTGTTGGAATATCTAAATGGAACAGCCTCTTCTAATCCAACAGTTACTTTTCTTGCATTTCCCACCTTTGGAACTGTCTTTCATATCTTTACCTGCCTGATAACTACAATCTTTAAAAATTTGGATGTCTTCTTTAATCCCATTCATCTTTTGTCCTTATCTCAATCTACGCTATTCTCAATCTTCTTCATTTGCACTCCCTGTAACCCCCTGCATACTAGTGGCATTACTAAAATTCTTATCCTTGCTGATTTTACTGTTGAAATAGTTAAATGCATCCACCACTTGCACTCCAACAGTTTCTTTTTTGGCACTTCCCAACTTTGGAAATCTACCATTTGTTTGCTTGCCTGATAACTATAATCTTCAAAAATTTAAATGCAACCTGAATCACCATCTGTGTTCTTGAACTCCATTCATCTTTTGTCGTTTCCTCAATCTTCTCTGTTCTCAGTCTTCTCTTTCACTTTCATTCCCTGTAACTCCCTGTGTACTATATTACCACCTTGCTTTGGGCGAAATGATTAAAAAAAGTTCTTCTCAACATTTTTCAATAGAAATGCATCACTTTAAGACTTTTCTTCATTTACGAGGAAATTGCTCAACATTTATCACTATATAGGGGACCATATGCAACACAGATATCCATAAATCTTTTTTTATTTCTAACAATATTTTCCTTTATCATAGTACTATACTTAGTTTATGGAAGGCATCTTTTGCTACCCCTATGTTTCTTTGAATTTTTGCATCACATTTTCTGTAATCTGTTATTTGTTCCAATATCCTATATATATTTTTTTCTGGAAGGCATTTTTTTGCTATATTTATGTCTCCAGATTTCTATGTTACATATTTCATCTTCTATTAATACCTGACATAAAATATTGAATTATTTTAACAACTTGATTTTGACATCCACACGTTACAATTGTAGCATCAAGATTCTAATTTGCTTTACTTTGTATCAGAGGTTGTAAGCAACATGAGAACCATAAAAATGTTTAAAACATGGTAAACATTTCTTTTATAATAGCTTATACTGTGAGTTGTCTTTCTGATTCTAAATATGAGTACTCTTTTAATCACCAGATATTCTTCTATAGAAACATGTCTCACTCACTTTGAGTTTGTTTGTCATCTGTAAGTAAATTGTCCAATATTCACTGGTATATAAGGGGATTGATAGATTGATAATCAGCCTTTCAGTAATCTTTCATTTGTTTCTACTGAATTTTTCCAAAGACTGAATAATTTGTTTAGTTTCTGGATAGTATTTTTTGCTCTTCTAATAAATGCTTTCATTTCTGTCTCATTTGACTGTTACAATACTTCCTAGATAGTTATTTTTCTCTATCTGCATTATTTCTGATGCTTCGAATTTGTTCCCTCCCTCTCTCTCTCTCTCTCTTTACTGCCTTGCTTGAGGTGAAACTGATAACAAAAAAAAACAGACAAAACACCTATAATAGTGTTATAATAAGTGTTTGGTTGTGGGAGAAAGGAATAACGAGGATTAAACTTTAAACAATAATTATTGTTAGTATATATACGGTGTCATACAGATATCGCAAAATAGGTGGAATGTCCATTTCTCTCTTCTCTCTCTCTTGTTCTTGTAACGGCATTCACCCGAGGTGGGTTGAGCTGGCTCTAATATTGGAGTTTCATGGGAATTTGGAATTCACAAGCGGTCCCCAACCCACATTTATAGCACATGAGATTTGATTCTAGTGGCGAAGGTTTTGTGCAGGCCATCTACACTTTTTGAAGGGCTGATTACAGAGACCTGGTGCACTACATGCCACAAGGTCCCCAAACGACCCTCCGCAGGTTTTGAATTCAGAGTTTTCCTTCTCCTAGACCAGTTGCCATCCATGGCTATAGAACCCAGTCTGTCCTGCTATTTACCCATAGCTGGAGGGAGAAGAAGAAGATCCACACCTTTCCCAAGGGTATTAGCACGTAAGTGAATGTAATGGATTCAACTGGAATTCGAACTTGCCTCTCTGATTCCTCAATCCAAGCTGCTATCTATTACTCCACCGTGCCTCCTCTGTCTGTTTCTTGTACATTGTTTGGATGGTGATCAGGGTTAAGAGAAAAGCTAGCAGTTGACCTATTTTTGTGCAGGCTGAGGTTATGGGATATGGTCAGTGTATGTGTTGGTTATGCTGAGGTGATGGTATTCAGTTGGCGAGGTGTCGAGTTTGGTAGGCCTGCTCTATAGAACGGCTTCCTTTGTGTTGATAGATTGGTGCCACTGTGGTGGGTCGAGTTGCTTGCATGCTTGCAGAATCAAAGTCACCTCCTTGCTAGTCAGAGTCACTTCCTTGCAGAGTCAAATTTTTGTGGAGTCAAAGTTGCTTGTTAGGCAAAGTCAGAGTCACTTAATTGCAGAGTCAGAATTACTGCTTGCAGTGGTAGCTTTATCGTAGAGTTGTTAGGTCTGTTCTGTGAAATGTGGCCACGGTGATGGCTGCAAGGGAATGCCTTGTACATGTTGGTTATGCTGAGGTGATGGTGGTGGGTTGCCAATGTGTTGTCTTGGAGTGGTTGCAAAGCTATGAATCTGACTATGAAGATATGAGAGTGCAAGAGTGAGTAGTCAGGAGAAGTCACAAACCTGATTTTGCCAATGCCTATTGCTGTGAGCATTAAGAGTCTGGAAAAGTCTGACTTTGCTGATGCGGAATGAATCAGAAAGAGATCTAACTTCAATGGAGTATAACAATAGCACCATCTATGTTAATGGGAATAAGAAGATTAACTGTTCTCTTATAAGGAAACAGTTTTTCAAGAAAATAGGTTTCTTTTAAAGTTTACTGTTATTGCTCTTTCTAATCTTTTGTTTAAGTTAGTTTGGAAAGTCAAAATCTTGAATATATCTTTATTTTTTTCTTTTAATTACACATGTTATCCATTTCAGTTGTTGTTGCTGTTAAAAGTCTTCAAGTGATGTCATTTTTGTTGTATCTGGTAGAGTTCTTTGTTTTTTATGATTTTGTAATTTCAGTCCAAAAGATCAAACAAATACAGACCCCTTCAAAACTCACAGAGTCGATTTGCTTAAATCCATTTTTAATCGTTGCTCTGAGAAAACATTTCTGAACGAGTTTGACGCCATGTCTATGAGAGTCTAGATTTTAGATCTATTTTAGAACATGACTCGAGTTCTTAACTAACACAAAACATTATTCCACTCACACTTGTCTCTTTTGTTATGCATTGTGTCTTCTTTCACTTAATAGTCCTTTTTTTAGCTTTCCATTACTACCTTGTCTATGATTCCTTTCAATTTCCTTTCCGAGTCTGCCATCAACATGGTGTCACCCACGTATCTTATGTTATTAGCATTATATCTGCTAATAATAAATCCTGGAAAATCTTTGATTTTTTCAGATATTATCTCAGTAAATCAATTTTTTTTCAAAGAATAGCCTTGTGTTTTAGTATTACACAAACTCTTACAGGCACATGTTGAGGCAGAGTATCTTTATTCTTTTATGTGCCATGATCTTTCAGGATGTGAGATTTTATGGCTCTCCACAACTTTCTATCCTTTGTAGCTATTAGCAATGTTTGTCCCCTTACTGTCCATTCCCTGTTTTGCCATCAATTTATACAAGCTCATTGGGTAAGTTATTCAGTGTTTCCTTCTTCCACTCTTGCCTTCATTATATCCTGTGAGTGTCAAATTCTCCAATCCTTCTTTCCACATTATATGTACTTAGAATTTTTAACTCTTTCTAAGTACAAGTGTCATTTTTGTTTCCATTATCCATAAAACTTTTTTATTGATTACATGTTCATTCCATTGTATTCTCAGCATCCTAGTGTAGAATAACATCTCTGTTACCTCAAGTTCTTCTTCATTTGTGAAATTACTAATAGGAAACTAGACAGCTCTAAGAATTCAAATTATTTCCATATAGTCATTCTTTTGTGGCATTAAACATTACCATGAGTCAAAGGTCTTTTCTTCATATACAAGTAACTGAAAAAATGTTTAAAGTACTCTAAATTAGAACTTATTTCTGTGTTGTTTACTATATTGTAAGTAATGTATTATTGAATATTAATACTCTGTCAAAATAAAAAAAAAGAGACCTGGGAAACTGTTGCTGCAAATCAGCCTTTCTTATGAAGTAGATCTGCAACATGCTGTCAAGAGGGCCCAACTCACCCAGTTACGTCCACCACCCACACTCCTCTGTGACTCATGCACACAACTCTTCAGGAGTAGGCTGGGCATTCACAGCCATCTCCGTCACCAAGACCAGAGGGAAGAAAGGGAATAAGGAAAGAGGATAGCAATCCCAATGCTCGGATATGAGCAGGTGCTGACGACAACACTCTGTCATCTACATTGAAACATAAAGGAAACTGCAGGAACTCCTAGAGAAAGCGCTATGAGAAAGCAATAAGAAAGGATTAAGCATCAATTGTAAGAAGACAGAATGTGTGATTGTCAGCAAGATATGAATTACTAATTGGAAATGACAAAATCAAGCAAGTATAAAAATTTAAATATCTGGGAAAATTTAAATATCTCACAGAGAATGGAAAATATGACACTGAAATCTAAAGGAACATTGGATTACCAAAAGTTAAAAAAAAATATATAAAAATGTACTCTGTAACCCTGTATGCACAAATATAACTTAGTTGTAATGACAATTTCCTTTTATTTATTTTTTACTAATGGTTTTAGTAATTTGTTATTTATCAAATCTTTTTAACAACAATAATTAAAATGGTCTGCGGACAATAACGTTACATTATTTTATTTATTCTTTATGTAAATATCCTTTTCATATTTATTGACAGTTTTTACTATTTTTAACTTAGGATCATTGAAATTTCTAAGGCGCATAATAAAAAAAGGAGAAATTTAACACTCGAAGAACATAGAGAAAGTTGGAAGGACAGAGTGAAATCAGGGATTAACCTACCTAATGAACTTGTATAAATGAATGGTAGAACAGTGATTGTTAGAAATAATAAAATGACAAAACTTACTAAGAGCTAAAAAGGAGAGAAAATTGTGGAGAGCCATGATTGCCAAAGTTCTGAAAGGATATGGCCAATAGAAGAAAAATATTATCTCTTAATACATTGCTTAGTTTTTGGAAGGTACCTTTTGCTAAACTTCTATATTTTCAAATTTCTGTTTTACATGTTCCATCCTCTTATCAGACTACTCAGATAGTTGAATATCTGTATATGTAACATTGTGGATGTACATTACAGTGGATAATTTGAGGTAAGGGAAATGATAATTTCTTAATTAACTGTCTCACAGTTTCTGGAAATAAATCATATATTTGATGGGACCAGTTCATGGTCTCAAGTTGCATGAAAAATAATACTAAAAATAAACAGGGCGTAGCAAAGTCTTTTAATTGGTCTTTAAATTGAATATATTAATCAGAAATTGAATATATTAATCAGGAACAATCAAGAAAGTGAGATATCCTGGTAAGAGAATAATTTCTCTGTCCCATTTTCTTCAGTGAAGTTTTTATCTTGGTAGCAAATGATGGCTTAAAAAAGAAGTGAAATTCTCTCTCACCTTTCCTTCTCACTATGTACCATTTATTTGAACAAACATAGTAAAATGGTGCAAATCTTGGGTATTGACCTGAAGATAACCAATACAAGCCAACTATGAAGTGACAATTGTAACCTGTCCAAACAATAATGAAGGCCACAGAGTAGTTAGTGACAATGACACATACCTGCTTGATGTTAATATGGAGCTGAAATATTGGGCTGTCTCTTTTACTAAAACATATGCATTCTGTCTCTTTACAGTTAATTAATACTTTTTCATTCTTTCCATTGTTATCTTGTCTAAGAATTCTTTCAGTTTCCTTTCTGAGTCTGTCATCAATCTTCTGACATTTGCCTAGCTTATAAAGATTATATTTACTCATAATAAATCCTGGTAAATCTTCAATTGTCTAAGAATATTATGTGAATAAATTAAATTTTGTTTTTATTATTTTTTATTATTATTTTTTAATATTGCATAAAATCAGATATTGAGTCAGAGAGCAATAATTGCAGATGAGATGGCTCCAAGAATATGGCCATTTTGAAAATGCATCATTCATATTTAATTCAAATTAATCCCATATAGTCATCCTTTTGTGGTATTAAACTTTTGTAAAATTTTATAATTAGTCAAATTTTTTTTTCTTGAAATTGTAATTTTTATGCTCATTAACTTTCAGGCACTAAAACAGGCAAAGTTAATTCAAAACTCTGTTTGAACTGAATTCAAGCAAACTATTAATTTTTTACTTAAAGTGCTTCAAAATTCAATTTGAGAAATATTTCTGCAGCAAGGTCACATGTTTGCCAGTTATACCGGATTAAACATTTTTAAAATAATAGCAACTTTCTCCTTGTTGTTCTCATTTGTCTGTAAGAAAACAATTTTAAATAACTAAAGAAATTATTTATGCACTTTTAATTTTGAGTTTATTTAACTGCATGTGTGATGTTTACTATATTAAAAGTTGTAGATTATTGAATATAACAGACAAGAAATACCTTGTTAATTTTTTAAGTTGTTTTTCTTGTATCTATGCAGAGGAAAGAATAGTTGGAAGAAGAATATGCAGGGACTTTCAACAGTTTTTATCATTGCTTTTAGTACTTTCAACCATTCTCTGGTTATCTTTGGAAACCAAACATCCATTGTCAAAGGAAGATGAGATGAACTCCAACCAATGCAGTTCAGATGTGTCTGTTAGAGAATGTTATGCTTTAAGAATTTTATATCTGAAGACATCATTGGAGAAATCAAGAAAAGCTATTATCAGTTTCTTTAGCCCAGAATTTATAACACTCCATTTTACAGGGCTGAAACTACTGACACTGTCGTCAAGGGCTTTCCCTGATTTTTTCATTAAAGCCTTCATGCAAAATATGTCAGTCATCTCTCAATACAGAGGTAGAACTTCAGTATCACAGACTAGAAAACGTCACGACAATATGGCATTGTTGATAGGATCTCTAACACTGTTGGATGAGCCAACCTTTGTTGAAACATGTATTCATTGTTTTGCTGCCCCTTGCATGGACCAAAAAAGTTAAAAGACCACAAACTTTCAGGAGGAGAGAACAGGATTACAGATCTCTTTTTGGTTTCAGCAGGATGTGAGGCTATCAGAATGATATCTGTCATAGTGTATTCCAAAGAATTCAAGGATTTGAGCTTTTTACAAATGTCTGACATTATAAAAAGTAATTTGCAGCTAAAAAAGAAGTTGGCTATTGCTGAGACAACAAAGTTTCTTGGGAGCAAACAAGAACTGAATGAAACAATAATATAGTGTATACACAAGCTATGAGAGGCTTCAAGTTTCTGTGAGTTTGGAAAACTTGGTATTGGAGAAATGACAATCGAAGTTGAATTGATATAGTTAAGATTAATTAAAGGTATGTGTGATGCTTCATACAAGCACAAAATTTTAGAACTGACTAAAATGTCATTCAATGCAACTATGGAGTTTCTGCAACAATTACAGTTAATTGAAAAATTCAATATGCCCAAGAGTAATACCAAAGGATAAAGCATATGAAATTACATTGTGTGATGCAAATACTGGGATAAGAAGCATGAAGAGGGACAAGAAAAAATGATTGGCTTTAGGACAACTATGCTAGAATTGTGAAAAGAAAAACAATTTCCATTCTGTGTGCAAGTAAAAAAGGAAAATAGAAAGGGTAGAAAAATTGACCTCACCCACAAAAATGCAACTGTATTTGTGATACAAAGACAAAACACTAAAAATACCAGAGAAAAAAAATTAAATTGAATGGTATAACTTTTCCATATGCAAACAGATACTGGGAGTGATGTCATCCTAATCCCAATAAATTTCTGGGAATGAATGGACAAACCAAAATTAAAGAAAAGTTGGCCGAAATTAAGACAATTTGATGGTTTGTTAATCAAAATGTTAGGTTGTTTTGAAGGAACTTTTGAGACTGAAACATGCTTCAAAATTATTCCTATCATGGTAAAGAAATTTGAAAAACTCATGAACTCATGGAAGTAGATGTCTTAAAAGTGGATACAACCAAATTAATTAGCATTGTGAAGTTGGAAAGTAATGATACAGAGATGTTAAAAGCAAACATTCAATTGAAAGAAAATAGTCACTCCTCTTACTTTGATTCTTGTAGACTTCCAATTCACATGCTGCCTTTAGTAGTTGCTAAACTAAAAACAATAGTGGAGCAAGGAATTTTAGAGGATGTTCCCCCTGGTGGTATTAATTGGATCTCACCCATTGTTGTTTTATGAAAACCTAAGAGACCTCAAATCTGCCTATAACCAGAAAGAAATTGATGAAAAATTTAATGGGGTCACTATGATTAACTCTCCAGTCAACTTACTCAGATGGAAGCATATCCTTTACGGTGTAAAAATAGCAAGTGCTATTTTTCACCAAGCTATTAAAAATGTATTAATTGGTGATGTTAAGAATATGATCATCTATCAAGATGATATATGTATTGGTGCTATGAGTAGAGAAGAACTGAAACAAAAATGTTTGTTGTTTTAAACAAATTAAAAAAATTCTGGGATGACTATAAACAAGGATAAATGGGTATTGTGAGATAATAACATATCTGGGATACTCCACTTCAGGAAAATATACCAGGCACAAATTTGATAAGCCAGAACTTGTTGAATTGTTCTCAGTGGTATCTGACATTTTTAATTTTAGTTTAAAGTTTTCTGGCTTTAGTAGTTGCTAAACTAAGAACAATGGTGGAGCAAGGAATTTTAGAGCATGTTCCCCCTGGTGGTAGTAACTAGGCCTCACTCATTGTTTTACAAAAACAGATGGAAATTTAGTTTCGGAAATACAAAATAGGAATAAACCACAAAATATGCTCCAGTCTGTTCCCTATTCCAAGTATTGAAACTGCTATTTATGAGTTGTCAGGAATGAAATATTTTGCTAAAATGGACCTCAAATCTGCCTATAATCAGAAACAAATTGATAGTGATAATTACAATTAACTCTCCAACAGGCTTACTTAGATGGAAATGTATGCCTTATGGTGGAAAAACAACAAGTACTATTTTTCACCAAGCCATTGAAAATGTATTAATTGGTGATGTTAAAATATGATCATCTATCAAGATGATATTATGTATCAGTACTATGAGTAGAGAAGAAATGAAACAAAAAACAGATTATGTTTTAAATGAATTAAAAGATGCTGGGATGACATAAACAAGAATAAATGTGTGTTAAATTGCAAGACAATGACATCACTGGGATACCAGATTTCCAAAGACTGAATTTCACCAGACACAAATTTGATAAAGAAAATAGGAGGGGTGTCTATACCTACGAATAAAAAAGAATTGGAAACTTTTTTAGGGTTAGCCAATTTTTACAGCAGGAATAGTGAATTGATAGGACCCTTTGCGGATTTAGGAAAAAACCCAACAAATTTAACTATATTCAATGGAAGAATACATCTGAAAATTTAAAGAAAGAACTTATAAAAAAAACCATTGTAAAAATATATGACCCTAAAAACAAAGTGATTTTAACTACGGACACATGTGAGCATGCCATATCTGCAATTTTGTCACAAGAAGTTCATCCTATAATGTACCTATCTAGAAGATTAAAGTCAGCCAAGGCTAACAATTCAGATATTGAAAAAAAGCATTTGCTATCATATAGAACACAGATAGAGCTTGCCAATTTTTATTAAGTGGGAAGTTTCTGCTTAAATCTGAACATAAACATTCAGAGTTTATTTTTGATCTATTGAAGGAGTTACCTAAAGTTACATTGATGGAATAGTCCATACATACCTTTTCACCCCTCCAGTATAATCCACTTTACATCAAAAATCACCTATCAACTAATCAACACTCTAGTTTCAGCAAGTGAGACGTCTCATTGGCTCAAACCATTAGAACTGTACAAGTTTACGCGAAAATGTCTTTTCGCACCCAGCGCTCTGGAGCCTATTTTCTTGACCAAAACTCTATAAATAGAAGAATCTAAATCAACTCAAGCAGTCAGACTTTCACCCCTGGAGAGATACCAAACTAATCCATACAAGTCAAAACCTTGACCAACTAAACTTTTACTGTGCAAACTTCTCTGACTCAGCAAACAACAAGCACACTCTCTCTCAGGAACAATTTCTAGCAATTACTTACAATACTTAAAATATGATATTTACTCACTACTAAATAAGTATTAATAGACAATCAATCAAACATCTAAACAACTAAAGGTACACAACTACCAATTCTGAACAATAACTTAAACAAACTTACGCACACACACCATAGATTGAACTTGCACAAAGGGCATTTTTGTACATAACCAACTACTTAGTTTAATTTTACGACCAAATCTTAATAACAGATTCACACACACTGAAACTTCACAAAAATACTCTTCACAACCTAATTCAACCATCCTCATTTATCCAAAAATATTCAACCCAATTGTATATGTCAATTGTATATAAATTAATGTTATTGTTGCATTTTTAATTATGTTTGTCTTCACTCTGAATTTTCTTGCATGATTTGTTTTCAATGTTCCATTTACCTCTTAATTTGTCGTGGATGAATGTTTAAGAACACTGACATCATAAATCCTTCTGATAACTAAAAATACATTCACCAGTCTGCAGCAACATCTTCTAGAATTTTAAGATGGGCCATAAAGCTCATGGCTTTGACACTGAATATATAAAAGGAAACACTGTTCTACATGTAGAGGCTCTATCAAGATTAAAGTTCAACATTGGCTTATTAGAAAAATTAGATAATTCTAAGGATAAAATATTGTACTGGATTGAAACAATTGTATTACGCTTAGATTGTCTTGCATTTGAAACCTTACAGAATTTGGCATTAAGCAAAATTGCATATAGGGCAGAGAGACAGAAAGACATAAGTTAACTATAGAGAAAGATATTATATGCAATTTTGAATACCACCAGAGAGATTAAGAAAAGATGTAATAAAAAGTATACATGATGATGTTCATTGTGGAATAACAGCAATGTAGAAATGATTCAAATTGGAAGCGTGGTGGCGTGAGTATTCACATGATGCAGAAAAATACATATAAACATGCCCAAATTGTATGGAAATAAAAATGGCATAAAGAAATGGATTGTGTGCAAGCTAAAGGCATAGGACTATTTTTAATTTTGGTTGACTCATTCTCTGGATCGTCTGAAGTGATTAGAATTCAGAATAGGAAAGCATCAAATAAGATCTTCCAGAAATTGGGTACCAAAAACTGACAATGCACCAAAATTTTGTGATGAAACTTTGTGTTTGTGGTTGAAATAAATTGGATGTCTCCCTTATAAAACAATACCATACCACCTGAAAGTGAATGGAATTGCAGAAAGAATGATGCAGACAGTGAAAATAGAGTTGAAAGCATTTTCCCCATCCAGAAACAGCATAGTTAGTTACCTATACCACTGAGAGGGAGAGACAGAAAATTAAAATTAAAAATTTAAACTGAAATTAAAAATGTCAGATACCACTGGGAACAATTCAACAAGTCTTGGATTCAGCTTTCCAAGTTAAGTTTTGTCTTAGAATCACTTCCAGATAACTTATTTTAGAAGGCTAATCATCGATGCACAGGAAATTTGAACATTGTTATATTCAATTTATTTTTGATATTCTAGTGTATTTTGGAATTTTTGTAGGGAGGTGTGATAATAATCTATCCCCTGAGTCATGGAATATTGGGCTATAGCAGCTGAAAATACAGCTGAGAACCAAGGAGATGATCATGGTTTCACTTGATATTTCCAAGCCATAATGAAAGCTTTGATGCCGACATTCAGCCAGGAGAAGACCTCAGAGGCACATTTTTGAACAGGATGATTAAAAACTTCATTCCAAGGTACATTGTGAAGGAAATTACAGAATGAATCCTTAAAAGCATGTTTATAACATCACAGTGACAGGTTGATTAGAACAGACATCTCTTTGTCAAGTTTGGTTCTAGAGATTATTGTCAGCTCTGCAAGAGTGTACTGAACAACAGCAAATCCTCAATCCCTCTTCTCTTCAAGCAATTTTGTTCTCTCATCTATAGCTTGAGTGCTTTGATTGGAAGCTCTCTTCCAAACATCAACTCATCTAGAGTATCCATATTTCCCCTACTCAGTGATATGTGCATAATCTGACTATTATACTGGTTTCAGGCATCATTTACAAACTAGATACCTACAAGTCAACCGGTTGTGATGGGATCCATGCTGTCACCTTACAAAAATGTGCTCCTGAACTGGCTCTAATTCTCTCCAACATCAATTGCCTAGCTGCTTCCTGCTTTCCAGCTTATTGGAAGTTCTCTGTAGTTCCTATTTTTAAGAACTCTGGAGAAGTTACTGAGCCCTCTAACTATCATTGTATTAGTCACCTACCAATTTTGGTAAAGTATTCAAGGATTTATTCAATGCTGATATAGTTAAGCAACTTACCTCTCACAACCTATTCTCTGACACTCTATTATTCTCTTACAGCATTTCAGCAAAGTATTCAAGGCTCCAATCAATGCTGAAGTTGTTAAGCATCTTTCTTCTCAAGACCTCCTTTCAGATAAACAATATGTCTTCCATTTCACCAGGTCTACCACTGATGTGTCAATGGCCATCATGGAATTTGTATATCAAGCTCTAGATAAGAACAGAGAAGCTCTATCTGTGTCTGTAGATATCTGGAAGACACTGGCTCCTGAGCTACAAAGTCACATTTGCTTTAATCCAATCATTCCTATTAAATCTTGAAATGAAGGCCGTGTTGAATTGGCTTGCTTCCAGATCCTTTCACATGAATGAGGGTGTCTCTCAAGACTCTGTCCTGGGTCATATCCTGTTTCTGATATTCTCGCCAATGTCATCATTTCCCAACTAAATATTTATACAGATAAAAGTACCATTTACTCCTGTCTCAGTGCTAAATTCATCATATCTGGCAAACTAAACCTAGCAGCTGCTCTTGAAAAGGACCTCCAATCAATGGTTAATTGGGGGGCAGGAAATGCCTTGTAAATTTTAATAACTCTAAAACAAAATTGCTTTAATTTCACCACCACAGAGAAATTTATCTGCCTGCTATCATCATGGCTGATGCTAGACTTCAGGAGAGCAACACACTACACCTTCTTGGCCTCACATCTTCCACTGACTTCAAGTGGATCAACTATATTGAATCAGTAGCTGCATCTTCTTTTTATTACAGCAAAGCTCATTCTATACAAGGCCACTTAAGGTAGGTGGTTACATTTGGAGGCCATTTGTGTATATAGGAGTGGAAGAAAATCATTCACCCCGACTCTGAACAGGTTACAATTGTAGTTTTTAGAGAAACATCCTGTTGGGAGTCATTTCTACAGAGCAGTGGTTCGCAGGAAGAAGTTGTTTGAGTGGAACTTACTTCTCACTGATGAGATACAGAGGGATGTGGGTGGTTTGCTACTATGTAAGTTGCATGGCATGTTCTTGTTGTGAACATTTGCATTGGTGGGACCAAGGAGTGTAGTGTGTCTGGGAACTTTCAATGGAAGTTGCTGTAGAGCAGTGCAAGGCTGGTCACATTCTGCTTATGGGAGAGAGATTGAAAGGTGGAGAATAGTTTGTCATCTACAAGAAGACGTGTTTGAAATCTATCAAGGCTGAAGAGTGCAGTCTGGGTAATAAATAGGATAACAGTCCTCCATTTTTGGCCTGACCAGGCTCTTTTAAAAGTAGAGGATAGCAGGAAGACTCAAGTACTTGCAGGATGTGGTACAGGTAGCCAACCATTTTACTTGCATTCTTTGCAATGTATCATATGTATGTGTTCAACTTGAGGGCAGGTGTTAGTTTTGAGGCATGATGGTTCTCTGAAAGAACCTTTGTTTGTCAAGATTGGTTGTAGTTCGAAGTCACATCGGCAATGTGGAATGTAACTAGCTTGGTTTTCAAAGTATTGAATGTAACCAGCCAGTTTTTACCCCATTGGTTTTTTTGTGCAGGATCAGAAGAGTTCAGTCCCCTAATTTCTGAGTTTTAGAGGTGCACCCGTATATAGTCATATCATCAGCATAGATATACTTATATAGGAATAAAGTGTCACTGCCAACACTGTAATTAGAACACAGATCACCGTTTCTATTCTATCCTCTGTTACTATACAGATCACTATTCTCTATACTATTTACTGTACTATTCTCTATGCTAATTACTACACAAATTACTATTTAGTGGTTACTATTCAAGTAAATATTATCAAGCAAGTACTATTAGTGTGAGAGTTACTCAAAGGCAGATGACACTAGTAGTGTTCAACAGCATTACTATAGTTTTATCTGTGATTACAAAGTCTCTACTACAATGATCATTATGAAAGTGACAACAAGTATTTGTTAACATTACAAAGGGGCAACCAGTGTTCATTGACATCACAAAAGATATTTACAAGTGATCTGAGTATATTCTTAGACAGATCGTTTATGTAGATGAAAAAGGTTAGTGCAAGGAGTGACCCCCTGAAGGATGCCTATGTTGACCTTTGGGCTCCAGAAGACTGGCCATTGATAAGTATCTTCTGGGACCTACCTGTTAGGAAGGATTTTATGATTAACTGCAAGCAAAATTGGCTTATTGTGCCAGAAAATTATTCTCATCATAATCTATCTTGCACATTTACAAGTCAACCATTTCTCTATGCATTGAATACTGCTGCCATATCTGGTCTGGTGTTCCTGCTATTTATCTCAAGGTTCTTGACAAAATCCAAAGTAGGATCTTCAATGTATTCATTCTTGACTTGGCATCTCAACTTCAGTCACTTTGTCACCAACATGACATGGCTTCTACAAATATTTTCATGGCAACTGCTCTGTTGAGATTTTTCCCTGATACTCAGACTACATGAATTAAAGCATGCTACTAGATTAGCATCTAGGTGTCACCCCTTTTATTGTGTCATGCCAGATAGTTTTTCTAATCAGAGTCTATGTTGCACATTTATAAATCTACCATTGCATTGAATATTGCTGCCATATCTGGTCTGGTGCTCCTACTGTACATCTCAAGATTCTTGACAAAATCCAAAGAATGATCGGCAATGTAATTGATCTTGACGTGGCATCCTGACTTTAGTCAATTTCTCATTGACATGACATGACTTCCTTCTGTCTTTTCTTCAAAAATTTTCATGGCAACTGCTTTAATGAGCTTTTTTCCCTGGAGTCCCAAATATATTAATTTAAGTGTGCTACTAGATTGGCATTTAGCTCCCACCTTTTTATTGTTGAAATATCTAAACGCAATCACACTTCTGCACCAGCAGTTACTTGTCTTGCACTTCTCACCTTTGGCACTCACTTTCATTCCCTTGCTTTCCTGATAACTACAATCTTTAAAAATTTAAATACAATATCAATCATCATCTTCTGTCTTCTTGAATTCCATTCATCTTTTGTCCTTTCCTCAGTCCTTCCTATTTTCAATCTTCTCTTTCACTTTTACTCTCTGTAACCTTCCCTGAATACTAGTGGCATTACTAAAATTCTTATCCTTGTACATTTTGTCAGTTGATCTCTCGGCCTTTTTCATTTTCCAAAATTCTGAATTGTGTTTTATCCTGGCTCCATGACCTCTTCAATATAATATTCTTATTCCTGTTGTTTTTACATTTTGGCACATACATTCTGAGCCTTTTTTTTTTTTTTGAAATTCCAGATTATGGTTTTATCATAAATCGTTCGGATTAATATTCAAAGAATTTCACTGAAAAGTCAATAATAAAACCAACAAAATTGGTATATGAATTTTACAGCAGAAAATATCATTGAAGATATCAAGGAAACTAGTGATGATAGTGTCAGCATCTTTAGTTCTGAGAAAATTAGTCTGAAGAGCGCATGAAATAATGATAATGATTTCACTTACTATTTACTTTAAGATTTGTAGCTATTGAATATCTATCTATAAAAGGCAGGGTGTGTGTGTGTAACAAATGCACAGCCGCAATTTTTGATGGATTTGCACCAAAAATTACATGCACATGCTCCAAGTTAGTGAGAAGGCCAAGACTGACTTTGCATTTCCCAACTTACATCAATAGTGGAAATAATTGATTTTTTCATGCTTCTATGCCAACTTTCATGTAGTTTGCAGCCATTTTCTAATGGCCAGAGTGAGAGCCAATAGCTGGCTGCCATGAATAGGCAGGAAGATTCTATTGGTCAGCGTGAAAGCCAACAGCTGACTGACATGAATGTTAACTAGCATGCTAGCATGCAAAAAATTGATAGCTGCATTCATCACAAGTGGTAAAAATTTAAATCTGCATAGCACTTTACTCCAATTGGCTCATTCACTTACTTAAACTCAATGTTGATTCTGATTCTGCAGAACTGGGTTGGGTGTGAAAAAGTGTTTCTTGTTAACATTCTTTTTCATTCAGTTTTTCCAGTTACGAGTCCTTTTTTAAAGCTGATCGTTTTGTGTTCATTTTGTTTAGTTTTTTTGTAACAGATTTAATGTTTAGTATAGAGCTTAGAAAAAATTTGCAGTGTGAGATAGGCAAGAAGTAAGGGATGTAGCAACATCAGCATGGCAATGTGCATTCGTTTAAAGGCAAGGGAGTGCAAAAATATTTTAAGTCAAGTGATAGCAGTTGCAGTATGAATCGTACGATTTTTGAATCAAGCATGGGCAACACCAGGCCATGCTGCTAGTAACTTCAAACACTCACCCTATGGCTAAACTGATGATCCACTCTGTTTATAAAAACTTATGAAACAAATTCACATAATCTTTTATTTTCCTTCCTGGTTCTATTTCTTCCTTATCTGTGTTGCTTCCTTCATTGACTGGCAAATAATATCTTAGCTTGTGTAGACTTTCATAAACAATTTGAAATATTTTGCTGAACCAGGTTTTGTTGACTGCCTGACCTTCTCTAACAATTACAATAATTGAAAAGCCATGGGGGATGCAATGATATCAAGTTCTGAATTTATGGTCAAAATATTGTCGCAAGATTTAAGGGCATAATACAGCTATCTGAATGTTTTAAATTGTTTATGACAAAGCTGACTTCATTTATTTGGAAATCTGGTCAAAGTTGAAAAGAAGTTCCTATTGCAGTATATTGTATGACACCCAACAGAATAAGCACAGACATTTCTATTGTTAAATCTGTAAATAAGTTTAGATTTCAAGCTTCCTTGCAAGCCAGTTTGAATGATAATAGATAAAAATCATTGATCAGGGATTTCTGTGATTTTAAATTATTTCTCGAGTAGTAAGAGAAATGTCTATTTTAAGATCTCTTTGACGTATCAACATTAATATAGCTCATGTAATACAAAATAGCACATTTTTTCTTGAAATTAAGACGGTTTTAATATTTATTCAGCTTCACTTATCTATATATAAAATTCTGGGATGTCTATAAGCCATCATCAAATTCCAAATAGCATATTATTTCTTGAAATTAAGATTTTAATATTTTTCTATATTTCTGAGATGAGGTATTGTAATAATTTACATTATTTACATTGTTCAAACTGTTGTTCTCATCTTTATTGCCATGTTGATTATGTTTCAGACGTTGTCTGACAAGCCTTCTTCAGGTCATTGGAATTTTGAACTGAACCCTTTATTTCATTCACTGTGGCAATTGTTAACAAACACCTACAGATTTAAGTTAAAGAGAGATAACTGGGACATCCAAAAGAGGCATAGCACGTGGAACTAGAACAATCTCCCATGGTGGATGAAATAAAGGGTTCAGTTCAAAATTCTAGTCACCTGAAGAAGGCTGGTGCATCCAACATTGTGAACATGATGATAAAGATGAGAACAACCATCCAAATAATGTAAATAAGATTTTAATATTTATTCAGATTTGCTTATATGTCAAAAGACTTGGCAAAGAAAAAAAAAAAAAGAGGAGTGCCAGAAACTTGAATCAGGTAATACCAAGTCGTACATGTTTTCTCGAAGCTCAGAAGGTTCAATATTTATTTATTTTTGTTTGATATGACACGAGATGAAACAAAGAGAAAAAAATGAGGAAAACTGTGTTGTGCCAATCTTCTTAGTGAAAAAAGCCTGAATGCCATGAAAATCTTTGATTTTGAACAGATTTGAATAGCAATATAAAATATATAACAATATATATCAATATTATATGAACACAGTTGCTACAAAATCAAATCATTAATTGAATAAATGAGTCATGTTCTTAAATAGACTTAACAGTTTGTGACTTTCATGAGGATTTCATGCATCAGCTCTATACAACCACTTTTTCAACAATTGAAGCCTGTAGGTCTTAGCACTGACCATCCTTCTTTGAACCTCATTGACTGGAGTTACTGAATCACAAACAAAGGAGTGTACCAAATAACAGAAATCACATAAATTGTTGTTCTTTCAACATCGGCAACAACCTAAATGAATATCACATGTAACGCAAAGAGAAAATAATGACATAAGATGTTGTCATTCCACACTACTTCAAGCAAAAGCTTAGGAAGGAAACTCCTATCAGTACTGGAAAGATCAATAATAGTAGACTTGAAAAATTGTTTTAAGAGAACGATTTTATGAATTTAAACTGACAGTTGTAATAGTTGCTCATTTAATGAAGAAAAAGGAATAAAGAAATGGCTGATATTACTGTTAACATTACCATCTAGGTGTTTCTTACACTAATCTCAACCAAATCTGAAGCATATGAACTCACAGACCTCAGTGTTACAATGTTTTGACATCCCCACAACTTGCCCCCACAAAATTCCTGCAACACAATGCAATGGTCATACAGTAAATAATCACACACAGTGGTATCTCACTGCTGTTTGAATCATTCTCTTTATATACAGTAACGTCACTTATGATTGTTGGCCAATTTACATAACAGCTGCTCAATTAGGACTTGGAATATTCATAATGTTTGAGTACTTTCCAGAGAAACTCTTATTCCTTTTAAATTCGACAGAACTTCATTTGATATGAGACATTTTTTTTTTACAGGTAACATAACCACTTCCTTTGACGTGTAACATATTGTTGACATCTCACAAGATTTCTTCCTTTCACATTTGACAAAACATCAACCTTGAACATTTTACATACTTTCCCTTTGACAAAATATTTTGAGAGAATGTCTCCTTTCGACATTTGATAGTAAATTGTCCGTTGATACTTGACATACTTTTAAATTTGACTTAACTGAGCCCATTAACATTTCACATTGACAGGGTTTTTCATCTTTAACATTTGACATGCCTCACTCTGAGACATTTGGCATAATATCTTCCTTTCATACTCAACTAAACTCTTTCCCTTAACATTTGATAAGGACAAATTTACACTTTTAGCATAACTTCTTACTCTGATATATTTCGTAGAATCTTCCTTTGACATTATTTCATATAAACATTTTACAATGCCTTCTTTATTTCACAAAACATATTTGAATAACATGACACTTTCCTTACTCATCCACATATTTTCAACATTACGCTGAGAACGTCTTTTACAATCCAAAGAGGTGCCAACTGTAAATGAACTAATTATGTTTAAATTCAATCCAATTCCTTATTCTAGACATGAAAATTTTGGAACAAGTAACTTTTAGGTTCAAAAACTGCTTTATTATACTGGTTTTAAGTTATTAATTCAGATGTCCAGGAACTCTCAAGATGGATAGATCTACGTTCACGGAGGTTGTGAAGCCATTACTTGGGGAGGATAGTTTGACTGGATGAAGAATTTATCATTTATTTGACGGGAATTAAAATATGACTCATGTAAGGCATTTATGAATTGAACAACTGCAGTGCCTCTCTGGATGGTTTTGTGGGGAATTACCAAATGAAAGACTGTTTACGGTACAAACAAAATGTAGCAATAAGAAAAGACTCATTTTTTGCTAAATCAAAATGAAATACGGTTAACAGATTATTGGGTTCTGTAATGCAATCGCCGTACAATATTCTTTCAATAACTAAGTTATTTTAACTGTTTTTTCATGAAAAATGAACAATGTGTTACATTAATTGTTTATTTATCAATAAGTGAGTTCATTTATACTTCTAACATTGCTTTTAATAAATAGAACATGTTTTTTCAAGGGTTTGCTATTCTTAAATGAGGATAACTGGCTTCGGCGTTCTTTACATCTTGACAAGATCCATCAACTCTTCTGTATGCCTGTGGGACCTTGGAACACTACCGAAGAGATATCCACAAACTTCAATCAAATGAAATTTGTCAAATCCTATGGAACACGTGGCAGCACCAGATCATGAACAACCGCGTTCTCAAAGATGGAGAGCCTAGAAAACATCATGACTTGCAAACGACATTGACAGGTCAGATAACTTGCTCAAATGCCAGATATCCTCCTACCCAAACAAATCATCTTCTCGTAGCTCACAAGGAACCAAGTGGAGTCCCACATCGTTGATTGAAGGATCAGCTCAAAAACATCTCGCTGAGGATAGAAATCAATCCGATCAATTAGGAGGTGGAAGCTGCAGAAAGAACCTACTGGAGAATTGCAGTCCACAAAAAAAACAACATACTCTGAAAACACAAGAAGGAAAATAAAAAAAAGCTCGAGCTCTCCATCCCTTGAAACCTCCTACTCTATCATGCGGTGACTGTGTACATCTTTTCAGAACTAACATAGGACTCATTTTACACAAAAGGAAATGTCAATCAGCAATGAGTTCTGTCAACAATGACAATGTATATAACAAATAAGATAATCTGCCGCAACAAATAAACATAAAAATAATAATTAATAAATGAAATAAAAATAAAATAAATAATAATAATAATTAAAAATAGAATAAAATAAACATAAATAAATAATAAGTAAAGACTAAAAAATAAAAATAAATGAATTAATTAAATAAGGAAATAAACTATAAACAATGAAATAAAACATATGAACGCTACATAACCTCAACTCAAATTTAATAATAATAATTAGTAGCAAATAATTAATGAATAAATACTAAATACTTCATAGTAATTAATAATAAATAATTGTGACTTAAAAGTTAACAAAGACCTTAATCTCTATCTATAAAAGGCAGGATGTGTGTGTGTGTGTGTGTGTGTGTGTGTGTGTGTGTGTAAAGAATGCACGGCCACAATTTTCGACGGATTTGCACCAAAAATTACATGCACATGCTCCAAGTTAGTGGGAAGGCCAAGACTGACTTTGCATTTCCCAACTCCCATCGATAGTGGAAATAATCAATTTTTTCATGCTTCTACGGCAATTTTCATGTAGTTTGCGGCCATTTTCTACTGGCCAGAGTGAGAGCTGGCTGCCACAAATAGGCAGGAAGATTCTATTGGCCAGCGTGAGAGCCAACAGCTGACTGACATGAATGTTAACTAGCATGCTAGCATGCAAAAAAAATCGGTAGGTGCATTCGTCAGAAGTGGGAAAAAATTAAATCTGCATGGCACTTTACTCCAATTGGCTCATTCAACATTGATTCTGATTCCGCAGAACTGGGTTGGGTGTGAAAAAGTATTTGTTGTTAACATTCTTTTTTCATTCAGTTTTTCAAGTTACGGGTCCTTTTTTAAAGCTGATCATTTTGTGTTCATTTTGTTTAGTTTTTTTGTAACAGATTTAATGTTTAGTATAGAACTTAGAAAAAATTTGCTGTGTGAGATAGGCAAGAAGTAAGGCATGTAGCAACATCAGCATGGCCAAGGGCACTCCTTTAAAGGCAAGGATGGGCAAAGATATTTTAAGTCAAGTGATAGCGATTGCTGTATGAGTCGTACGATTTTTGAATGAAGCACGGGCAACGCCGGGCCATGCTGCTAGTAACTATATAAAATATTCTCTTTTTTGGCTCATAATTAGTTCTATTCAATAGCCACCATTTTAAAATAGCCATTTCTATCTATTCAATATCTGTTAATAAGCAGGAAATAACTAACTTTGCTACCAATAATTCTCCAATGACTAACATATATAAATAATCCAGTTATAATCTAAATCATCTGCTGAAAGTATGAAACAGACTGTAGCCACTTGATATTGAAATTGGTCTACACACTTCTTATATTTACACACAATCTATCCTCGATATTGAACACATTTATTTAACCTATAAATATAAGATTCCTTAAAACTCTATTTTATCATATCTGGCTAGCTTTTGACAATACAATTATAACTTAATATGAAATTTAAAATTTTTAACCTTGACTACTCCCTAAAGGACATACTCATGACACTGCCATCACTTACAAACAAAAATTAATAGAAAATAAACTAGAAACATTTTTAAAACTATGAGATGGAAAGCATAATTCTTCTTAAAGCAAGAATCGAACACTAATGGCATAACCAAACAAGAATACAGATTCAAAAGAAAAAAAATCTCTCCAACAACACAAGGAACTCAGCAACTTTGAAAGAGATTTAACTGAAACATTAAATTTCATAAACAATTAGAGGATTTCAGAAAAAAAACTAAAATGAGATATAATCAAAGTAAACAATTCACCCAACGTATTCCTGCAGATAAAACAAGAAATTTATCTGAACTGAAACTCTAAACACACGATAAACTATTCAAGTAAAACAACTAAAATATGGAAAATCACCAAAAACTACAGAATAGAAGATAAAAAACATTGTCCAAACATTAGATCGAATAAACTGCATCCCAAGCATTCATTATGGAAGATAAATAAAACTTCAAAGCGAATCCACCATGCAGATTTATAAATCCAATGAAAAGTTAAGTAGGTAAAGTAAATAAAATAATACTAAAAAGAATTAATTCGGATCTAAGAACAAAGTTAGGAGTAAACCAGTGGAAAAACATTGCAAATTTATACATCTAGATATAAAATAGTTTTAGTCATTAATAACCTAACACATGCTAGATAAATCTATCTCCCTAGCCCAGGAACACAAAAATCGATACAGGCCAATTAACAGTCATCAGGTTCTGTCTAAAATTACTAATATTTGACAACAAAGTTGTTTGACAAAAATAAAGCATATAAGAAACGTTTTTCCTTACAATGGGAAGTTCTGATGAACCTGAAACATACCAGTGGATAGATATATACCTACTGTATGAATTAATAAAATAATGTGCAAAAATGATATAGATCTCTACAAGGACAACAGTCTCATAATCCTAAAAAAACTATAGCTGATGAAAAAATGGATGAAACCAGAAAAACAATTACAAACATAAGAAGAAAGTCTAGGATTTGACATAGACATAAAAACAAACCTAAAATAAATAGATTTCTCTTAGATGTTACATTCAACCTAAGTAACAGTTTCTTAGATGTTACATTCAACCTAAGTAACAGTCAGATGTTACATTCAACCTAAGTAACAGTTTCTTAGATGTTACATTCAACCTAAGTAACAGTACATGTTGCAGATTTGAATCAACCCACAATAAAAAAAAAGGTGACAAAGGTTTTTGAAATATAAAAATATAAAATGTATATATATATAGTAAATTAAAAACTGACATGTCCCATAAAGGGATATATTTGTTTGAGTTAGCAAAGTGGTTTTAGACTATTATAACCGAGTAGGACAATCTAGCAAGTAAACATAATGGACTGGTTCTCGTTGTAGTGATAGGCAATAGGCGTAGGCGATAGGCGAAGACTATAGACGTAGCCAATAGGCATCGACCTGTACCTCCACATCAGTCTGTATTTATGGCTGACACCAGCCAATCATGTTACTGTGAGGGGGAATCCAGGTGTATGCATATTCATTACATCAAAAACTAAAAACAATACTCAGGAAAATTATAATGAAAAATAAGGAAAACAGCACCAGTCTACAACAATAACTCTAAAACCTGTAAACTTTGTCTAGAGTAGAAAATAAAAATAGCTATAATAACCTTCACAGACCAAAAAAATTACTAGATAAATGATAAGAACATATTTCAAAAGACAGAGAGGAAAAACAGATTTTTACTGTGTAACTTAAAAATTGGAATCTAAAAAACTAATATCTTATAGAATGTCACCAAAAAAAAAAATGTATTATACACAACATAATGTAGCCATCTCTTCTACTCCAATAGCTTCATATCTCGCACTTCTCGCCTGTGGAACTCCCTCCCCATTTCTTCTTTTCCTGATAACTATAATCTCAAACTATTCAAATGTAATGTCAATCGATGTCTCCAGATGCCGTAATCTATCCCCTAGCCATCTCATCATCCTTTCCTCTATCACTCCTCTTTGTTCTCATCCCTATTCTGAAACCCTTTGTGTGCTAGTGGCTTCCTGCCTTGCTTGGGGTTGAATGCTTAAAAAAAAAAAATTCTTTAGAAATTTCTTTGTTTATGTTTTGGATAGGAAATGGAGTAGAAAAAAAAATTGAATTGGGGTATACACATTCCTTAAAAGAGTAAATAGAAATTTTCTGGGCTGTGATGTTCCTTATAGCAAAACAGTCTAAAGTAGGTTTGCTAAAATAGTGGTTTCTCCTACAAAGGGGGATATAGGTTTGACAAAACTCCTGCTGCTTATTGGAATCTACCAATTTGAGGGAGGGGAAGAATTAATTACAGCACAAAATTCAAATCACCGTTAAAGTAGTTGGTATTCACAATAACAGGTTACTTAGTATTTCCTTATGCAGCTCTTACCACCAAAATAGTCCTGAGAGTGTCAAATTCTCCATGCTTTCTTTTCTCAATTTTTGTACTAACTCTATCTTTCTGATCTCAAGTGTCTTTTTTGTTAATATTTTCCTAAAAATCTTCCTTGTACTGTATTTTTTTGTTTATTGAGTTCATCACCCCCCCACAAGCAAAAGCAGTAAAGATACTAAGGCACTAGGGGTCATTGGGTGTTGAAGAATTAGAAAACAAAAACTTTACTAAGGAGAGAAGTGCAATCAGGAGGACAGTAGATAGCAATTGATATTGCATTTCAATATTTGAAGATTAAAAATGACTGCAAAGCATGGAAATGGAAGAGAGTTCCAGAACAAAGAAGTGCCAGAAAAGAAACTATTTGCATAGAGCTTATGGTTACATCTAGCCAACTGGGACCTTATTGCCAGTCTAGCACTTTACTTAAATTTATAGAGTCTAGGTACCAAAGAAAAGAGTTAATCTGAACAATTACCACCATTAATTTTAAATTTTTACTTTCAACCACCACCCACCTATAATTGCTTATTATGTTTCTTTTAATTTGATGCATTCAAATGTAAGTGTATAGATAGATAGATAGATAGATAGATAGATAGAACTTTGTCATGTATATGAGTAGACCCTTTTTGGTGACTGGAATGGCATGATTTCTTGATAGAGGCCAACAAAAAAAATGTGATAGGGAAGAGAAAGTAGAAGACAAAGTGAAGCACACTTCACCCATCCAGATGCCTCGACACCCATCCTAATGCAGGGATAGTTTGTAAGTATCATTCAGCCGTAATAATAAAAAATATTTACCTTGAACATAAATATGCCAGGATAATTTTAATTCTTCTTCTTCTTTGATGTGCTGCATACATTGTAGCCAGTAGCATGTAGAAATTTGGGCAGAGGATGCAACGACCATGTGCCGGCAATATTTAAAATGACTTTCCTTCTCAAATTTCTCAGTACAAGGCCCTATAGATTCTCCCACTACTTGAGTCTTAGGGGAATACAATCAAGGAGTTGGCCTCAGGCATCATCAAACATCACCAAACCTCTGCATATCACCGCTTGTAGCTTATAAACAACATTTGATGCTTTACCATCCGTCTTTGTCTGAACTCTAATCATGCAAATACAATAGATTGTTATTCTCTCTTCTCAGCTGCCCCTACTACCTTTAATATTTCCTGGAAGTGTTAAATTCTCCAAGCATTCTTTCCTCATTTTTGTGTTACAAAATTTTCAAGTGTCTCTTCCTAATTCTATATATAAGTGTCCTTTTTGTTACACTCGAATTTAAGAAAAATAAGTACAAAGAAGATAATGTAAAATCATTCTATGATCTTTCCAAAGAATGCATAGTAATTACCAGATGAAAAAAAAAGAAAAGGAATCTCTGGAGAGCTATGACGTTTTTTTTTTTAAAATGTATCTATCTAGAATAATCTGGTAGAGCAATGGTGGAAGGGAATGTGCATTTACATGCTATATAAAATTTCAACAAGTTCTTTTACAAGTCTCCATCCAAACAACAACTCAGATAGAAACTCAACAAAAAGTCACGACTTATCCATTCTACATGCCTACATGTTGAGCAGACATTACTTGTCTATTCTAACCTTGCAAAGATATAAATCTGTCTCTTCTTTTAGCTTTTGGTTAATATCAGAAAAACTGCTCTCTAGCACAATTAAATTTAAGGACAATTTTAAATTCAAAACTGATTGGCCATTCAGAAAGTAATTTCATTGGTAAATCATACTTGCACAGGAAACCACAACAGAAGTGGTATGGTGAGGCTGTAGCCCTATATGCCTACATACATTTCTACAGGTTTCAGCATGGATGGTTTGTTTATTTTGTTTAGCAGCATATCAATCTCTATGGGTTATTTAATGATGAAATATAAATATTTTGAATGCAATTGTATGTCTTCACTTACAGATAAAATATATTGTTGGTCATTTTGTTATAAAATGTATTCTTGTCAAGTCTGTTATAAATAGGTATTGCAGGTCATTTTACTATAAATATGTTTGTTGGTTATTATTACTTCAAATGGGTTTTTGTTGGTCATTTTCCTATAAAAGTTATTGTTGGACATTTTACTATAAATAAACATTGCTGGTAATTCTACTATAAATAGGTATTGTTGGTCATTTTATTATAAATAGGTATTGTTGGTCATTTTATTATAAATATGTATTGTTGGTCATTTTATTATAAATATGTATTGTTGGTCATTTTATTATAAATAGGTATTGTTGGACATTTTATTATAAATATGTATTGTTGGTCACTTTTATTATAAATAGGTATTGTTGGTCATTTTATTATAAATAGGTATTGTTGGTCATTTTATTATAAATATGTATTGTTGGTCATTTTATTATAAATAGGTATTGTTGGACATTTTATTATAAATATGTATTGTTGGTCACTTTATTATAAATAGGTATTGTTGGTCATTTTATTATAAATAGGTATTGTTGGTCATTTTATTATAAATAGGTATTGTTGGTCATTTTATTATAAATAGGTATTGTTTATCATTTTGCTATAAAATATATTGTTGGTAATTCTACTATAAAATTGTATTACTGATGACTTGTCTTTAAGATTGTTTTGTTAGTAACTTTACTATAAATAGGTAGTGTTAGTCATTTTGCTATAAATAAGCATTGTTGGTAATTCTATTATAAATAGGTATGGTTGGTCATATTATTATAAATAGGTATTGTTTGTAATTTTACTATAAAAATGTATTTTTATACTTTCATAGTGTTTTGTTTTTGTTTGGGTGTTCACTATTTGCCCATAGCTGTGACCCTAGCAGGTGCTACTGCCTCATTTCAGAGTGGATCTGGGAGCAACAGCAATCAAGACGTAGTTCCGTGCTCGTCAAAACCTCCCTATCCATTCAGGTCATGTGCATTTCTGTACCTCATTATATTTACATAGATTATTTATTAGTTTGTAAGTTAATGCTGAGGATACTTACCTAGCTTTGACATGTATGCATAATTTCATATATATAGTTACAAATTTACATGCATGTACACACACACATATATATATATATATATATATAATGAAATTGTCTCGATAAAACTTCTTTATTTTTTAAAGATCAAAACATCCAACAAATATTATAGCTGTTCATTTATCACTGTCAGTTTCTTCTGGTTCTGGTTGATATCAATGCATATTCGCAGGGATTCAATTTATACTTTTATTCTTGCAACAGTCTCTGTCTTCTCTTGCATTTTTTTCTTTTCATTTTTTTTTTAAATTCATGGTTTCTTTACCAAAAAAAAAAGATCTCGCTAGAAAATCAAAAGTAAAGAATTAATAGACAAACAGATAATAGATATGTCAAACTAAGTTTCCCTGAAACTGAATGGCGACACTATGTCTCCAAACAGCAACTATATACTGAATCTATTGAAGGAATTTAAACAAAAGAACAGCCTTCATGACAACCTCAAATTTTTATATAATTTCCAAAAGGCAAACATACATATCGGAATTTCTGAAACGAGGAATTATTATACATTGATATATATATATATATATATATTATACTCAAACTGATTTCCCCATTGTTATAGCCATGATAGTTTGTCCATTATACTCTTACTAAGCATTGACTAGATTCAACTTAATTTTTATGTTTGTAGCCATACTAGGAATTTTTTTCTTAAAGAAAAAATAAAATATTTGTATCGTTAGGACTGTTGTCCTCATCTTTATTGCCATATTCATGATGTTTCGACCATTGTACCCTCTGACCTTCTTCAGTTGATATATGTTAGAATTTTGAACTGAAAACTTTATTTAGTCCATTGGAGTAAATTGTTCTAATTGTACATGCATGCCTTTTTTTAGGTATCTCAGTATCAATTAATTCTCTTTAGTAATTTAACTCTCCAAGTTTTGTTCCCTCTCACAAGTGGATAATAGTGTTGGTTGAGTAATTCAAAAAGTCACTTAACCAAAAGAATTATGAGTTCAATATCTGACCACAACAGAGGGAACAAAAACTTGAGTTGAATTACTAAAGGGAATTAACTGATACTGAGATATCCAAAAAAGGCATGGAATGTGAAATTAGAACAATCTACCCCTTGGACTCAATAAAAAGTTTGCTTTGAAATATATATTACCTGAAAAAGGTCAAGGCATACAATGGTCAAATTGTTGTGAATATGGAAATAAAGATGAGGACAACAGGCCAAACAATGTAAATAGCAACTGTCATGGGTCCTTACCTATAACTACAGAATGAACTCTTCCTAACACTATATATACTACGCCTCTCAAGAGAGTGGGTCGAATCGAGTCAAGCTGATAGCAGTTCACTCCAAACCAGACTGACACTCATACTACCACCTTCCACATCTTGTATTATTATTTTGTGTAATATACCTTCGTTATTTCTACTCTTGTGTTCGTGTTGTTCTTTCTTGGTCCTAACCTGGACCATAACAGTAACAAAATACCTCATCTCAGAAATATACACAAAAAGAACTTTAAAAATATTTTTTGTGGTCAGTATCTTCCCACGTGACTGCATAAAGTGAACTCTCCCTTCAATTTCAACAAATGAGGAACCAATTCTTCAATTTCTAGAACTGAATCACTAGGTTAACCCTAAAGATGGTTTGTGTATAGTAGTGAAGGCTTGGACAGAACATGCAACACCTTTCAGAAGAACTGATAATAGAGAAATGGTGAATAGTGTGCCATGATATCTCCAAATGGCCAACCTCACGTTTTATTATAACTGAGTTTAACCATTGCAGAATAATATCAAAGCACAAAGAGAGTACATGTAAATAAATAAAACCCACATGGTCTGAGGATTGTGTATGGAACAGATTATCACCTTTGGGGGTTGATCTCAATATCCAATTTTATATTTACATACACTCTATCCCTGATATTGAGAACTTTAACCCATAAATATAGCATACCTTGAAACTATATTTTTAGCATATATATATATATATATATATATATATATATATATATATATATATATATATATGTAACAACAACAAAATTGTACAACTCATGTAACTGTAAAATTGTCCAATTGTCAGATTAAGATTTGAACTGTTGCATGTTAGAAATGATTAAAGATATCTTACTGGAATCCTCTGATATTTTTTAAAACACTATTGGACTCTACTCTGAACAATAAGAATATATAATTACTCTTTAAGTTTAACCAAATTATATTGATGAAATTGATCATAAACGAATATGACATGTTCATCATTAATTAATCATAACTAAAGATCAGAAGCTCATGAAGTACTGAATTAAAGTTCAAATATATATATATATTATTCCAGGATCATTTTCCAACTTATTCAAGATGATCTTCACCCTCTCTAATCTTCTAACTTTTTGTCCTGGAGTAACACGTTGTCTCACAGTTATCACATACAATTTCATTTTTAAGTCTTTTATCTCTGCTCTTTGGATTGTTATAGCTGAATCTCCTCTTTTGCATGTCAAACGTTGTATGAATTGAGTTGGATCTTTTCTAATTGATCTCTTTAGCTCTAAGTTGAAATGATGACCCCTCTTTCTGTTGTAAACTCCTGATCCAGTTTGTCCTCTCTACTGTTTTCTCTTTTTAAAACTTATTAGCCATTTTCTTGATGGTTCTGGAATAGTCTTTGAAGATGGAAGCCAGAGTATGAATGTTGGTATATTTACTAAAAGCTTGAAGGATCTTTTCACCTCTCACCATTGTTCAGTTGTGAAGATATAGTGGGCTGATACAAAATGATATTAACCTGTTCTCTTTCTAACTGAATAACTCAAAGAGTCTTTCAGTGATTCTTACAACAGATGGTGTCAAGATGGCTAAACATCTTATCTGGAAAAAAGAAACTAGACTAGCTAAGTGGGATGGACAATTACCCCATGCTGTTAAATTATTTGGAAAATTTGTGAGAGTGAAAGAGAGAGGGGCAAACAAGTTTTGTATTTTAGTTTTTCAAGTATTCTTACAGTTTGTCTGATTTTTGTTCTTAGCACAGTTTCCACACTACCTTGAAATATTTGTATTCGATGGGATTCAATGAAACATGTATAAAAGAAGGATTGCTTCCAAAATATACAGTTTATTTATATGTGCATATGTGAGTGTGGGTGTTTGTGTGTTTATGCATTTGTATGCGAACAGACACAAATATATCATTCATATATATATATATATATATATATATATATATATATATATATATTATATGTATATAAATATATATGTCACTGAACTAATATATATATATATATATATATATATATATATATATATATATATATGTCATTGAACTTATATACACATCTAAAAAAATCAAAAGACCATTGTTCTTTCTCTTTGAAAGAGTGACTATCGTTTTATAGGCTTTTATCCAGAGGAAATAAATCAGATTCTTTTCTTCTAAGTAATTCTTCCACTTCCTCCCCAGAATTTCTCATTGATTTTTCACCTCCAAAGTGATAACAAACTTTACCTGCTAGCAACTGGGTTTGACACTCAGTACTTGTAACTCATAGTCCAATACTCTAAACATGGCTGATATTATGATCTTAGCCCTCATTTCCTCTGAACTAAATTCCCATGAACGTCATAGAGCATAGTTATCAACTATGGTGTTAAAAATAAGTTCTTCTTTACATTGCTCTGGATTATTATTGTCCAAATATCAATGGCTAAGTTGATATTTGAAGCCACTCTTTGATCACACCTGGTGTCAATAACAAATCTCGACTTTCCAGTGTAGCAAAATGAAATCAAAATAGCCATTATGGGCAAAGTCATTGTGTTATTCAGCATCAACATCTACCATGATGGCTAGTAACAAAGAAGAAGAGATTATGATTCATTATATATACTTTTCAGCCTTAGTTATAACATTCATCTTCTTTTTCTTCTTCTTCTTCTTCTACTACTTCTAATACTTCTACTTCTTTTTTGTTTTCTTCTTCTGTTCTAATACTTCTACTTCTTTTTCGTCTTCTTCTTCTACTTCTAATACTTCTACTTCTTTTTCATCTTCTTCTACTTCTTCCTTTTCTCTTCTTCTTCTACAACTACAATTACTTCTCTTTTTCTTCTTCTTCTACTTCTTCTACTTCTAATACTTTTACTTCTTTTTCGTCTTCTTCTTCTACTTCTAATACTTCTACTTCTTTTTCATCTTCTTCTACTTCTTCCTTTTCGTCTTCAACCACAATTTCTATTTCTTTTTCTTCTTCTTCTTCTTCTTCTTCCTTTTCTTCTACTTTTTTTCATCTTCAATTCTCCTCCTTTTCTTCTTCTACAACTACAATTACTTCTCCTTTTCTTCTTCTTCTACTTCTTCTACTTCTAATACTTCTACTTCTTTTTCATCTTCTACTTCTCCTTCCTTTTCTCTTCTTCTACAACTACAATTACTTCTCTTTTTCTTCTACTTTTTCACATTCTTCCTCTTTTTCTTCTACTTCTATATCTTCTAATATTTCTGCTTCTTCTTCTACTTCTTCTACGACTTCTACTACTACTGCTACTTCTTTTTCTTCTTATTCTTCATCTATATCTTCTTCTTCTTCTACTACTATTTCTACTTTTTCTTTTTCTTCTTCTTCATCTATATTTTCTTCTACTACTACTTCTACTTCTTTTTCTTCTTTTTCTTCTTCTTTTTCTTCTTCTTTGATATCTTCTTCTTCTATTACTACTATTACTTCTACTTCTTCTTCTATATTTTCTTCTTCTTCTTGTACTTCTTCTTGTATGGAAATGGCTAATCTTACCATGACCATTGCAAAACCACTAATTTTTCATACATTTCCACACAGCTATATGTTAAAGTATATAAGTAGGAGTCAAATGGTTTAAGCTTAGAATCAACCTATTAAATTTACTCCTTAACATTTCCCCCGCCCCCACAATAATCTAAGTCATCAACCAGAGTCTTCAAAATGAATAAATCATCTTAATTCTACTTGAATTGCATTAACTATAACTATTATATTATTATTATAATTATTACTGCAGTAGCAAAATCTCTTTTTTCTTGCAGCAAAAGTTTTTGAATGTTTAGGGGCTCAGTACATATTTGGTTTATTTCTCTCTCTGGAGATAAAGCTGGCACAAGGCCACCTCCAGATGTACTTTCCAAATAAGACCTCTTTCCCTATTATTTAATTTATGAAGATCAAAAACTCGTGACGTTAGACAAGAAAGGAGAAATAATGATTCACAAACATATTGTTTCAAACATAACAATTGAATTTATTAGTGTTTGGTATACATGCATGAATACTGAGTGAAAAGGCTAGACAGAGTTGTGTCTCTTTGATTAGGTAAATATTTGTATTTGAGCTCATAAAGTGAAAGTAATGATTAAATTGTAATAGAAGAATGAGTTCGTATTGAGTGTTTGGAATTATATGAACAAGTTAGGTAGAGTTCAGAGATAATACTTGCATGAATTAAGTATTCTTCATTTAACGTCTGACTGGATCAGTCGAGATGGAAGTTCCTGTAGGGTCACATTTTGGCGGCATGTTGAGATGGACGAGTGACGTAGATAAGTTAGGCTCGAGTCAGGAAAAGCAGGAACAGAGAGAGAGAATATCACATGTGTTGGGTTTATATATCTGCCTGTATCATGTGATAGGATCAGAATTGACTTGGCATGTAAATTGACTCTGCACGTGAGAGCAATCTGATTGGTTGAAACTGACCAATCAGCAAGTTGGATGTACTGTGATTGACCAATGGTTTCTCTGTGATATTTTATATGAAAGTAGGATTTTACTTACCAGATAGGAAGAGTTCATTTCCTAAAAAGAGGTAAGGCTGGTTTGTTGTGGAAGATTCCACAAATGTATTCTATATCTAGCACTAGTGTGCAGATCAGGAAATTTCTATTACAATTTTCGAACTAAAAAATTAAAAAAGTCTAAAGCTCAGCTGTTATCAACATAAAGTTTAACAAAGTTTAGTTTTGATTGTGTAAAGAGATACTAACATAAGATATGCAGATGACACAGTGTTGATAGCAGACACAGAAATAAAACTACAAAAATTTCTACAGAAGATAATGAAGGAAAGCAAAAAGAAAGTGTTAAATATCAAATGCAAGAAGACAGAATGTATGGTTGTTAGCAAAAGGAACCCAAAGTGCAAATTGCAAATCAAAGATACCAAAATCAAACAAGTGTAAAAATTTAAATATCTGGGAAGGATTTAGAGCAAAGGACAGAAAGTGTGATCCTGAAATCCAAGTGCATTGGGATAGCCAAAGATGCATTCCAAAATCTAAGCAGAATACTGAGAAATAGAAAAATTTCACTAGAAACAAGGAAAAGAATATTGAACTGTTGCATGATATCTGTCCTCTTGTATGTTAGTGAGTGCTGGACAATCTCCTCAGAGATGAAGGAGAGACTTGAAGCAACAGAAATATGGTTTGCCAGAATTATGGACCAAATATGAGAGCAATGACAATGTTTTAGAGAAGATAAGAACAAAAAGGAAACTTATAATTAATATCAGTAAGAGACAGTTGATGCACCTCAGGTGCATTATGAGGAGTGAGGACTTGAAAAATCTGATACTCGGGCAGATTGAAGGCAGCAGAGACAGAGAAAAACAATGCATGATATACTTAGTGTGCTTGAGTAAATGGATGGCTGAACAGGGTTTAGCATAAATAATAGAAACACAAAATTTATTGAGCTACAAGGGACAGGAAGTTGTGGAGAGTCATGATCGCCTACATCCTGATGGTACACGTCATATAAAGTAGAAGAAAGTGATACTTGATTATATGCTCTTGTCATGAATATTATTATTTGATACCCTCCTAGTGTCCGTTTGAATTGATGCCTTCTTTTTCCCATCAATCAAAAATAGAATTATAAACTATCAATTTGGAAACTGAAAATTTTATTGAAATATATTGGAAAATTTCCAAGTTTTACTCTAAAATCAACAAAATATGCACTTTAAACTAAACAGCCATAACATGATAAAAAGATATCAGTTTAAATTAAATCCAGGAGGATATAAGGAAATGAACTAATAATACTATTAAACTGAAACCTACCTACCTACACACACACACACACACACACACGCACACATATATATATTGTGGCCATTTTGTTTCAAGTGTTTATTTTCTTGATTTCAGATGAAAAATTGATTTTAGCAAATCTTTATATTTCTGAGATGAATTATTGTAACTATTTTCACTCTTGACATTGTTTGAACTGTTATCCTCATCTTTATTGTCATATTCATGACATTTTGTACGCTTCAGCTTTCTTCACGTGATATATGTTGGAATCTTGAACTGAACCCTTTATTTCATCCAGAAGGGAAAGAACTGAAACTGAGATATACAGAAAAGCCATGTCACATGGAACTAGAGCCACCTAACCTGGTGGATAAAATGAAGGGTTCAATTCGAAATCTAACATGTATCACCTGAAGAAGTCTAGAGCGTTCAACAGCCGAAATGTTGTAAATATAACAATAAAGATTATGAGGACAACTGTCTGAACAATATAAATAATGAAAATAGATTTCTGGGAAATTTTCATTTTACAATTTATAATTATAGCTCAAATATATGGAAAAAAGAAGTTGTCAGTTTAAACTGACGTCAGGTGTATATGGATTAATTCAAGGTAACTGTAGCATAGTGAAAGAAAGAACAGAGTAGATATCAACAACTAGAAGAACAAATTTAATAGTATCACTTGTATAAGTGATTAAAATAAAGAAATTGAATAAGTGAATGCTTTACATTTTGGTCAGTAAAAGTGTCCTTTTATTTGCATTTTGTTTCAGTTCACAGAGTCTGTTGAATTCCACATCCAAATTAGTGACTTGTAGAAGTGTTTGTGAATGAAGGACTTATTTATGCAACTGTCTTTTCTTAAGTTCAACATGATTGTCAGCAGCGTAGCTCGATGATGGAATAATATTTATGTGTTGTAAATTTAGAAATGATGCATTATCAAGACGAAGTGTTAGAGTGGAAAGATTCATTTGAGTGGTCAAAAGACTGACAAATAGTCTGATAGACAATCAAGTTGTCCACTTAAGAGATGTCCAAAATAGCAGTAGTTATATATTTTGGTTATACTCTTAGAAGAGTCTGATTGCAATGAAATTTTTTTTTTTTTTTTTTTTTTTTTTGTTTGGTCCAATATTTTTACATTTATTTGTTTTTTGCAAGGCATGGTGGAGCAATGGATAGCAGCTCGGATTGAGGAATTGGAGAGCCGAGTTCAAATTCCAGTCGAATCCATTACATTCACTTAAATGCTAATAACCTTGGGAAACGTATGAATCCTCTTCTTCTCCCCCAGCTATGGGTAAATAGCAAGACAAACCAGGTTCTATAGCCTTGGATGGTAACTGGTCTACCGCAGAAAGAAATGGCAACCTACTGCAGGAAGAAATCTGCCTCGTCAGTCATGTATCAAAAAATACATGATCGCTTAAGCATGTATCCTCATGGCACATAATAGAACTGATTTAGGTTATCTACACACAGACTATTTTTCCCATCTTTGTTGTTCTCATCACCATGTTTCAGTCATTTTACCTTCCGACCTTCATCAGGCTTATGCAATGAGGACCCCTTTAGTAGGCCTAGCATACAAATACATACATTATGGGAGCCATTAATAAAGTGGCAGCAAGATTTCAATAGCAGCAATAATAAATGGTGCCTCAGTGAGTGCAGGCAAGTGCAGCAAGCAGCACCAGCAATCATCAGGAGAAAGTATAGGTTTCAGGCTATAGATTCTTCACTCAAAAGTGAACTATGAGTCTAATGGTAAGTGGATGAAAGCATTGGCTTTTGAATTTGATAAAATGGTAATTGTGAGTTCAATCCCTGGCCTGGTTAGGAGCACTGAACACTCACAGGATATACTGATGCAACAGAATCAGAGAAAACAGGTGTTATGTGAATAGATGACAGACCATGGAGAAAGATGGAAGGTAATAATGGCTCTCCACGATTTCCTGTCCTTTGTAACTCTTAATAAATTTTGTCTCTTTGTTATCTTTCCTAAACCTTACTCAAACTAATTAGGTAGGTTATGTATTTTTTTTTTCCTCTGTCCATCTTACCTCCAATCTCTCCGATGAAATTTTGCAAGAACCCTTCCTCAGGATCTACCCAAGCTATTTCAACTATCTCTTCCTGATATTAATTATAAGTGTTGGAGGACCAGTATTAAGTAACAGCTCAGTACTCTTTTCTTTGTTTCTAATGAAATTTTTATTTCCGTCCTGGGTATGATGATAAACTACATCCGCGTCCGAGGAAAGACGATAAACTTCGTCCAGCAGCAAGGCCTCTGATCAGGAGATTTTGAGGAGCATGGAATCACCTCTTAACTGCTGGTGTTCCCAGGTCCACTCTGGTGTTAGCACCTGTTAGGGTCCCAGCTATGGGCAAATAGTTAACCTCCAAACTGGGTTCAAAATACTATGAAAGTATAAAAATAGGTTTTAATACCAGAAATACTTTGTAAAAAAAAAAAAAAAATTATTACCAGCAATACATTTTTGGGAAAAAAAATATATTACCAGCAATACATTTTTGAAGAAAAAATATTACCAGAAATATATTTTTTTGAAAAAAAAATTACCAGCAATAAAAATCTTGTTGGCATTAAATAACCCATTGAGGTTGATATGTCATGAAACAAAACAAACCAAAACCAAATTTTTATTTCTTAATACTTTACTTAGCTTTTGGAAGGCATTTTTTGCTATCCTAATGCACCTTCAGATTTCAGTGTTACACTTTTCATCCTCAGTTAAAATATTTCTCAGATATTTAAATTGTTGTACTTGCTTGATTCTGCTGTCACTAATTGCATTAAAAAACAGTAATATATATATATATATATATATATATATATATATATATATAGCCTTTTTCATCGATGGTGACAGTCGACAGTGGAAAATCTTAAACCACAGCACTGATTATGTCTAAAACAACCAATGTATAATCAGCATGGTTTTTGATAATGATCACAGTAGTAGAATACTGTGGAGTCATCCACCATGGGGAATTTTCATCTATGTTTAGCCTCCACAGAGCACTAGATTCTATTCACTTCATAGTTCTTTGCTCCCCTGAAAACAGCAGCTCTCCACCCGACTTGATTCCAGGTTACCACATCCCAGGTCACAACATTGATAGAAAATTCCTTCATGGTCCTTGAAGCAAAGCTTGGGTCGTCCAAACGTTATGGATGCCTTCAGACAGTTTCCAATACAGTATCTGTTTGGGAATTCTGGAGTTATCCATGTGTGCAAGGTGCCCAAGCCATCTGAGATGCCAAAACTGAAGGATGGGTTATAGTGACTGAATGACAGCTCTTTTGAGCACTTCTGTATCTGGTGTCCTCTCTTGCCAGTAATAGAGTTATAAATATAGAGAAATTCTATGTTTCATTTCAGAAATATCTTCTGATATGTCCTTCTTCCTATTTTCTTTAATACTTTGTTGTTGCTCACATGTTCAATCAAAGGTATTGTCAGCATCCTTCTGTAGAACCACATTTCTGTTGCCTCAAGTCTCTTCTTTATCTGTGAAGAGAATTTCCAGTATTCATTACCATATACGAGGAATGATATTATGTAACAGTTTAGCACTCTTTTTCTTTGTTTCTAACAAAAATTTTCTATTTTGTAATACTTTGCTCAGAAGGCATCTTTTGCTATCACAATGTGCTTTCAGATTTCTGTGTTACACTTTGGTATTTCCAATTTATAATTTGCATGTTGGGCTGTTCCTTTTGTATTGGTTGTTTCAAACGTTACTTAGAGCAACACATGTTAGGAAGTTGGGGAGTGCTATGATGGCCCACATACTGAAGAGACATAAGAAGAAGTAAAAGAAATAAGTACCATTTTAGTATTTGGGAGCTCATTTCATTGTGTCTAGTTATGTTTTTTTTGTCAAAATTAGTAACATTTCTACTCCTTGGTATGTATTCATTATCCCTATCTTTATTTGAAAGTAAATCACCTGGGTGATCTAATTATCTAGGCTTATTCTCAGGATGGAATCCTTCTGGACTTAAAAAAATTGATTCTTGTTCTAATTAAAAGACTAATTAATTCTTTCTTAGTATGTAAATGCCTCTGGGACTACAGTACATTTTTAGATTTGAAGTGACATTTAATTGTGAAGTGTTTGAGTTAGTGACTTTGATTTTCAGAAAACACAGAAGTTTCTCTGAAATCAACAGAGACTTTTGTTTGACTTCTGATTGATTTTTCTCTCCCGGTGTAATCAATAAGATACATTCTTGATTTCTTTTATGCTGCAATAGATGTTGATCAAAGACACCAAGTTTTAGAATCTGTTCGTTAAATTTAGGTAATCACTTAGATATCCATTTGATGTTCATAAAAAAAATAAAATGCCAACAATGCATTTTCAACCACATCTTCCTCACAATTTATTTCTCTCTCTCTCTCTCTGTACCTTTCTTTTCTCTCTCCTTCCTACTCTCTGTATCTTTCTTTTCTCTCTCTCACTCTTTCTGTATCTTTCTTTTCTCTCTCTTTCACTCCCTATATCTTTTTCACTGTCTCTCAATCTCTCTCAATCACTCTCTCTCTCTCTCTCTATATATATATATATATATATATACATATATATATATACACACACACACACACATACATACATACAAATATATATATATATATATGTATATATATTAAAGACATTTTTATGTTTAACGTTCTTTTTTATAGATACAAGTATTTAAGTAAATGCTCTGTTTATAATAAACAGTATTAAATAACATTTACCAGCCTGAATGTCCGAGAAATTTTCATAGAAAATATTCGTCCTTTGACAGGATTCGAACCTGCATCCTATACGGAACCGTCATTTACGCTGATGTGCCTTACCTACCGGCCACAAAGGAGCGTTCGGTAGACAAGGTCGAATTTACTGCTTATAAACTTCAATCTTCCATGAATCTCGTACATTCATAACTGCTCTGGCGTATCAAATGTAAACAAATGACGTCATATATTAAGAAATGGACAATTTTAATAAATAAATTGTCAGACTTTGTCCATTTCTTAATATATATATATATATATATATATATATATATATATATATACGCACACACACACACACACACCTACATACATACATATATACATACACACACGCACATATATATATATATATATATATATATATATAATTGTATATTTGGGCAGCAATTCATCTTTTATAGAAGTTTCATTAAAGACGGCTGATGAGGAACTGAGATTAAGCTCATGGAAACCTACCAACCTCTATCCATGACATACCAGTAGAAAATAAAGTTTATCATCATGTAAAAAAAAGATTAAAAATAGTGAAAACACTAATAATAAAAAAGAAAAGGCCAACATTCAATAATATTAACTATAAACATGGTCACAATGTGCTGAAATGGTTGGAAAATAAAACACCATATAACTTCAGATGCCACACATTCAGTAAAAATAAAAGTCACCCTTGATAATGGCGGCTAAAAGTATAGCTGAAAACAGAACTTTTGATGAGTTTTTACACACTTTGTGTCCAGAAAAAAAATTAAATTAAAAGAACACAAGAAAAATTAATAAAAGCTTAATTGCAGGGGCTTGGTGCCTTGTCAATCATCTTTAATGAAACTTGTATATATATATATATATATATATATATATATATATATATATATATATATATGCAATCGTCAGGCCGTATATATATATATATATATATATATATATATATATATATATATATATATATATATGGCCTGACGATTGCATATAGCATGAAACTGACTGTCGCCTCTAAGTGTTGATTTCTATGTTCACTTTTATATTTACACATGCTCTATCTCTGATATCGAGCACTTCCTCCCATAAATATACCACACCTTAAGACTATATTTCTATATATATATATATATATATATATATATATATATATATATATGATGTCTGGCTACTCATTTCTAAGAACACCATGTCTGTCAAGGCAGCTAGAAAATCCTTTTTACATATACCTCTCTCAACTTGCAGGGTCCACTATGGTTTATTCTGCAATTATACCAAGCGAACCACAATTACAATTTCTGAGAGAGAGAGCTCATAATCTAGTATGATCAGATTTTTGAACGAGGCCAGTATGCTAAAACCCCAAGTCACAATGACTTGCGACTTTAAGCCAGTCCAATCATCAGTAGTCTACAAATGGTTCTGTTTACCCAATTTCACTCTTAAGGCTTTTGTTAACTTGTAGTTCAGTTTTCAGGCCCTTTCCAGAAAAATTGACCATGGTGAGATTCAAGCCTGTGTCACAAAGTGAATATTCTAATCATTCAGCCATGCACTCATACAAACACACACACGCACATAAATAAATAAATATATATATATGAAAATGAAAATAACACTAGCATCTCATTTTAACAGATATATTTGCCAAAATTATCCCAAAATATCTGGAAATAGTAAAGAGTAAATTTATTCAATAAAAACACCATTGACTTCAAACACAGTCTTCAGATGACTTTGGAATCCCCTGCGTCTCCTCTGGATGGTCTCCTTGTTTAAGTTGGTGAATGCTGCCATAATCCTTGCCTTCAATTCATCTTTAGGGTTATAAGGAGTTTTGTTGGTCTCTCACTCAACTATGCTACACACATTGTAATCAAGTGGGTTGCAATCAGTGGAGTTAGTTGACCAGATGTAAGGGGTGATATGGTCGCAGAAATTGTTTGACAGACATGACTGGGTTCTCCTGTTTTTATGGTATGGTGCAGATTCCTGTTGTCAGACATAAGGTCTCCCAGCAGCCAGCCTTTTGATCCAGGGTAGCACTACCTCCTCAAGGCACTTGAATTTTATAGCTGCCTCACAATGAAAGATTTGACTCTAATATTTAAAATTCAATTTTCCATAAACTAAATAAACTAATACTGTAACAATAATTTCAGATAGTAGTGTATATACATTTGTATACACAGCCACAGCCACACACACACACATATATATAAATATATATATATAAAAAATATATGTATATATATATATATATATATATATATATATATATATGTCTGAGTCTGAGGCACATTTCATTAAAAAACGACTGATAATAACAACAGTAATAAATATATATATATATATATATATATATATATATATATATATATTATAAACAACAGGAATTAGATTACTCAATAATATTGATGATCATCATTTCACCTTGTAAATTAAAATTAAATTACAAGGATTTTCAAATCCATCAGGTTAACATGAAAAATCAAAATTAAAGTGTTTTATTTGGATTTTTCTTGTTAACCTAACTTGTAATTTAATTTTAATTTACAACATAAAATGATGATCATCACTATTATGGAGTAATCCTAATTCCTATTGTTTATAATTTATATGATCTGTTTGAATAAAGCATTGAGCTCTCTGTAAATAAGTTTTAATATTTTAATCTATAGTATTTTAATAGGATTCACTTGCATTATATATCAACTAGATTTCCTATATATATATATATATATATATATATATATATATATATATATATATATATATATATTTTTATACATGTGTGTGTGTGTGTGTGGCTGTCGCTGTGTATACAAATGTATATACACTACTATCTGAAATTATTGTTACAGTATTAGTTTATTTAGTTTATGGAAAATTGAATTTTAAATATTAGAGTCAAATCTTTCATTGTGGGGCAGTTATAATTATTAGGTATGCACAAGAATCTATATAATTCTAAAACTCTAATCTTGTATGTATTTATGTATGTACCCAAAATACAGCTTAAATGATGGATAATACCACAGCCAATTTAGAAGCATTTTGTACATTCATCCCCTGCTGAGTGCAGTTCCAAACATCATCAAAATTAGACAAAGTGTTCCTTGAGCTATGGCCATTTTTCTATTTTTCTGACATTTTTAATAAGCAATTTAGTATTAGTTTTTGATACACATTCTTATTTTTATCAATCCATATTATATTCCAACAATTATACATGTGATGAATGATAAACATTCAAAATAAATTATAACAACATTATTAAATAAATTCAAATATACATAACACAATATATATTTATACAATTCACTACAATGCATTAGAACTTTTTTTTTTTTATAAAGAACTACTTGAAATGTGTCACATCACTTGATGGTAAATAAGTATATAAATGCACACTGATTTGCAATTATTATGTATTTTGGAAAAAATGGGGGGTAGAAACAAGTATGTATAATAAAAAATATACTAATTATTTTGATGACGTCACCTGTTTTAAGCTGTTACTCCAAATTTTCATGCAATTTTTTAGCTATGAAGCCCAGTGGAACAATAAATCTTCTTTTGCCATCTACTAATTTTCACTTTTGTATTCAATGAACATTTTATAGAAGAAATGTCTCTTTTAATGTAAAGCAGTAAAATATGTATCTATTGATAATGTAAAATAATTTTTCATACATTAAATCAGAATATATTTGCATTAATCCATTTTATAGCGTTTTTCATTTGTTTTGGGGATCAAAAAATTTTAATTATTATTAAGTTATTATTAATAAAAGCTATACTTATAAGTTGAACCCCATTAAAAATTGTAGAAATGTTCAATAGATATAAGTACTATCAGTAAAACCTCATTTTTGCGCATAAAGTCATCTCCAGATTTGAATTTCCACATTCGCATTTATTAAACAATCAGCAACGTTATTTCAATTACTAGCAGTAGAGCCCGGCCTTGCCCAGAGATGTAACAGTAAGAGATAGATCAAGTATCGACCATCATAAAGACTGAAAAATAAAATTGACAAAGATTTAAGGTTGACAGACACGCATGTCTTAATTAGTTTTTTTTTTTTTTTTTACGAATTGGTCAAACCCAAACTCAAACAAAAACATTGTTTTCAATCGTTATGAGTCTACCGATTGAATAGAATTTTATTATAAACAATTGTCTTGTAAATGGAATTTTTAAAGCATTCTGAATGTAAAAATAAAGAAAAAGTGTGCAAGACAATAAGAAACACTACCCAAAAAAAAAAAAAAAAAGTGAAGTTTTGTTGAAATCGGTTGAAAAATGTAGGAAATCTGATCCCATATATAAACGAACACAGACAGACACTCACAAACAACCTGGGTTTTATAAGTATAACTCGATATGAGTTGTCCTCCTTTAATTAATACCTCTTAATCGTGTTTTCAAATTGATTTTGTACAAAAACAATTGTGTTTTTCCAATTTTTGGCGCTGTCAGAACCACCGCAAGGTAATTTTACGTAGTCCTGTGAAGTTTAGTTGAAATCGGTTGAAAAATGTAGGAAATCCAATCCAATATATAAACGTACACACACACACACACACACACACACACACACACACACACACACACACAACCTAGGTTTTATAATAAGTAAGATTATTATAGATTTGGGAAAAGCCTTCAAATTTTAGATGACCATATGTTGTTTGCTACAAAATTTAAAACCTCACTCTAGAAAATGATCAACAATATTTTCCCATCTAACAATAGATATTTAAAAATTAGGAAAAATATTTATTAATCAATAAAACTTCTGCATTTAGTGAACCAAACTTTTAGATTCCGGGAGCCTTTTTCTCTGTTATAATGTAAATATGATCATGTAAATTCACAAAATTAGTATTCAGTTTTGCCCTAAACTTGTAACCAGAGTTGTCGTTTTGTGCACAACTTTCATATAATTAATTACTCAACATTTCTTACGTTTTGTCAAGTAACCTTCTTATAATAATCAAAAAAAATTTAAAGTAAATTAACCATACTTGATGCATACAAAAGGGCTTATGTAAACAATATGTTAATAGTAGTCATAACATAGCTCCTGTTTTCTAACTTCTGGAAAAATATATGCATTTCTAAAACAACATAAATACATGACACTTTCCTTATGTAGAAGAGACATTCTGATTATATCATATTATCACAATTTAATCTGTGTGTTACGAAGAACAAAAACTATAATATTTCTGTAATATAATATAGAACTATAATATAATATAATATAATATATAATATTATTTATAATAATATAATATAACTATAATATTTTCTCACTATCTATCTATCTATCTATCTATCTATCTATCTATCTATATATATATATATATATATATATATACATATATATATCTATCTATCTATCTATATATATATATATATATATATATGTGTGAACATGGCTGAGACAACATAGTTTTTTGTTATATTTTCCTTTTTCTTGCATGTATACAAGAGATTTCTTTTGTGGGAGCATAGAATATGTAAGAACTGTACAAATGATATTTGGGCCTGGTATTTTTGGCTAGTCTAATAGCCATTATCAAGGATGTTATCAATTTATATTCCATAAAGTATTCTCTTGCATGTATGTAAGAAAAATATAAAAAACTTGAAAATCACGGTGCCTAGTTAGTCATCTTCAATGAAACCTGTATAAAAGAGGGATTGCTGCCAAAATACACAATTATATGAATTTTCTCAAACATGTTTGGTTTCTTGTTATCTGCATGTTTGAAATGTTATGTCTACATCGGCTAATTTTCACTACACCCTATATATATTTTCTCTTCCTTAACTTTATTACTATTTTCTACCTTTGTTTTAGACAAATAAACAGTATTTTCCAATAAACAATTACCTTCCATGGGACAGGTACGTTTTAATCTACAACTGCATCTAGCTTTCTTTTGTTTACAATCAATATTATTGAGCAACATTTTCTTATGATTTTCAATTATCTTTCTGATATTTTTACCACAATTGTAACTATCTTTAATGTTATCTTTATTGAATAGTCTCTTCATTTTTTAGAAGTGGCAAAGTATTTTTTAAATTAATCTTAGTAACCTTCCCCTTGCATTCAAGTTGGCTGAAGATTGCATGTACACACACACACACACACATATATATATATATATATATATATATATATATATATGTGTGTGTGTGTTTGTGTGTTTGTGTGTGTGTCTATGTGCTTTTTTTGAGAGCATACAGAAGCTATAAATGGAATAGAATCTAATGTACTTTGATATTTTATATACATGAAGGTTTAACATTCCCTTTTAGATGTATCAAGATAATTAATGTGGCATATGGAATTTAAAGGCATGCTATACCTGTAGTCCAAGCAGTCAACCACAATGAGTGACAACTTCTTGAAAATGACCTGATTCTCATTGCTAAACAGTTGAAAGGACAGTTCATGTTTTCTTCTTTCTGTGAGGATACTGCCCAACATTCACTGCTATAGTGAAGATTAGATATTACATAATTGTTCATCATTCTTTTCTTTGCTTCTAATAACATTTACATATCTCTTAATACTTTGCTTCATTTATGAAAGACATCTTCCCATCAACAGCACATAATTGTTTTCTTATATAACCGCAGCTTTTTGCATGGTTATAGTTGTGGTGTCCTTGACCAACCAGCTTCATTTGTGCATGCAGTTCCTGTAATGATCTCCAGCCATGCTTGCATGCACTTCAGAGAACTTTTTCAAATGGCAATTTGGTTGTTGTCTTTCAATTTCTGAGTTTAGAGCCTTTGCTGATTGCAGCCAAATGTTGCAAGATGCCTGAGTGGGTGAAGACAAACTGCAACACTCTTTCTTGGCCAATCAACTGCAATTACTTTCTCAAGACCTGACAAAATTTGCTCCAATTTAGATCTCCAAGTCTTGCTAGTCTTATGCACTCTGAAACTTGGTTGAGGCATGTCTTCACTTTTACTATTTAATCAGCAGACGCATTCTTAACCACTCATGAGAAAAATCAAAATTTTCTACACCTGGAACTTGCACTAATGTTTGGTAATTTTCTGACCAACCCAATTTTCACAAAACAATCCTGCTCATGACAACTGAAGAACATTTTATGCAATTAAGTACCTGGCCTAATATTTCTGCTTCAAACTTCTTGTTGCCATGTGAAGATGATTAATTATAGCTCTGATCGCTGGAGTAGACTGTTCTAATTCCATGTGCCATGTTTGATGGATGTCAGTTATCAGTTATCTCCTGCTAATCGAAATAAAGGGTTCAGTTCGAAATTCCAACCACCTGAAGAAGGCCGGAGCGTACAACGGCCGAAACGTTGTGACAAATATGGCGACAAAGATGAGGACAATAGTCCGACTAATGTAAATACTGTACTCTTCTGAAATGTTTCTCTTTTACTTGTGCCATATTCCTTCAGGATATAGGTGATTATAATCTTCCATAATTCACTATCCTTTGTAGCTCAAAGCAATGTCTTTTTCAGGCCTAAAATAAAGTACTGTTGCCATATATGGGCAGAAGCAGCTCAGTATTCATTTCCACCTTCGATACCTCTTTCTCAGACGAAACATCACAAGTCTCTTACTACTCTATAGATATTTTGATGGAATTACATTCCTTAGTTCCACCAGTCCTAACTTTCATGTCTAAAACCTGAGATGTACATTCCACTCAAGCAGGTTCATCTCCCAAACCAGATTAACCATTATCTTTCACATATATCCTCATAAACTCAGCATCTTACTCTGTAATTTTCTACCTTATACAAGGTGAAGATCACTGTAAAAATATATATATATATATATATATATATATATGTTAAGCATTATTTATCTTCAGAGTAACTTACATTACATTTTTCTTAATTTAAGTTGGTATTTGATCAATTTTCGCCATGCTTTGGCGTCATTATTAACTAATTTTCTTATTATGCTTAAATCACGCTGAAACACCGGTTCTCGTTCGATCACCGAAGTTAAGCATCGTAGAGCCAGGTCAGTACTTAGATGGGGGACCGCTTGGGAACACCTGGTACTGTAAGCCCCCAAAGTCCAACCCTTACCTCACAGTCGGTGGTGGTGGTGGGGGGTGGTAAACGGTAGTGTCTGAGCTATGCCGCCCGGAACTTTGTTCCTGGTAGGGCCACCCAAGGCGGACAGGTCTGACACACACGCCGGCTAACAAGGGCTCTGGTGAAAATCCAAGGAGCGTCTGCATCGGTAACCGGCGGCTTCTGGTCGTTCCTGTCTCTCGTCTGTGGGAACCCCAAGGGCAAGCAAGAACGTTATCCGAGTAGGCCTGGGTACCCTACTTCTGTAATTTATCCCAAGAATCTTCTTCTCATAACAGGAAGAAGCCGGCTCAATCTGCCCAGGGTGAATGCCGCATCAGTACAGTAGTAGTAGTAATTTTCTTATTGGTTTATTGCATTTTTGTGTCTAAAAATAGTAACAAACATCACCAAAAAGTAGTCTGTAGACAGCAAGCTAGAAATTCCCTATTTTGATTAGAAATTGTTGTAACAATAAGTACCTGGCCCCTCTTGCCATTCTCTACCTTTACAAGAACCAGATCAGGTCAAAGATAGAGTACTGTTGCTATATATGGCAGTGGCCATCCAGTCTTCACTTTTCAGTTGCAATAGTCCAAAGCTGTCTTCATGTCCCTGTGGGTAATGAATTATTTCCCACTTTACAATCTCTTTCCCACAGACGAAATGTTGTAAGCTTCTCACTACTCTATCACTATTTCAATGGAAAGTGTTTAAACAAACGACATTCCTTACTTCCATCAGTTGTAACTTTCATGGCTAAGACTCACCATACAACATTGAAGCAAACAACCTTCATATTCCATTGGTAAGCTTTAAGCAGCTTCTTCTCACAAACCAGATTAACCATTATCTTTCACATATATCTGCATAAGCTCTGCTTCCTATTCTGTTTTGTGATGTCAACAAACATTCGTTTGATACTACTCATTGTCACTTTTGTAATGCTCATTGTAGTAGAGACTTTATAATAGCAGATACAATTACAGTACACATAGCACAGTGGATAAAGGTGTTAGATTCAGTGACAGAACCCAAAGAGTGTGAGTTCAATACCTGGTTAAGGCGGTGGAGAACTTGGAGAGGGGAATTATCAGGAGATAACTGGCATCCATTAGACATGGCATGTGGAACTAGAACAGTCTACCCCAATGAGCAAAATAAAGGGTTCAGTTTGACATTCCATCCACCTGAAGAGTGTACAACAGCCAAAATGTTGTGATAAATATAGCAACAAAGATGAGGATGATAGTCTGAACAAAGTAAATAGTGTACAATTATAGTACACCATTGAACAATGCTGGTGTCAGACACCTTCAAATATCACTTGCATTAATAGTACTCACTCAATAATATTCACTCGAATAGTAATCTGTATAGTGATCTGAATAGAGAAATAATATAGTGAATAGAGTAGAGAATAGCGGTCCATATAGTAATAGAGGATACAGTAGAAATAGTGATTGTTAGTCATCAGCTACTTCCTACATATATGCATTTCCTCTATGGTCACCTGGTCTACTTAATTCAATAATGAGATTGTGATCTATGTTCAAAATCAAGTGTCGGCAGTGACACTTTATTCCGATATAACACTCTGTAACTTTCTACCTTATAGAAGGTGAACATTACTGTAATATATATATATATATATATATATATATATATATATATATATATATATATGTATATATATATATATATATATATACATAATTTACATATATAAGAACATTTGCAGCAATGCCTGTTACATTAAATTTCTTACGCTCAAAATTATTACCTAGTATTTGATATTCCTATGCACGTTATACAGTGAGGCTCTTGATGGGTTTTTGCACACATCTCCATCATCATTCCATAAATTGTTCCGTCTAATCTTCTTATCCTTGTGCATTTATTGATATTTACTAACGAGTTGTCATTGTGTGTGAAATTAGCTCGTTAACAACGATTTCATAATGAGGTGCCCCAAATATTGATATTTGCCAAGTTTGGGCACCAAGTTATCATTGAACATGTTACAGTATATGTGGTCTATAAAATCTCCCTCAAGTGAGGCATTTATCATTTTGATATTTACACAAATGATAAGAGATTGATATATATATATATATATATATATATATATATTAGTCAATAATTTTATTAAATTAAATTGTATTTGAGGAGACATTCTGTTTATTTATTAAACAGCATATTTATTTATTTTTGTCTACTCGCCTAAATCGTTGAGAAATCTCAGTAACCCTTTGCAGCTTAGTGGCTTTATTGCCTTACTTGAGGTGATAAGATTAAAAATATGTTATAAACATTGGTAACTTATATACTGGAGCACTTAATGATACTTTAATGACATTTGATAAACTGGAGTACTTTATATATGGAAGCATTTGATAGATATTTACATTAATGGCTTATTTTGATATACCCATGCACTTTATACACCAGTGCATATTGTATGTTTATGCACACGCACACACACACACACACACACACACAAACACATATATATATATATATATATATATATATATATATATCATTTGATACAGTTTTATACTTGATACACTAATGACAATAATGTCCTATTTCTTACATTACACTAATGATCATTATCTCCTATTTGTTACTGCAATGTGTTTATACACCCAAGCACATAATACATCTTTTCATGAATGACTATTACCTTATATTTAATACACTAATTCATTTTATACAATGTAGCTCTTAATACATCTTTACAAAAATAAATATTAAATTGCACTCAATAACCAAATGAAACCATAATCATTCATTCAATGATGTACTGTCATTCATCTCTCTGTCCAATAATGACAATTTTCCTTGCATATATGATGTACTAAAAATAGATTGTATAATTAAGAAACACAAAACTACTTTTCAATCAAGGCGCATGTGTTCATAATAGGAAATCTTGGAATTAAATTTGTAACAAATGGCTATACAACAGTTATTAAATTTCTGATGAAATTGCTTTCACATGGAAAAGTTCACATTTATGACCGTTACTTGAGAAATAAAGAAGTAGTTATATGGCATTTAGGATAATTGCAAAAAACTGGCATTTTTAGAATTTAGACATTGAATAAAATTTGCTTATAAAATGGATGAAATGTGATGAAAAGAAACAAAAATGAAACAGAAATAATAACTAAATATATATATATATATATATATGCCTATATATATACATATATATATATATATATACATATGTCTTCATTGAGGTATTTAATTACAAAGTTGTATATCATTATTTTCTGTTAATTAGAAATTAAATTAAAAGTTTCAGTTCAAATATAAAACTATAATAATATACTAGCTAATCAAATAGAAAATATAATCATGTTATATATATATATATATATATATATATATATATGTATGTATGTATGCATATATCCTCTTGTTAATATAATTGCTAAATTCTGTTTTATATTCATTTCTGTTAATTTGAATTTGCATTATACATTTTATTTCAACAACAAAAAGTAACTGAAAAGTATGCAAATTATGTAAATTCAAAATAAACACATTCATGTCTCCAACTCTTATCTCACTCTCTATCTCTCTCCCTTTCTCTTTCTGCCTTTCTCTCTCTATATATATATATATATACATATAAATATATATAAATATAACATATATATAGATATATGTATATATATATATATATATATATATATATGCACACATATGTCTACAATTGTGATATTCTACATATCCTATTATTTTCAGTTAATTTTTATTTAAATTTTATTTCAAACACAAATACAGAATAAACACATTGATAAGATGAATACACACACACACACACACACACACACACACACATATATATATATATATATATATATATACATACAGGGTGTGATGGATAAATTATCATCTAAATTAAAGTAAAGAAAGAAGACAATAACACTGACATCACATTTTAACAGATATATTTACCAAAATTACACAAACATATCTTGAAATACTAAAGACTGAATTTCTTCAATAAAATCACCATTGGCTTCAACCACAGCCTCCAGATGACTTAAGAATCTCCTGCACCTCTTCTGGAAGTTGGTGAATGCTGCCATAATTCTTGCCTTCAGTTCATCCTTGATCTTACAAGGAGATTTGTTGGTCTCTTGTTCAATTCTGCTGCAATACATAATGATCAATGGGGTTGCAGTCTGGTGGCCAGATGTAAGAGGTGATGTGGTTGCAGAAATTGTCTGATAGCCATGACTGGGTTCTTCTGCATGTGTGGCATGGTGTAGATTTTTGTTGCCAGACATAAGGTCTTACAGCAGGCATCTTCTTGACCCAGGGCAGCACTACCAAGTCAAGGCACTTGAGGTAGATCTCTGTGTTGATTCTGAAGTCTTGTGGGAAGATGAATAGATTTATAACAGCACCATAATCAGTGATCACTGCAAATACTTTTTGTAATCACCATTACACTTATCTAACTCTTTCTGAATCCTCTTCACTGCCCTCACATTGACATTCAAAAACACTATAAAATGTACATATTGGAGCTTCCAGTATGAATACCAAGCAGTACAGTATGCCATTTCTAAATTTCTGGTTGAGTGAATTGGTCTTTTGCTTATAGATAGTGCCCTTGAGACCCTACCATACTGTGCAGTTGACAAAATCAAAAACAAACAATGCGCATGTGTGAAATCAAAAGTATAAATTGGCGACAATTTATCCATCACACATTGTATGTGTGTGTGTGTGTGTGTGTGTTATGTATAGTGATTTCCAAGCGTAGGTTAGATGTGGCACAAGTCTGAAAGTATGGGACACTCAGTGAAAACTGAATTCACTATTCAGTCGTAACTGTTTCAGTGAGACAAGATTGCTATGTGTGTTTATATATATATGTGTGTGTATAATATATATATATATATATATATATATATATATATATATATATATATATATATATATATATATAAAAGTGTATAAAATATATATACCTAACAAATTTTATATATATATATATATATATATATATATATATATATATATATGGAATTTGTTAGTTATATATATTTGATGCACATTTGCACCGCCATCTATTCTGAGTAGTAGAAAATACTATTAAATACACCTATACGTTTTACGTGTCTATGGACTTGATGCACACTTGCACTAATGTCTATATATCATAGATCTATGCATTGTATACAGATATAGTTCATAGAACTGATGAGTGTACTGACATGGTCAAATGACATTTGCCTTAATAAACATTTGCAGCCTATTTAAACTCATATTCTCCATTGTTCATTTTGGAAGAAGTATAGTTTAATTTTTTGAAATTTTAAGTCATCATCAGGGTAATTAGGGAAAGATAATTTCTTTATAACACAAAATGATTACCTAGAATTTGATAAAGTAAAGTAGTTTACATGTTGGAGCACTTGATAATCTGATCTATTGGCCATGGCTCTCAGCTGTTTCAGCATTGTCATGTCCATCCTCTCTTTCTCTAAAAGCATAGAATGTGTGAACATTCCACATTCTGGTGATTGTACCCTGCATTGGTAGCTTGATAGTGTTTGTTGCACATTCTGGAGTGAGTCATGAGACATGTGGCCATTGTTGATAGGGTCTCGATCAATAGAGTAAGGTGTTACTTTGATTCTGTTTTCTCATAATCCTTTCAGTGGGCTTTCAGATAGTTTGTTGGCACCCATCTCTACTCCAAGATGTTTATGCACATATTATTCTTAAAGTTTTATTGATATTAGCCACAATGGAGTAATGGGTTTGCAGCTCAGATTTCTTGAATTTCAATCAAGTTTATTACATTCACTTATGTGCTAAAAGCCTTGGGAAAAGTATGAACCTATCTCTTCTCCCTTCCAGCTATGGATAAATAGTAGGACAGACCGGGTTCTATAGCCTTGTGTGGCAACTGGTCTCAGAATAGGAAAAGTTTGAATTCAAAACTGTATATAGCCCTAGCAAAGCGCATACTTTGCAACTAAGAAAAAGATTGTTCACATTGACGCACTGATCTTGACTATGGTTGATTTCTTTTTCCTTTTTTTTAGTCATTGTATATGAAATTAGCTCACTAACCATGATTTCATAAGGTTCTGAAAATATTGACATACTTAGCTTAGGTTAACACAAAATTATAATTGTAAGACACCTAGTGAACATTTAAAAATGCACTACAGTAGGTGTGATCAGCATAGCTGTCTTGGGGCCAGCTCAAGGGGGTTAAGTACTTATAGGGATCTTAAAATTCAATCCACACCAGTCACATAGCAACCATCATATTTTGGAGGGAACAACAAAACCAGAGTTTCTGTACACCTGCTTAGAAAGAAGGCTTAGCAGGACTTATATCAAATCTGCTGCCTTGCTTTAGAAAAAAAGTTGGTGGGACTTGTACATACTCTCAAATTCTGGTTACATGGTGAACAGATTGTTCGCTTTTGAACATCTATGCTATACTGGACAATTTTTTTTTTTATATTCGCATATGCAGTGTATATCTTTCGTTTTTTCATTCAGCATTTCACGGTGCTTTTAGAGATGGAAATAAATTCACTTTCCAAGTATCAGTCGATTTTTAAAGTTGTCTTTACCAGAAAAAAACAACCCTGACAGCAGTAACAGTCTGTAAAACTCTCTTACTAATCACTTCTTGACTGTGAAGCAGCCTTGATATTTATTAAAAGTCAAGTGGGTTATCAATAAAGATACAATAATCTGCTAAAAATAACTTGTTAACCATTACTTTCTTCACAGCTTCCTGTTATTTTGTTGTTCTAAGTAATACTGGTTATGTTTTTTTTTCTGGTACTTATTCCACTGTTCAAGTATTTAATTTGAATTTTTTTCTTTTTATACATTTCATGTGTACTGTAAGTGTCATATTCTCCAATCTTTCTTGCCTCATTATGTGTTCACAAACCTTCAGCTGTCTCTCTTTCTGTATTGTTAAAAGTTTGTTTAAAGTTTCTTACTACTCCTTTTTTCTCACATTCTCTATCCAGTGGTTGCAAGTAGATTTCTTTGGCATCAAGTCTTTCTTTTTATTTCTGAGAAAATTGCCTAGCTTTCACTCTCATGTAGATGAATAGACATCACATTAGTACATCCAGTATTCTTTTTTAACTTCTAATTTTATTTTCCAGTCTCTTAATACCCTACTTAGTTTCAGAGAAGTGCCTTATTCTATTCCTATGACTTTGAATTTCTGCACATCACTTTTTGGGATTTTTCATTGCACTTTTCCAGTTAGCTGAATTTCCACTCTTATATAATCCACAGCTATCTAAAATATATAGTAAGTGTATTAAGCTGAAATATATATGTGTATATGCATAAATATCTGAACATTGTACAATTCATTTACAAATATATACCCGATATACAGTACTTTTACAAATAGCAAACTAAAGTCATTTTTGTTTTCGAAATATCCAACAAATACATTTCCTTTGCAAATACCTAACCAATGTACAGTTCTTTTACAAATATTCAACCAATGTACAGTTCTTTTACAGATATTTGAACAAGGTACAGTTCTTTTATAAATATCCAACCAGTATACTTTTCCCTGAGAAATATCCAACCAATGTACAGTTCTTTTGCAAATATTTGAACAGTATACAGGTCATTTATAAATATCCAACCAGTGTACTTTCCCTTACAGTTATTCAAACAATGTACAGTTCTTTTACAAATATTTGAACAGGGTACAGTTCTTTTACAAATATTTGAACAGAGTACAGTTCTTTTACAAATATCCAACCAATGTACTTTTCCCTGTGTACAATTTCTTTACAAATATCTGAACAATGTATTTTTCCCTTACAGTCATCCAACCAATGTACAATTCCTTTATAAATATGAAGCCATTGTACAATTCCTTTATAAATATGAAACCAAACCATTTATAAATATGAAACCATTGTACAATTCCTTTATAAATATGAAACCATTGTACAATTCCTTTATAAATATCTACCTTATATACAGTTCTTTTACAAAATATCCAGTGAATGTACAATTCCTTTACAAATATCGACCAAATATACAGAGCTTTTACAAATATCAAACCAATGTACAATTCAGTTACTAGCAAAGACAAATCAGCACTTATTGGGAATAAATCTGCTAAAGCAATTTCTCTAAATTTGTTTATATTCAACCTCATACAGTGAAATGTTAAAGAGATTTTTTCTTCACTTGACACTTGTCGTAATGTTTTCCCTGACACTTCATTGATTGATGTTGTATTGCTTTTACTTCTTGTCTGTCATTTGAATCTTTTTTTGTTTTTCTCCATTTTTACACTTGAAGCAGCCAACTTGGAGTCATGTGCAAACAATATATTGATAGCAGCAACCATTTGGGTGCCAGAATGAATAGCATTTGATTGGAAATCACACATAAGTGTTGATATATATATATATATATATATATAGATATATATATATATATATATATATATATATATATATATATATATTATGGGTATAACTGTATCAAGGCTTACATATACTGATATAGATATAGATATAAAGATACAGAGACAAGAGAAGGAAGGACAGAAGTCTATATTATATATATATATATATATATCAACATACATCTATATGTAAAAGCATGTATGCATATATATCTCTATACATCACAATTTGATTAGAAATAACATGTAAGTAAAGTGATATGATATATATTGTATTATAACGCTGCTATTCTATGACTATTGTTATAACACACTCTTACTTATATAACATACTTCGTGTAAAGATACAGGTATTAGTTAGTCTGATGACTGACTCCAAACTGCTACCTGGTCAGGAGCTCTTTATAGTAATGGACTAGTTCATATAGTCACCGGGGATGTACTATTTACTCTACAATATCCCCACATTTAAGATTGATACTTTTATAAATATTCAATATTTTATTAGTAACTCACTTCACTTTTTTGGAAGAGTTCACCACCATACTTGACTTTGTAACATTTCCATCTTGGATCCACTTCCAGTTCTTTAGGATTCTTTTTTTTCTTGAACTTGTCCTTGTAGGTTCCACAACAAATTCAGGATCGATCAAATTGCATCTCTCTCATTGGATTCTATTGAGATCCTGAAGATGAAGAGCTGGGGTACCAGACCATATATGGCAACAAAGTCTGGATTTCATTCTTTGTTACTTTCTTTCAATTACATGTTTTTATTTCTGCTTTTTTTTTATTTTTGTAATAAAGACGTCATTTTCTGGTTTTTCTTTTATTTCCTTCAGGGTCACTGATAACTTTCATAGTACTCTGCACAAAATGTTTTTATTTCCATTTTGAATTTTAGTGTTGTGATGACCATGTCCTCCAATAGTTCTACATTTTTAGGCATTAAATTAATCAAAATAATTCATCTGCATGTCCCAATTTTGTAGACAGTTGATACTCAACCATTAAATCATAGTTTAACAGGGTGGTACCCCAACATTGTAGTCTCTTAGATGTATGAATAGGTATACCTTTCTTTGAGCCATATATTGTTAATAAATTTCTGTGGTCTGTTTGCAACATGAAATTTCTTCCATAAATAAATTTACAAACTTTCTTCATAGTGAATATAATTGCTAGAGCCTCTTTTTCTATCTGACTGTAATTATTCTCTGCTGATAGAAGCAAGTGTGAAAGATGAGCGAAGGCTTTCATTTTACCACCATTGTATTTGTGTAAAACCGCTGCTTCATTACTGTACTCACGCCACTACAATTTTTTTGTTTTGGGGTCGTAGTGTGCTAATGATAAATCAAATGTAAACCTTTTTTTTTATCTCGTCAAATGACTTCTGATATTTATCATTCCAATTCCACTTTACTCTTTTTTTAACTGGATTGTTAATTGGAGGCCTTAACTTATGCATATTATGTGCATAAATTTAATAGTCCTAAAAATGCTTGTAACAGAGTTCTATTTGTTGGTGTAGACATATTTTTAATTGAAACTTCCCTCAATGGATCTGGTTACCTCCCATTTTAATCAATAATTTGACCAAGGTATTTAATTTTCTGCAAAAACAATTCACCTTTTTCTTCACTAAGCTTGAATCCATATTCTCTCTGATTTCTTCAATATGTTTTCACATACCCACCATGTTTTTTTGATACACTTTTGATCAAAATGTCATCCAGTCATGCCACTGCAAAATCACAGTGAGCAAGCATGGTACACATGGCTTGTTGAAAAATAACTGGTACCACATTTATGCCAAAAGGAAGTCAGTTAAACTTGTATAATCCATTGTGCATATTTATGGTCGTCAATTCAGAACATTGATTTTCAATCTGATTTTGTGAATATGCTTCAAAGAGATCAAGCTTTGAAAATATTCTTCCACCATTGAACTTTGAAAATATTTTTGCGGGACTTGATAATAGGTAGTTATGTGTTTCTAAACAATTGTTTAATCTAGTTAGGAAATACACATAAACACAAATTTTATTATTTCTTTTAATAAACCACTGGTGCAGCCCATTTTGAATGTTCTATTACACCAATTCTTCCAATTTTTCATTAACTTGTTCTAGAGCTGGGAATGATACACTCTGTTTCCGATAAAATACTGGTATCAAACCTTTTTTTACCTGAAAATCCACCTTGAATTTTGAACACTGATCCAGTTCATTTGAGAGAACATCTGAAAAACATTTTTTTAATTATTCCTTAAGATTTTCACTCTGACTTTTTAAATTTCTCACTTGTTCACTTAAGTTTTTACAATAAATGTTTATTGGCAAATCCCAAATCTCAAATAGTTCCATCCAGTCCATTCCAAATAAACCCGTAACATTTTGTAAAAACTTTAGTTTTTACATCCTTATTAAAAATTTGTAAATATGCTTCAAAGAGATCAAGCTTTGTAAATATTCTCCCACCATTCAACTTTGAAAATATTTTTGGGGGACTTGGTAATAGGTAGTGTTATATTCCGTATTTAGATGCGTGGGTGATGTGAAAACAATGTGGGCGAAATACTGCATTTGGTTGCAAACAATGAAATTCAGAATCGAAAGAACAAGAAAGACTGTAGATATATTTTATAGTATTTTTAGTGAGGAAAATAAGAACAAGTAAAAAGTTCGTATTTAAGAAGTTGAATGTCTATGGTAGTGGCAAGTAAAGTTCGTGGAGTTAACTTGACGAAAGGGGAAAGGTACCCTTTGACAAAGCGTCGGGCGAGAGTTCATTAGCAGCAGCGGTCACATGCTTCGTTTCGTCGCCGGGCCAGTGTGTCAGGAGCGAGCGACGTGATCCTTCTGCCTCCGCCGTTGAATGGGACTATATTTAGTCGTCCCCCCCACGAGGGCGTCATGTGGCACAAGGCCTTTTTAACGTGGGCATTTCGAGCCATTAGGCTCGGCCAAAAATAGCCCATTTGAACCCGTATAAACGGGTTCAGGGCCGAGTTTACCTCCCGAAGGAGACTCCGCCCTTCGGCGTAGCCTCCTTCGGGTTCCTCCCGCCCGAAAGCAGAGAGTTGAACCGAACCGTCGCTCAAGACTTGAGCAACGGACTCCGTTGAATGGGACTGCCTTTTGACTTTCCCGTGTTGAACTTATACACGCCTATCGGCTCCAAATGGCAATTTTTTGACTATGCGGGAGACGGTCCGATTGGTTGATTTAATTCTTTCATTTTCTTTTTGAGTTTATCCCCAAACGGAAGTATCTGCGTCGAGCCTATGCGTAGACGTGCAGTTTTCATTTTGAGTCGGGGACTCGTGATGGTAACTTCCGTTTATCGAAGCAGGGCAAGATCTCATCTTGTAACAGTAGTTATGTGTTTCCAAACAAATGTTTAGTCCAGAGGAGAAATCCGTACAAACACAAATTTTATTATTTCTTTTCTTTACATACAATGCTAGTGCAGCCCATGGTTACTTTTCGATTAAACCAATTTTTTGGAGTCAGTCCAACTCTTCATTAATTTATTCTAAAGCTCTGAATGATATGCTTCGTTTCAGCTTAAATACTGGCGTCAAAACATTTTTAGTTGGAAAACTGCTTTGAATTTTGAACACTGACCCACAACATTTTACAGAACATTTGGAAAACATTTTTTTAGTCATTCCTTCAGATTTTTGCTCTGACTTTTTAAATTTCTCTCTTGCCTACTTACATTTTTGGAACAAATGCTTATTGGCAAATCACAAATTTCAAATAGTTCCATCCAGTCCATTCCAAATAAATTTATAACATTTTTTAATAAATAGGCTTTAGTGATTACATGTTTATAATGAAAAAAGACACTGCAAATTACTTCTCAAAATAATTCTTACCAGAAACTGAAATTTCGACTTCTTTTTTTTTTCAATAAATGCTTTCCAATTTCTTTTCATGTGATTTCACAGATTATTGAAATATTGTTGCCAGTGTCCAGTAGCATTTTCACATCCATATTTAATTTCACATTTGCAAATTTTCTTTTGTTTTTTGTGCTCCTTTTTACTGTCACAATGCTGTGTACTAAATTGTTCCTGTAAACATTTTTCTTGGTTTGGTTTTGCAGTGTGACTTTGTATGTCCGCATTTGCCACACCTGTAACATTCTGCATTTTCAAATGGACAGTCTTTTCCAAGATGTAATTTACCACATTTGAAACAAGTATTTATTCACGTTTTTGTACATTTGTCCTTTGCTTGTACCAATTCACATTCTTTATTCTGAATTTTTTCAGCATCATGTTTTCAGATTTAGTATTATCATCCATTATTTCTTGCAGTGTAATATTATTGTTTAGTTCAATTTATGTTAAAAGTTTTGCTCATATTTCAGCATCTTTTTTTAGCTGTTAAACATTGCATGAAATGAATCCTTTGGACATATCTGGAGTCATTTCATTTATTCTAAACATTTCACTTTCTTTATTGATGATACCTATATATAACCTCTTTTTAGGTTAGATTCAAACACCTGCAACAAGTATTAAATAGAGAACCCTTGTCACTAATGATTTTCGTCAGAATGTGTACCATGTCCCTCATCAGGATTGTATATAAATTCTAATATGGTCTTTTGAACAGCTTCTGTGGTAAGAGACGTTGAAGAATTTATTGTTTTCTTGAGAATTATATCCAACAACTACTGTTGCAGTTTTTGTAGTTCTATCAACTGTTGAATTTGTTGTTGTAGCTGTATCTATTGTTGTTGTTAAATTTCGACTATTGTTATGGGACCTTACACATAATAACATAATGGACTATTCCATACGTAATAAATACTGCACCTCAAGAGGAAGCATGGAGTTCAGTCTGAAGTCGGACGACTGGCTGACTGGCTGATCGGTTGAACTCTCTGCCTTCGGGCAGGGAGGAACCTGAACGAGGCTATGCTGAAGGGCGGAGTCTCTTTCAGGGAGGTAAACTGACTCTGAACCCATTTATACGGGTTCAAAGGGCATATTTTTGGCCGAGCCCATGGGCTCGGAGATCCCACGGGCTAGGAGATCCCACGTTAAACCGGCCTTGTGCCACATGATGCCCTCGTGGTGGTGGTGGGGGGTGACTAAATACCATTCAGTCTGAAGTCAGATGACCGGCTGACCGACTGATCAGTTGAACTCTCTGCCTTCGGGCAGGGAGGAACCCGAACAAGGCTACGCCGAAGGGCGAAGTCTCTTTTGGGGAGGTAAACCAACCCTGAACCCATTTAAACGGGTTCAAAGGGCATATTTTTGGCCGAACCCACTGGCTCGGGGATCCCATGTTAAGCCGGCCTTGTGCCACATGATGCCCTTGTGGTGGGGGTGACTAAATACCATTCAGTCTGAAGTCTGGAGTGAGGTCCGTCAGGAGTCTGTCAGTCAGTCAGAGCGAGTCAGTCGAGTCAGAGGCAGTCCGAAACAGAGTCGCGTTCAGACAATTACTGCAAGACATTGGAATAGTGATCCTGGTCGAGACTACATTGTTATCCCTACTAAACCTGATTGTTCGTGCTAACACTTTCTACCTCTCTGTATATATTCCTGTTTGTAATATATCTGTGTTATTCCATATCCATGTTTGAGTTCTTCTTTATTGGTTCTACCTTGGACTATCACCGTGGTACAAGGAACCAGATCATAACAACTATGGAAGCCAAAATTTTCTCCATATTTACACAAATTTTTATTAAAACCAATGTTATTGAAATTCTTGTAACTCCAATAAAAAACTCAATGCAGTGGTTATAAATCCTCAGTTTTAAATCCCTCATTACCACTATTCATTGGCTATTGTTATAAAACACTTTCACTTATATAATGTACTTCATATAAGGATTCTCTATATGTAATGTTTCAGATACTTCTGTTACATCTGTATTAGTTAGACTGAAAACTGACTTCAAACTGACTTGTCAGGAACTCTTTATAGTAATAGACTTGTTAATATAGTCACCAGGGTTGTGCTATTTGCTCCAGAACATATTTTTAAGTATCTTCATAATTTTTTTAATCTGTATCACCCCATGCAAGGCAGCAAAAGCACTAAGACAAAAGGAGGTTACAGGGTGTGGAAAAATCAGGAACAAAATATTAATAATGAGAGGAAAGAGGAAGGTGTAATCAGGAGGACAGTAGATAGGGATTGTCATTTAAATTTTGCACATTAAAGTTAGCTCAAAAGCATGGAGCTGGAAGTGAGTTTCACAAGTGATAAGTGGAAGAAAAGTAGCAGTTAGGCTAGAATTTACAGTTACATCTAGCCAGCTAAACAGTAAACTGATGAATTCTCAATGCCAGTTTAGTATTGCACTTAAATTTTAAAAGTGTAGGTACCATAACAAAAAGCTCATCTGAGCAACTACCATGAAAGTATTTATAGAAAATATACAGAGAGGCAGCATTAGAGCAGTGGGAAAGTGACTGCAGCTGAGCCGCCGGATCAGGACTAGTATTATTGCTGATTCTTCTTTGGATTATATCAAGGTGCTCAAGATAAATAAAATATGTAGCAGCAATATCTATTTGTAACAAGATATATATATATATTAGCAGCATGGCCTGGCATTGCCCATGCTTGATTCAAAAATCATTGCCGTGCTGATGTTGCTACATGCCTTAATTCTTGCCCATCTCACACTGCGAATTTTTTCTAAGCTCTATACTAAAGATTAAATCTGTTACGGAAAAAGAACTAAACAGCTAAACAAAATGAACACAAAATGATCAACTTTAAAAAAGGACTCATAACGGGAAAAAACAAATGAAAAAAGAATGTTAACAAATACTTTTTCACACCCAAACCAGTTCTGCAGAATCAGAATCAACGTTGAGTTTAAGCAAGCAAATGAGCCAATTGGAGTAAATTGCGATGCAGATTTAAATTTTTCCCACTTGTGACGAATGCAGCTATCAATTTTTTTGCATGCTAGCATGCTAGTTAACATTTGTGTCAGTCAGCTGTTGGCTCTCACACTGGCCAATAGAATCTTCTGCCTATTCGTGGCAGCCAGCTATTGGCTCTCACTCTGGCCAGTAGAAAATGTCCACAAACTACATGAAAACTGCTGTAGAAGCATGAAAAAATTGATTATTTCCACTATTGATGGGAGTTGGGAAATGCAAGGTTAGTCTTGGCCTACTCACTAACTTGGAGCATGTGCATGTAAATTTTGGTGCAAATCCGTCAAAAATTGTGGCCGTGCATTCATTACACGCACACACATCCTGCCTTTTGTATATACAATGTATCACAAAAGTGAGTACACCCCTCACATTTCTTCAAATATTTATGTATATCTCTTCATGGGACAACACTGACAAAATGACACTTTCACACAATGAAAAGTAGCCTGTCTGCAGAATATATAACAGAGTTAATTTCTTTTCCCCTCAAAATATAGCCATTAAAAGCTAAATCCCTGGCAACAAAAGTGAGTACACCCCTAAGAAACTACACCCCTAAATGTCTAAATTGAGTACTGTTTTTCATTTTCCCTCCAAAATATCATGTGACTCATTAGTATAACTATGCCCATGTGTTCATGGGGAGCAGGTGTATTCAAATTTATAGTGCAGCTCTAACACTCTCTCTTACCGGTCACTGAAAGTTCCAACATGGCACCACATGGCAAAGAACTCTCTGAGGATCTTAAAAAATGTATTGTTGCACTACATAAAGATGGCCAAGGCTACAAGAAGATTGCCAACACCCTGAAACTGAGCTGCAAACAGTGGTTAAGATCATCCAGCATTTTAAAAGAGCAGGGTCCACTCAGAACAGGCCTCGGGTAGGTTGTCCAAAGAAGCTGAGCGCACATGCTGAGCATCACATCCAAATGCTTTCTTTGAAAGATTGGCATAGGAGTGCTGTTAGAATTGCTGCAGAGATTAAAGAGATTGGAATTTAGCCTGTTAGTGTTCAGACCATACGCCGCACACTACATCAAATTGGTGTGCATGGCTGTCACCCCAGGAGGAAGCCTCTTCTGAAGGCAATACACAAGAAAGCCCACAAACACACAATACAATGACACCCAACACACATCCAAGACAACCACTGCTTTACTGAAGAGGCTGAGGGTAAAGGTGATGGACTGGCCAAGCATGTCTCCAGACTTGAACCCAATAGAACATCTTTGGGCCATCCTCAAGCAGAAGGTGGATGTGCGCAGAGTCTCAAATATCTGCCAGCTCCGCGACATTGTCATTGAGGAGTGGAAGAGCATTCGAGTGACTACCTGTGAAGCTCTGGTAAACTCCATGCCCAGGAGAGTAAAGGCAGTTTTGGATAATGATGGTGGCCACACAAAATATTGACAGTTGACATGTTGTATGTTAATATTGACAACTTTTCCTAAGTGGTGTACTCACTTTTGCTGCCAGGGATTTAGCTTTTAATGGCTATATTTTGAGTTATTTTGAGGGAAAAATAAATTAACTCTGTTATATAGGCTGCAGACAGGCTACTTTTCCTTGTATCAAAGTGTCATTTTGTCAGTGTTGTCCCATGAAGAGATATATTTAAATATTTGAAGAAATGTGAGGTGTGTACTCACTTTTGTGATACACTGTATATATATATATATATATGTATATATATATATATAGGGTAGGTAGGCTTTCCTACCACCCGTCAACACTCCTCCCCCTTCTCTTGGACATGAGTAGAGGCTTACGCCTTGTTTCTTGTTTAGGAAGGGGTTCCCGGTACTCTCTCTCACTGGCCTCTTTATCTCCAGTTGCCTTGATCTATCCACTACCCTCATCCTTTCTTCTATCACTTCTTTCTGATCTTGGTCCAAATTTTCTGTAACCCCTTGCGTCCTAGTGGCTTTCCGCCTTGCTTGGGATGAAACGCTTAAAAAAAAAAAAAGAATTATATATATATATATATTATTAATAGAAATCTTATAAGTATAAGAAACTATACTCACTTGGAAAACCTTTGGTGTATTGATTTGCAAATAAACAAGCCAAAGGGGAAAAAAAAAGGTATAAAAAAAAGAAAGAACCAAGAACATGTACGTTAACCGAAAATAATCATCCAGCATACAAATTCAAGGCCCAAAGAAAAAAACCCAATGCGATTACCCAAAATAACTAAATAAAGTGCTCAATATAATGAGTAGAGCAGACCTAGTTAAAACCTAGAGAGTCAGACAAACCTATTAAGGTTTCCCTAAGTGGATCATCAGGAAGGGCGGCTTTCCTGATGATCCGCTTAGGTGAAACTTTTGTAGGTTTGTCTGGCTGTTCTCTTTAGGTTTAATATATATATATATATATATATATATATATATATATATATAAATTTCAACCTAGTAGTTTACCAGAAATCTAATAGGCCAATAGTAGGATGAGTCAGATGGTTCCTCTGACTTAAAGACTGGAACAACAGATGAAGATTTCCAACAAGCAGGAAAGCAAGAGATAGCATTTATTATACCGTTTAGCAAGAACAGAAGTCAGTTCAGCATATTTCTTAAAGACTATTACAAGGATACCCTCAGGTCCACGTCCTTTGTGGGGATCAAAATTAGAGATGATAGCAGAAACCATGAAAGGAGTTACATACATCTGGAAGCATTAAACATTGCAATCTAGTTTTTCCCCCAACTGATCAGTGAAAGCAGAGAGAACAGCCGCCAGGTTCTAATTGAATTTTGGAGGAGTACCCATAATATCTGATACCATCTGCATAGACATTTACAAATGAACTGAGAATGTACTTAGGCAAATGTTTCTCCACAGATCATTAACATAAATCAGAAAGACAGTAGAACTGAGAAAAGTGCCTTGGGGCATGCCTTCATTGATCACATAAATTCCAGAAAATTAGCCATTAACAACCACCTTCATAGACCAACCTGAAAGAAAAGATAGAAAACTAAACTTATGGGTATACAGGATATGTGTGCAGTAATGGTTATCATGTACAGAAAATATATTGGTTCAAATTTCATGTCCTTGTAAATGTATGATTCTATTTCTTCCCTACCTAAGGATTAAATAGCAGGGCAGACTGGGTTCATTAGCTTTGGTTGAGGACAACTCTGAAATCAGATCCAGTTGTGGTGGGATGATCAACTAAAAATACTACATGCTGCAGAAATCCCAGCAGCAACACTTGGTGTGGTGAGGCTGTGTCCCTAATATAGTGAAGCTGTGGCCCTATACATCACAGATGAGTTTATGGTGTGAACAACATGATGCTGGTCACAGCAGCTGTGCAATTTTGTTCTTTCTCACATATGTGTGTAACTTACAAAATTAAAATGGATATTTGACAAGTATCCATATATGGAGAGGCTGATTAATACAAGGTTCGAGACCATGTAGGACCTAATATTTTAAAATCCATATTTCTTGGCGAGTAGGTTGTATTTATTTGAAAGATTCATGTTACAACTTTCCAAAACCTTAATTCTTACTTCAGTCTAGCCTGATGCTATATTAAGATAAACTTAGAAAATACACAATGATTTCGTCTATTCACCTGCTGTGAAAGCTAGCCATTCAGTTTCATGGATGTTTTTTCATGATTAGATTAATAAGAATAAAAAATATATATGTTCATATACTAAAAGGTATTGTATTGATCATTTCTTAACTGTTGACAACCAGATTAAAAAAATTCCATAGAGATGACATGACTACCTTTTCTTTTCAGTTTTTCAGACATGCTTACAAGCCAAGCTGTAGATAGTTGTTATCTTTCATAAGTAAATATTGAAAAGAAAATTTAAAAAAAGAAGCCGGTGGTTGAATGATTCATGGAAATAGTAAAAATCACGAGTTAGAAGATGAGAGCTGGGATAATTTTATAGGCATTCACTACAATTTACTCCTGCCTCAAAAACAAATCTAGTGTCGGTGACAAAACTAACCTGGCCGCTCGTCTTGAAATGGACGTCCAATCGGTTGTTAATTGGGGCAAGAATTGCCTGGTCAACTTTAACACCTCAAAAACTAAACTACTGTCTATTAATCACCATAGAGATCCTTCCCTGCCCCCCATTAGAATGTCTGATATTCAACTTCTTGAGAGCAACTCTCTGCGTCTGCTCAGTCTCACGTTGACTGCTGACCTGAGATGGAACAAATACATTGAGTCCATTGCTTCGTCCACCGCAAGGAAAGTTGCCTCTCTGTGCCGCGCCAGGAAATTTTTCTCCCCAGAATTGATACTCCAAATATACAAATCAACCATTCGCCCTTGCATGGAGTATTGCTGCCATATATGGTCTGGGGCACCTTCTGTTTACCTTGGAGTTGTTGACAAGATCCAGAGACGGATATGTAATATAATTGGTGCTGATCTGGCGTCTCGTCTACAGTCACTCTCTCACAGATGCGCCATCGCCTCTCTCTGTCTTTTTTACAAGTACTTTCATGGTAACTGCTCCGATGAGCTGCTTTTACTGGTTCCCAGACTTCATTAATTCAAGCACCCTACGAGGCTGGCATCCCGCTCTCACCCTTTCACTGTTGAAACTATTAAATGTAGCCATCTCTTCTACTCTTATAACTTCATACCTTGCACCTCTTGCCTGTGGAACACCCTTCCCTATTACTGTTTCCCTGAGAGCTATAATCTCCAACTATTCAAATGTAATGTCAATCGACATCTCCAGTTACCTTGATCTACCCACTATCCCTCTCCTCATCCGTTCTTCTATCACTCCTATCTGCTCTCGCTCCAAATCTTCTGCAACCCCCTGCATCCTAGTGGCTTCACGCCTTGCTCGGGGCGTAATGCTTAAAAAAAAAAAAAGTAAAATTATAGATCTCATCAAGGTTGATACTTGTGTCGAAATAAATGCAGGGAATTACTATAAATTCTTGTATGAGATCACTGCAAATGTTTTTGCCTTATTTTTCATTGTGGTTATAAAATGACTGCAATATGATGCTAGCATTTACTTTGGTGTTAATTTCTGGTGTCTTCTAGATTGAAACTTTGTATCATTCAATTGCCAGTCAGGCTTTGTTGAATGTTGGCATTTTGTCTACAAATGAATGCCTTAAAAATGGAATATGAAAAGTTTCACAATATTATGCTCTATAAATTTCTGAAAGGGGTAAGCATTGGAACTGTGACAAGAAAAAACATTCAAAAGGTTTATTTGAATCATTCTCTAACTCTTTAGATGTTCAAAAAGTGGTTTGGCAGACTTTGCCAGGGTGAATTTAACATAAAGGATCATCTATGCTCCAGGGGATCTTCTGACATTGATGAAGACACTCTGCTTGCCATTGTGGAGAATAAACCAAAGATTTGCTTCATTTATTTTCAAGTGTTTTGTTTTTAGAGTGTTTTTTTTTTTAACTGTTTCAGGCTAATTCTGATTTCACTGGGAGCAACTTCAAGCCACTCAACATGAAGACATTTGTAACAGTTAACTGAAATTTCATGTTTTTTTTTTAAATTTTTATATGCTATTTTTTGCTATGTAATAGCAAGCCACTTATATAAAAGTGAATGTTGGACAATTTCTTCACCAATAAAGAGGAGAACTGAAGCAACAGTCATATAGTTTTACAGAAGAATGCTAAGAAGACAGTGTGAGCTACAAGGAAATTTTAATGAAAAAAATTAATTTATATATAGAATCAAAAACTGACAGTTGAAATTTCTTGGACACATAATGAGGATTAGAGAATTTGACACTCACAGGGCAAATTGAAGGCAAGAGAGACACAGTGAAACAACAAAAAAAGTCAATGTTAGATCAGGGACTGCAAAGGATAATAAAAAGTTGAACATTTTTCAGAGCTACAAAGATGAACTAATGAAATAATTGGAGACACACAATCACCTACATCTGAAGGCTTGTAACGATATATATATATATATATATATATATATATATATATATATGTATATATATATATATATAATTGACTCCCCGTCGAGATTCGACAGATGAGGGTCAAGCAGATCAGTTTCCAGGAAACCAACAGCCCGACACCAGCACATGAGATTTGATTATAGTGGTGAAAGCCTCATGCAGGACCACCCACTTTTTGGAGGGATGAATACAGAGACCTGGTGCACCGAATGCCACAAGGTTCCCAAACGACCCTCCACAGGTTTTGAATTCAGAGTTGTCCTTCTCCTAGACCAGTTGCCATCCAAGGCTATAGAACCCAGTCTGTCCTGCTATTTTGCCCATAGCTGGAGGGAGAGTAAGAGGATTCATACCTTTCCCTTTCGAACGCGGCTCTGTGATTCCTCAATCCAAGCCGCTATCCATTACTCCACCGTGCCTCCCATATATATATATATATATATATATATATATATATATATATACTGTGCTGTGCAAAAGTAAGTGAACCCATAAGATAATATTTTTAAAAATTATCTCTTTTTCCCAGATGATCAACAGATCTTAATTATACTATGCATTCATTAAGAAAAAAAACTTTTTAAATCAATTAAAACTACTTTCAAAGATTTTTATCAAGCTGGAATAAAAATATTAATTAAAAATTAAGATGTGCAAAAGTAAGTGAACCCTTACATTTAATATTTGGTGATTGCTCCTTTTGAGCTTACAATGTCAAGCAGTCTTTTCCTATAATTTTTAAGAAGTTTCTGTCAGTCGTGAATTCCCAAATTTTTACCATTCTTCTTGGCAAAACTCACACAATGCTTGATTTTATCAGGCTTTCTTTCATGTATTGCCTTCTTTCATTTGAATCATAAATTTTCAATTGGTTTTAAATGAAGTCTTTTACTAGGCCCTACCAATTTCTTTTTACAAATCCATTCTTTTGTGGATTTGCCTTGATGCCTTCCGATCATTGGACAAGACACTTTCATTCAAAATTACTTGGTATGTTGCAGTGTCAATTGTGCCATCAATGTGTACTATTTTGCCTGTTTCAGCTGCAGCAAAGCAACCACAAATCATAATACTGTCATCATCATGTTTAATGGTTTGTAGCAAATTTTTCTCTTCAAAAGCCATATTAAAAATTCACCACATATACTACCTCCCAAAAAGCTCTGGTTTGGTCTCATCCAACCATTAAACCTTTTGCCAAAATGTTTCAAGCTTATTAATATGAGACATGACATAGTTGAGTCAAGCAGCTTCTGCTCTTTTGTAAACAATGGTTTTTTTCTAGGCATTTTGCCATGAAGATTGGCATCGTTCAGATTTTGGCTCACTATACATGTATGCACAGTGATTCTGACATTGCCCAGTGAGTAATGTGGTTATCACAGGATTTGCTTGGGCTTGCTGAACAAGATGTCTATTTGCTCTTGCAATTATTTTTCACAGGCAACCACTTCTTGATTGTGATGCCATTATACCAAAGGCCTCCCATTTATAAATAATTTGTTGCACAGTGAAGAAGTGCACTCCAAATTGCTTTGATAGCTTTTTGTAGCCTTTTCCATCATTATATGTTCCAACTATTCAATTTTTAAAGCTTCAGGTCGTTCATTTGATCTTTGCATATACAATTTTTAAATTTAGTTTCTCAGTACAAACACTGTCAAACACAATGGGTTATATTGTTTGACTGCACAATACACACCTTACCAAAAAAGGAACATGTGCCATTTTGATTTTTACATTTGCACAAAAAATTATTTGGACTGGTAACCATGTAAAACAAAAATACAGAGTGTAAATGTAAGAGTTCACTTAATTTTGTACATCTTAATTTTTAATTTTAATTAATTATTATTTTTATTCCAGCTTGATAAAAAATCTTTGAAAGTGGTTGTAATTAATTTCATAAAGTTTTTCTTAATGAATATACAGTTAAATTAAGATTTGTTGATCATCTGGAAAAAATAAACAATTATTTTAAATATTATCAGAGGGGTTCTCATTTTTGGCAAAACACTGTATGTGCAGATGGGATATTAGGGCACAGATGAGTTGTTTTTCTAGACTGGTTGCCAACCAAAGCTAGAGCATATTTGTGTAAAAGGGAATTCAACAGCTTCAGATGGAATTTAAA
>CAHIKZ030002157.1:1362500-1500000 GCA_903632075.3 Acanthosepion pharaonis
CACATAGAAAAGCTCTTGGAAGAGAAAAATAAACTCCACTCTGCATTACCTCATAGTGATTTACCTGGTGATCAGAAGAAGGAAATTGAGGCCAAGTCAAAGACAATAAAAGATTATATACAGCAAAATTTTACAAAAATGGTGGAGTGACAAAGTTGATGAAATACAGCTTGCATCAGATTCGAAGGATAGTAAGGCCATGTACAATTTACTTTGTGAAGTTTATGGCCTTCTACTTCACCTGTTGCACCTCTAAGTAAAAAGCTGATGATATTCTATTGAGATGGTGTGAACATTTTGACGAGCTTCACAATAGTCAATCTTGATGTGGAAATTTCAAACCACATACAAAAAGCTAGAGACGCATTTGGAAAACTGAATAATTGTTTGTAGTCTCGGCAGTGAGTACAAAACTAATTTCAGGTAATAAAACATCTTTCAATAAGTATCATATTCATTTTCATCTTGGAATTTTACCCAAAATTACCTAAAATTTTGAAAAAATAACATCTACACCTGAGGATGGTAAATGATTTTACCAAAAGTACTTGCAAGCAATATGGACCAAATATCTAATCCATTGTACAATTAATAAAAACAAGGGTTGTGTCGTTTAGCGAGTGGTCAGTGAGTTAATACCTTCTTAATCTGTCAGTGAAGTAAGATCACCATTAATTACATTAATTTCATTGATTCTTTCTTTGAATGACTATTTTACAATATATATATATATATATATATATATATATAAAGATGCAGATAGATTTCTTAATATATATATAATGTCTTGGATATACTGTTATACAAAGAACACTGTTACAAAAATTATCTCACAAAGAACAATACACTAATTTACATTTGCTAATTGCAATAATTCTGTTGAGATAAAATGGTAGTTTTTTTATATATTATAAATTGTATTGATTGTAAAAATCATTTAAAAAGTTTTCATTGCTTCCCCATGCTGTTTGTCACATCTTCACTTCTGATTGGAAAAATGACTTCTTTATGAGAAGTCTTTCTCATTCACATTACATGTTCCTGTCATTTTCTTTCATATTCTTTGAGGAGCATGTACGCAATGTGCAAGGTTAATTTTCTATTCATTCAGTCAAAATGCTAATGAAATCACAAACCAATACTTGGAATGCACAGCCTGTGGAAGTGAAATTCCTGGTTCGTCTGAATATTTCACATTTCTATCAGTGGCTAATACTCTCTTCTAAAGAATTGCATGCATAACATGAAGATTGTAATGAGACCAAAGAATTACTTTCTAAAGATTAGTTTTGTTATGTTATATTCCATGCTAATAGGAATATATACTTGAAAAACAAGGTGGATAAAATAAGTAAAGGTTTATTGCAAAAAAAAACAGTAGAATAAGAATAAAGGTAACAGTTATGCACAAGGTTGTCGCAAGTCAATTCAGTAATGAGTGCTACTATTGGAAGGTCGGTAGTTCTCACGTAAGTCTGAGTCGTACTCAACAGATACCAGCTAGTAATATTTACCAACCTCCCACCAGGGTAGTATGTAGCACAAAGCTGAATTTAATGTGGGGCAATCCAAGCCCATAGGCTTGGTGAAAAATTCACTGTAAACCCCACATAAATGGGTTCAGGTCTGACTACCTCCCTGGATGAGACTCTTCCCCTTGGTATAGCCTTTTCCAGGTTCCTCTCTGCCTGAAGGCAATGAGTTCGACAACAGCTAAGAGCTGAGTAACAGATCCCAGATAGTCTCTGTAGTCCAGTGATTTACAGATACTTATAGTTAGTTACTACCTATAGTGTAGTCACTTATGGTAGCTGACAGGTTATTCCATTACATCATGTTATTTTTCAAAAGTATAATCAGAGAAAATCTCTTATTGGGATCAACTTGGGACTGGGTCTTTTATACAACATTGGATATAAAAATTGAGACAATTCACAGTCATTGTATTAATTGAATTCATTCTTATAAACAACTTGTATTATAAGAAATTTATATAAAATTTCTTCCATTTTTATTATAGAATTATATAGAATTATATACAGAGAAAGCAGCTTTTTGTGATCTCATTGAAATAGTGACATTTTGATAATAATAATCAACTGATAAAATTAACGAAAAGATATAAAAATTGAATGAAATTGCAGTCATTAATTGCTTAAAAAATGACTTTAATAAAATTAGTAGGTATAGACTTTGTCATGATGACTTCTTGTATCTTAATTGGTGAAAGTTATATATTTTTTAATCATTTCACCCAAGTAAGGCCATAATGCCACTAGTTTATAAGGGGTTACAGAGAGTGAAAGTTAAATAAAAGACTGATAATAGGGAGGATTGAGAAAAGACAAATGATGAACAGGGTTCAAGAAGACAGAAGATGGTGATTGACATTGCATTCAAATTTTTGATGATTGTAGTTATTAGGGAAGCAAGAAAACAGAAGGGATTTTCACAGGTGGGTAGTGCAAGAAAAGAAACTGTTTGTGTAGAAGTTGCAGTTCCTTTTAACTAATTCAGCAGTAAAATTTTGGCACCTAGATACCAATCTAGTAGTACATTTAAATTCATGTTTCAGGACTCGAGGGAAAAAAAAATTTTGTCAGAGGGAAACCAAACAACTACTTTTGACAACTGCTCAGATCTTTAAACAGGTATTGAGTCAAGAAGAACAAAAGCTGTAGAATACTTCACAAATTGGTATATATCAAGAAATCTTCCTGGAAAACTTTAAAGCATTAAAATTGAGCCAAGAAATACATGAAAATTGACTTTTTAAAATAATTTTCATGAATGAATGTCACGTGATGGTCACTGGAACTGATGGATGGGCCAAAAGATGGATTTTATCCAATGAAGATGTATCTGTGTCTAAAAGAAGGTAGCAAGGAGGTGGCAGTATGATGATAACAGATGAAATTGTCAACCAAACCGTTATTGGACCATTCAAAATCTATGAAGGAATTAAATTGAATGGTGTTAACTATTGACGTTTCATGGAAATGACTCTTTAAATGGTACAAGTTCCAACCATGTCATTTCAAAGTGAAGAGTGCATATATGCAAGACAATGCTTCTTCTTGTTTATCTAAGGTTACCCATGAATTTTATGAGTGCAAAAGGTTTATAGGAAAGAAGATAATGGAATGGCCACCATCATGTCATCGTCAAAATCCAATTGAAAATCTATGGTCACATGTGAAATGAACTAATATGAAAATGACAAACAATATGACAACAAAACCAGACCTAATGGTAGCAATTAAAACTACCATGTCATAAATTGAACCTACTGAGGTAAAATTTAGTAAAATCAATGGTTAACAGCTTTATAATTAGCAGCATGGCCCGGCATTGTCCATGCTTGATTAAAAAATTGTACAACTCATACAGGAATTGCTATCACTTGAAAAAATATTTTTGCCCTTCCTTGCCTTTAAAGGAGTGTCCTTTGCCATGCTGATGTTGCTACATGCCTTACTTCTTGCCTATCTCACACTGTGAATTTTTTCTAAGCTCTATACTCTATTAAATCTGTTATGAAAAAAGAACTAAACAAAATGAACACAAAACGATCAGCTTTAAAAAAGGACTCGTAACTGGAAAAACTGAATGAAAAAAGAATGTTAACAACAAATACTTTTTCATGCCCAACCCAGTTCTGTGGAATCAGAATCAACGTTGAGTTTAAGCAAGCGAATGAGCCAATTGGAGTAAAGTGCCATGCAGATTTAAATTTTTCCCACTTGTGACGAATGCAGCTATCAATTTTTTTACATGCTAGCATGCTAGTTAGCATTCATGTCAGTCAGCTGTTGGCTCTCACGCTGGCCAATAGAATCTTCCTGCCTGTTTGTGGCAGCCAGCTATTGGCTCTCACTCTGGCTAGTAGAAAATGAAAACTGCCGTAGAAGCATGAAAAAATTTATTATTTCCACTATCAATGAGAGTTGGGAAATGCAAGGTCGGTCTTGGCCTTCCCGCTAACTTGGAGCATGTGTATGTAAATTTTGGTGCAAATCTGTCAAAAATTGCAGCCGTGTATTTATTACACACACACACACACATACTGCCTTTTATAAATAGAGATTACATAATTTATTTCTAATTGTGTCCAGATGAGTGGTTGTCTTTACTTTTGCTGAGCTTTTCTACATGATCAAGTCATGTTATATTATGTGAGAGTTATCCTCAAGAAATTTCATCATTCATTGTTATCTAAAGTTAACTTCCTTCCGCTGCCTTTCTGCTCTTCAAACTTTCATCTGCATGTCAATAACTTTGCAACTAATGCTAAACTCTGTGTTCAGTCGAAGATCTATAGCAGCATCAACCAGTTTCAAGAACTTTTCATCCAAGTTCAATGTCACAGGAAAATCGAAGGACAGGAATTCTTGTCCAGGCTTATTTGAGAGCGGAAAAACTACACTTTGAAAACAGGAACTATGTAATCTTCAAAGCAATAGACGTTACATATTAAGATACAATAAATTACACATTATTCAATATATAACTTTTATATTTAAAAATTATTACTTAATAGCCAACAAAAGATAAAATGAATTCCTGTAGATTTCTAGATGACAGAAATACTCCAAAAAAAAAATTAATGATCATTGATACTGATTCATCTAATAAATATTCAAGATAATATTGTTACTACTGATACTATTAGCGTAAATAAATCCTCCAATCTATCCAGTAAGTATCAAATTTTCCAAGCTCACTTTCATCATTATATGCCTTAGAAGTTTCAACTATCTCTTTCAGATGTTAAGTATAAGTGTACTTTTTGTTTCCATTTTCCCTAAAATTTTGTTCTTGCTCACATGTTTGCTCTATGACATTCTCAGTATCCTTCTGTTAAATCACATTCCTATTGCTATAACCTCATCTTCATCTGTGAGGAGATTGTCAAAATTCACTGCCATATAGGAGGACTGATATAACAAAACAGTTCAGTACTCTTTTCTTTGTTTCTAATGAAATTTCACTGCTTCTTAATATTTAGCTTCGCTTTTGGAAGGCATCTTTCTCTATCCCAATGCCCCTTTGGAATTCAGTGTCATACCATCTGTCCTCTGTTTAAATACTTCCCAGATATTTAAATTTTTGTACTTATTTAATTTTAGTATTTCCAATTTATAATTTGTATGTTGGACTGTTCTTTTTGCTAACAACTATGCATTCTGCATTCATGTTAATAAAGCAAATAAAATTAAAAGACAGAAATGTTAGTAAAATAACTAATTATGGTTAAGAAAGTTTTCTTGCATAAAAATTTAATATTAGTACTACTAATAAAATTAGTACAAATAAAGTTACTAAAATTAAGATGAAAGAAATGCTAGTCTAAAATGAATAATAGCTAACAAAGCACCATCCCATAAAAATTCCACATAATATTACTAAATGGATAGTGGCTCGGATCAAGGAATTGGAGAGCCGGGTTTGAATTGCAGTCAAATCCATTACATTCATTTATGTGCTAATACCCTTGGGAAAGGTATGAATTTTCCTCTTATCCCCCCAGCTATGGGTAAATAGTAGGAAAGACCGGGTTCTATAGCCTTGGATGGCAACTGATCTTCCTCAGAAAGAAATGGCAACCTTCTGCAGGAAAAAATCTGCCTCGTCAGTCATGCGTCGAAAGATACATGATTGCCTAAGCATAAATCACATATGGCACATAACTAACTGAATGAATATTACTAGGAAAAATAATGTAACTAAAATTAAGATGAGAGAAATGCTAAAAATTAACTATGTTTGATGATTCATCTAATAAACATTTATTACTAATATTAAGATGAGAACATTTATTACTAATATTAAAATGAGATAATCTAATAAACATTGGAGATAATCTAATAAACATTGGGGATAATATTATTACTAATATTAATTCGAGACTAAAATTAAGATGTAAGAAATGCTAAAAATTAACTATGTTTGATGATTTGTCTGATAAACATTGGGGATAATATTATTACTAATATTGCTAATCATTGTCAGCTTCATCATGTATCCAAGAAATCAATTTTTCTCTGCTGATCACTTCCTTTATGATGATGGCGTTGATGATTAAATTTGCTGCCAATGTGCAGATTCAAGACTGGAAGCTTCCAGTTTAACCAAAAACTGTTCCCATCATCTATTCCCTATTGCTGTTTGACTTTGCAAAAGTTGGTTGGAGGGGAAAGAAAATCAGAGTAGAAGAAAGTGTTGATTTGTTTAAGATGGACTTCAACTTAACAGGAAGTGACTGACACACTTGATTTCATGACCTTCCTCTGCAGCACAGATGGAAGAGAATGGCAGAATTCAGTCATGAAACTGCAATGGACTGTTGCTATAATTTTGAGTGACACTTACTGTAGCATGTCCAACATGCATAAACCTCTTCGTTCACTTGTTCAACTATTGATATATGTTGTAATCATCATTCATTTGTTCTACCATTGGAATCTTTAGAGTTGGTCATGTTTAGTCTGAGTCCTAATCTTCAACCTTGAATCTAATGGTGGCACTACCAGGAGTTCAGAACTCCTGATGATATCACTCTCAAAGTCATTGCAAGCCCCTCCAACAATTAGCAACCATCAGAGGTACTGCTAATACTACTACTTAAAATAAAGAAACTGTTAGATCAAGAGTTGTTAAACTTATGGTGAGAGAATTTTTTTTTCCTTCTACTTCTTCCTATTCTCATTGCTGAGAGGAAGGAACTGTAAACATTTTTGTTTTGAATTTAGAGTTGTGCTTCTAGAGTGGTTGCCAACCATGACTAGAGAACCCAGTTTACCATGTTTGTCCCAACTCAGGTGGAATGGAAACTCAACCCACTGATCCTCATCCCAAGCCACTAACCATTACACCACCTACACATCCGCAGATTAATGGCGATAATATTATTTTAAATTTTTATTGTACAAATCATTGTCAACAAACATTCATTTCTAACAAGTATATATGAGACAATTACTAATCAGAAGTGAATGATTGTTGACAATGCTTCATATAATAACAATTCAAGATAATATTATTTCTACTAATACTACTAGTGAAAATAAATCAATTAAAATTAAAATGAAAGAACTTCTATTATAAAAATAATGGTATTTGCAAATACTTCATATAATAAAAAATTCAAGGAAGTATTACAACTAGTAATACTACTAGTGAAAATAAAGCCACTCAAATTAGGATAAAAGAAATACTATTTAAAAATTAATAATGGCTGACAATATTACAGTTAATATTTTAAAAAAGAAAAAGTTATCACTTAATAATATTAATGTGCTGTGTTCAGAAAATAAAACATCTCTATAGCCCTAAAAACATACAGACAATGCACACACCCAATTATAATGAAACAAAATAATAACATAAAATCGTCCTTGATAATGGCTAAAAGTATATCCAAAAGTATTTGGAATTATAGAACTTTTGTACAGTTTCTACACACTCTGTGTCCAAAAAAGAAAACACTTGTTCAAACAATAGAAAAATTAAATAAAAAGCTTAATCATAATACCTTGTCTGTCGTTTTAAGGAAACATGTATAAATGAAGGATTGCTGCCTAAATTTATAATTATATTTAAAATTAGGCTTACTATGTTCTGATTTAGCAGGGACTCTCCAGTTTGAGGGTTCTCTTCCAGTGTCCTACTGATGATATAAGTTATCACTACTCATTTTATTTTTATATTAGCCCTAAAGATTAAGCAGTTTTGGATCATGAAAACCCTTTTATTATACAAGAGGCTGAATTTTTTAATCATTTTATCCCAAGCAAGGTAATAAAGCTACTAAGATGCAAGGGGTTACTGAGTGTTAGAGAAAAAAACACTATTAAGAAGAGAAAACAATTAATAAACAGGAATTAAGAAGACAGAAGATAATGATTGAAATTGCTTTTAAATTTATGAAGATCAAAGTTGATTGGGAAGCAAGAAATCATTAGAGAGTTCCACAGATGAGAAGTGTGAGAGAAGAAACTGTTAGCATAGAACTTATGGTTACATCTAGCCATTTCAACAGTAAAATGGTAACACTTTGTCACAAATCTAGTACTGTGCTTAAATTCATAAAATCTAGTTAACAAAGTTCACCAGAATAATTACCAGAATAATTACCAGAATAATTATCATGAAACTATTTATAGAAAAGGCATAGGAAAACATCATTACTGTGGTAGGAAAGTGACTGAAGCTGTGCTGTCTGTTCAAGGCCAATAACACTGCAGATTTTACTTTGTATTTTATTAAGAATCTCTAAATATAGAGCAAAAGCACCAGACCAAACTATGGATGAATGGCAGACATATAAATAGATTCTAGTGAAAAAACTCATCTAGCATGACGCAGTTGATTCAATATAATTTTTCCACTTCATGTCAAGTTAGCATCAGCCATGCTGATGGAAGGAAAAAGGTGTTCTCTTAGACAATTAAAAGAAAGCAGTTTCATTTTGGATGTGTTAAAATTAACAAGTCCTTCCTAGCCCCATTTAACAACAGATTGTAGGCAAATTTTGAGATCAGCTGACAATTTCTGATATAATTAAGGCAATATTAACATTTATAATAACAAATGAAAACTGTCCAAAATTAGACATTATGATAAGCTTATCCTTAATGTTTGTATTGTTTTCGCAGATATTAAACACATTTATGTGTACATTTTTTTGAAGAAACATTATTATTCATAAAGTAGGAAAATAGATTATTTCAATAAATGAACAGACATAATTTAATTGAAACTAGTATTTAAAAATATATTTTCATAGTTGAAATTAATTGTGCAAGCCATGTAAAGTTAATTCTCCTCATGAAGAAAAACTTATGGTAGATAATTGTTTAGCTTTTAGATAAGAAAACATAAGATATTTACTCTGGGGCAATATTTCTCTTTGACTTTTCAAACAGTGAAAAGGATATGTTTTGCTTAGATTATTAATAATAGAGCATAATACTTCCAGCAGCAGCAATAACTAAAATGGATAGCACATGTAACTAGAAAAGAAAATTATGATACAATAAAAAAATTATAAGAATATAGTAAAAAAAATGAGAACTATTAATATATATTTTTGTGATTTCAATTAAAAGAGATTGGAGTGAATGGAGATCAAATGATGTAAAAAAAAATGATGAAAGATACTCAGTGAGATATAAAAAAAAAGACAATTTTATTAAAATAATATTTTTATTAAAATAAAATAAAAATAAAATTTTACTAAATATCAAGGATGCACAAATTTGATTGCTTGTACACCCACAAAAGGAAATAATAAATTTCAGGGTAACTTATTTTTTTCTAAAGTAAGGCTCAATGTTAATTGTGGGAAAAAGATCAAGTTTACAATTGTATACAAAATGCAAATTACAAGGACAAAGTTACAATAAAAGGGTTTTAGTGAGGTCGAACCCAGTTGAAAGAGTATATTTATATTGAAGATATAAAATGTGAATGCTTTTAATAGTTCTTGTGATTTGATGCAAGTTGTCAGAGTTCATGACAGAATCCATTTGTGTCTTCAGACTTCAGAGTCTTCAATGTAGAACATTATTTTGAGAATGGTACTTCTTCTTTGACAAGGAAACAACAATTTTGTTACAATAGTCAGACTGAAAATAAGACTTAATTCTGTTGTGAAAATGACAAGATTTTGCTTCTTTGGTTGGTCAGGGTTTCAGATGTTTTTAGAAGGCTTCACATCTCCCACTCCCATCATGGTACTTAGTGGTCACGACTCTGCTACTCTTTAGTGTTGAGTCTACCACTGCTATGGTAGTCACTATTGCAGGTTTTTTTTTATAACCAAATGTCAGCTCTGATATACCCATCAATTTCAGATTTAAATCGGCTGAAGTAGCCATTGGTTAAAAAATCATGTTTATCAAACCAATTTATTGTAGTATAAAGAATACTTCTGTTATCCTTTCCCTCTCTTTCACTTTCTTTTAACCCCTCTCCACTCTTGGGTCAAGGAGCTTTGCAAGGTGGCAAGGTTCAGGTTTTTGTAAATTATTTTATTACCTTCATTCTTTCCCCTAAACTACTGATAGCTGAAATTTACTCACAGAGAAATAAAATAATATTTAACAAAATGTTCACTTTCTACACTACTTTATTAGAAAGGAAGCTCTCATCAATAAAAGAAAGTAAGATAACAGTTAGTAGACTTGAGAATATTAGTTTCAAGAAAAACTGTTTAGACAGAAAAAGATTTATAAATTTCAAGTGACAGTATCAAAGAATAACAAATGTTTCCTGTATAGAAAATGATAATTTCACTGTTATCATTACCAATATCTCTATCTATAAAAGGCAGGATGTGTGTGTGTGTGTGTGTGTAACGAATGTACGGCTGCAATTTTCGACGGATTTGCATCAAAATTTACATGCACATGCTCCAAGTTAGTGGGAAGGCCAAGACTGACTTTGCATTTTCCAACTCCCATCGATAATGGAAATAATAGATTTTTTTCATGCTTTTATGGCAGTATTCATGTAGTTTGTGGCCATTTTCTACTGGCCAGGGTGAGAGCCTATAGCTGGCTGCCACGAATAGGCAGGAAGATTCTATTGGCCAGCATGAGAGCCAACAGCTGACTGACATGAATGCCAACTAGCATGCTAGCATACAAAAAATCGATAGCTGCATTCGTCACAAGTGGGAAAAATTTAAATCTGTATGGCACTTTACTCCAATTGGCTCATTTGCTTGCTTAAACCCAACGTTGATTTTGATTCTGCAGAACTGGGTTGGGTGTGAAAAAGTATTTGTTGTTAACATTCTTTTTTCCAGTTACGAGTCCTTTTTTAAAGCTGATTGTTTTGCGTTCATTTTGTTTAGTTCTTTTTTCGTAACAGATTTAATGTTTAGCATGGAGCTTAGAAAAAATTCACAGTTTGAGATAGGCAAGAAGTAAGGCATGTAGCAACATCAGCATGGCAAAGGGCTCTCCTTTAAAGGCAAGGAAGAGCAAAATTATTTTAAGTCAAGTGATAGCGATTGCTGTATGAGTCATACGATTTTTTAATCAAGCTCGGTCAACGCCGGTCCATGCTGCTAGTTTAATTATAAATTATGAAGCAAAAAGAATAGTCTGTGATTTATGTGTCACAGTTTTAGAATGTGGAGAATGGCCCAGGATGGCAAACAATTGGTCATAAGACTGAGAGGTATAGATTGTTCATATTAAAGTTTTGAATATTTGACCAAAATAGAAGAGGCTGCAAGACTTTTCAAGAATCAACATGCCTTCCACACCCAGATTTCTTAGTGAGGCTAGTACCTGCTAGGTGAAATGTTAAGCCATGGAACCAGTATGTATCCCCTGAAGATCTTCCTCCCACTAAGTCCTAGAATTGATGCTACCATGTCTCTCCCTCTCCTATCAGTCAGTTAATTATTAAGGAGAGAGAACAATAAAAGAACAAGAGTTAAGAAGGCAGAAGATAACAACTGACTATGCATTTAAATTTTTGGAGATCAAATTTGACTGGAAAGCAAGAAACTTGAAGAGAGTTCCACAAACAAAAAGTGCAAGACACAATCTACGTACCAAATAGGAGAGCTCATCAGAACAATTACCATGAAAATATTTATAGAAAAGGCCCAGGGAAGATATGTTACAGTGGTGGGAAAGTGACTGAAGCTGAGATGCCAGGTTAAGACCAATAATATTGCAGATTCTTCTTTGCATTTTATCAAGAATCTCTAGATAAATAGCAGGAGTACCAAGCTAGATATGGCAGTAAAATTCGAAGCATAGATAAATAGTAAACTTCTAAATGTAGAATTTTCTTATTTTCTGGTAGTTTTAATAATTCTTCTTTCTTCCTATTTGCATAGAATTATACAGGAAATAAATCTGCAGATATAAATATATGCATTTTTAATCTGCTCCCACATGTGTTAGTACTGACAAATTTACACTCACTGCGTTAGTATTCATATCTATATTTTCATAGCTGCAGGGAAACTATATTTAAACACCATCTCGTACACAGCAGTATAGATATAGAAATTTTACTATTTGGGTAGTGAAATAACAGATGGCAGAGAATGCAACATGGAGTTCTGAAGCCATAACAGAATAGTGAAAGAGACCTTCCAGAAACTAAACAGAGTGTTAAGGAAGATTTCAGTAGAAAGAAAGGAAAGAGTGTTGACTTGCTATGTCATAGCTACCCTTTTGTATGACAGTGAATGCTGGACAATTTTCTTACAGATGAAGAGGAGACTTCAAGCAAGTGAAACAAAGAAAAGAGCGCTGAACTGCTATGTCATATCAATCCTCCTATATGACAGTGAATGCTGGACAATTTTCTTACAGATGAAGAGGAGACTTCAAGCAAGTGAAACAAAGAAAAGAGTGCCGAACTGCTATGTCATATCAATCCTCCTATATGACAGTGAATGCTGGATAATTTTCTTACAGATGAAGAGGAGACTTCAAGCAAGTGAAACAAAGAAAAGAGTGCTGAACTGCTATGTCATATCAATCCTCCTATATGACAGTGAATGCTGGACAATTTTCTTACAGATGAAGAGGAGACTTCAAGCAAGTGAAACAAAGAAAAGAGCGCTGAACTGCTATGTCATATCAATCCTCCTATATGACAGTGAATGCTGGACAATTTCCTTACAGATGAAGAGGAGACTTCAAGCAAGTGAAACAAAGAAAAGAGTGCTGAACTGCTATGTCATATCAATCCTCCTATATGACAGTGAATGCTGGACAATTTCCTTACAGATGAAGAGGAGACTTCAAGCAAGTGAAACAAAGAAAAGAGCGCTGAACTGCTATGTCATATCAATCCTCCTATATGACAGTGAATGCTGGACAATTTCCTTACAGATGAAGAGGAAACTTCAAGCAAGTGAAACAAAGAAAAGAGTGCCGAACTGCTATGTCATATCAATCCTCCTATATGACAATGAATGCTGGACAATTTTCTTACAGATGAAGAGGAGACTTCAAGCAAGTGAAACAAAGAAAAGAGTGCTGAACTGCTATGTTATATCAATCCTCCTATATGACAGTGAATGCTGGACAATTTCCTTACAGATGAAGAGGAGACTTCAAGCAAGTGAAACAAAGAAAAGAGTGTTGAACTGCTATGTCATATCAATCCTCCTATATGACAGTGAATGCTGGACAATTTTTCGTACAGATTAAGAGGAGACTTCAAGCAAGTGAAACAAAGAAAAGAGTGTTGAACTGCTATGTCATATCAATCCTCCTATATGACAGTGAATGCTGGACAATTTTCTTACAGATGAAGAGGAGACTTCAAGCAAGTGAAACAAAGAAAAGAGCGCTGAACTGCTATGTCATATCAATCCTCCTATATGACAGTGAATGCTGGACAATTTTCTTACAGATGAAGAGGAGACTTCAAGCAAGTGAAACAAAGAAAAGAGTGCTGAACTGCTATGTCATATCAATCCTCCTATATGACAGTGAATGCTGGACAATTTTCTTACAGATTAAGAGGAGACTTCAAGCAAGTGAAACAAAGAAAGAGTGTTGAACTGCTATGTCATATCAATCCTCCTATATGACAGTGAATGCTGGACAATTTCTTTACAGATGAAGAGGAGACTTCAAGCAAGTGAAACAAAGAAAAGAGTGCTGAACTGCTATGTCATATCAATCCTCCTATATGACAGTGAATGCTGGACAATTTTCTTACAGATGAAGAGGAGACTTCAAGCAAGTGAAACAAAGAAAAGAGTGTTGAACTGCTATGTCATATCAATCCTCCTATATGACAGTGAATGCTGGACAATTTTCTTACAGATGAAGAGGAGACTTCAAGCAAGTGAAACAAAGAAAAGAGTGCTGAACTGCTATGTTATATCAATCCTCCTATATGACAGTGAATGCTGGACAATTTCCTTACAGATGAAGAGGAGACTTCAAGCAAGTGAAACAAAGAAAAGAGTGCTGAACTGCTATGTCATATCAATCCTCCTATATGACAGTGAATGCTGGACAATTTTCTTACAGATTAAGAGGAGACTTCAAGCAAGTGAAACAAAGAAAAGAGTGCTGAACTGCTATGTCATATCAATCCTCCTATATGACAGTGAATGCTGGACAATTTTCTTACAGATTAAGAGGAGACTTCAAGCAAGTGAAACAAAGAAAAGAGTGCTGAACTGCTATGTCATATCAATCCTCCTATATGACAGTGAATGCTGGACAATTTTCTTACAGATGAAGAGGAGACTTCAAGCAAGTGAAACAAAGAAAAAGAGTGCTGAACTGCTATGTCATATCAATCCTCCTATATGACAGTGAATGCTGGACAATTTCCTTACAGATGAAGAGGAGACTTCAAGCAAGTGAAACAAAGAAAAGAGCGCTGAACTGCTATGTCATATCAATCCTCCTATATGACAGTGAATGCTGGACAATTTTCTTACAGATGAAGAGGAGACTTCAAGCAAGTGAAACAAAGAAAAGAGTGCTGAACTGCTATGTCATATCAATCCTCCTATATGACAGTGAATGCTGGACAATTTTCTTACAGATGAAGAGGAGACTTCAAGCAAGTGAAACAAAGAAAAGAGTGCTGAACTGCTATGTTATATCAATCCTCCTATATGACAGTGAATGCTGGACAATTTCCTTACAGATGAAGAGGAGACTTCAAGCAAGTGAAACAAAGAAAAGAGTGCTGAACTGCTATGTCATATCAATCCTCCTATATGACAGTGAATGCTGGACAATTTTCTTACAGATGAAGAGGAGACTTCAAGCAAGTGAAACAAAGAAAAGAGTGCTGAACTGCTATGTCATATCAATCCTCCTATATGACAGTGAATGCTGGACAATTTCCTTACAGATGAAGAGGAGACTTCAAGCAAGTGAAACAAAGAAAAGAGTGTTGAACTGCTATGTCATATCAATCCTCCTATATGACAGTGAATGCTGGACAATTTTTCTTACAGATGAAGAGGAGACTTCAAGCAAGTGAAACAAAGAAAAGAGTGCTGAACTGCTATGTCATATCAATCCTCCTATATGACAGTGAATGCTGGACAATTTCCTTACAGATGAAGAGGAGACTTCAAGCAAGTGAAACAAAGAAAAGAGTGCTGAACTGCTATGTCATATCAATCCTCCTATATGACAGTGAATGCTGGACAATTTTCTTACAGATTAAGAGGAGACTTCAAGCAAGTGAAACAAAGAAAAGAGTGCCGAACTGCTATGTCATATCAATCCTCCTATATGACAGTGAATGCTGGACAATTTCCTTACAGATGAAGAGGAGACTTCAAGCAAGTGAAACAAAGAAAGAGTGCTGAACTGCTATGTCATATCAATCCTCCTATATGACAGTGAATGCTGGACAATTTTCTTACAGATGAAGAGGAGACTTCAAGCAAGTGAAACAAAGAAAAGAGTGCTGAACTGCTATGTTATATCAATCCTCCTATATGACAGTGAATGCTGGACAATTTTCTTACAGATGAAGAGGAGACTTCAAGCAAGTGAAACAAAGAAAAGAGTGCTGAACTGCTATGTCATATCAATCCTCCTATATGACAGTGAATGCTGGACAATTTTCTTACAGATGAAGAGGAGACTTCAAGCAAGTGAAACAAAGAAAAGAGTGCTGAACTGCTATGTCATATCAATCCTCCTATATGACAGTGAATGCTGGACAATTTCCTTACAGATGAAGAGGAGACTTCAAGCAAGTGAAACAAAGAAAAAGAGTGTTGAACTGCTATGTCATATCAATCCTCCTATATGACAGTGAATGCTGGACAATTTCCTTACAGATGAAGAGGAGACTTCAAGCAAGTGAAACAAAGAAAAGAGTGCTGAACTGCATTGTCATATCAATCCTCCTATATGACAGTGAATGCTGGACAATTTCCTTACAGATGAAGAGGAGACTTCAAGCAAGTGAAACAAAGAAAAGAGTGCCGAACTGCTATGTCATATCAATCCTCCTATATGACAGTGAATGCTGGACAATTTTCTTACAGATGAAGAGGAGACTTCAAGCAAGTGAAACAAAGAAAAGAGTGCTGAACTGCTATGTCATATCAATCCTCCTATATGACAGTGAATGCTGGACAATTTCCTTACAGATGAAGAGGAGACTTCAAGCAAGTGAAACAAAGAAAAGAGTGCTGAACTGCATTGTCATATCAATCCTCCTATATGACAGTGAATGCTGGACAATTTTCTTACAGATGAAGAGGAGACTTCAAGCAAGTGAAACAAAGAAAAGAGTGCTGAACTGCTATGTCATATCAATCCTCCTATATGACAGTGAAAGCTGGACAATTTCCTTACAGATGAAGACAAAACTTAAATTGCCAGAAATATAGTTCTACTGATTAATATCTTAAGGAAAAAAAAAACACAAATGCACACTGGATTAGTGAAAGATGTACTCCAGAAGCTAAACAAAGTACTAAGAAAAAGGAAAATTTAATTAGAAACAAAGAAAATAGTGGTGAATTGTTATGTAATATAAATTCTCCTGTATAGCAGTGAATGCTGGACAATCTTCCCAGATGAAGAGAAATCTGCGAGCAACCGATATATGGTTCTACAGAAGTATAATGAGAATTCCACAGGTGGGACGTGTACGCAACACAAAAGTTTTAAAGAATAGAGTAGCAAAACAAACACTTATACGCTGTACCAGAAAGAGATAGTTGAAATTTCTTAGACACATAATGAAGGAAGGAAGGCTTGGAAAACAACCCTCATTGGGGATAATTAGGGAAAGAGAGATAGGGGAAGCTTGTATAAATGGATAGTGGAATATGTGCATAAGAGAAACACAGCTAAGAGTCACAATATAGGAAGTTGTCGTAATAACCAACATACTGAAAGTACATGGCATACAGAAGAAGTGTTGAACATACTGTCATATCTGGTAGCAGTAAATTCTGGATGATTTCTTTACAGATGAAAAGACTTTTGGAAACAACTGTAGTTCTACTGGTAGATGCTGAGAATACCATGGACAGAACACCTGAGCAATGAGGAAGTTCTAAAGAAAAAAACAACTAGAAAAACACTCATATCTAAAGTCAGTAAAAGACAGATGCAATTTCTGGAACCCATTATGAAGAGGAATGGCTTGGAACACTCAATACTCACAGTATGCATTGAGGGAAGATATATGGAGGGGAACAGTGAGCAACTTATCTACTTAATTTGATATTTTACATATAATTCCATGCACCCAACTTTCAGAGTTTAAACATTGGCACTGGTAATTGTAATGGTACTATCAGTTGTTTCCTTATAAGGAAACTTTTGCATTCATTGATCGAGCAGCCAGTATTGATATTAGTTAAAATTTGTAAAATCTTTCTCTTAGAACAATTTTGCAGGAAAATATGTTTTTCAATTCCAGTAAGTATTACCACTCTTTCCAGTACTGATGGGGTTTTTCTTCCTAACCTTTTATCTGAAGTAGTTTATAATGCAGACATCTTAATTATGTCATTGTTTTCTCTTCAAGTTATTTGTAATATCCACTTTATTTTTTTCTGCTGTTAGAAGTCTTCAAGTGATGTGATTTCTCTTCTTTGGTACAGTTTTTTGTTTGTGATTTTTCATAATATTCCAAGAAGTATGGGTTTTGCCACCACTCACAGGCCCAAAGCTGTTTTTAACCATTGATCTTAGAAAGCAATGGACAGTTTAGATATTTCTGAAGGGGTCTGGATCTGATAAGGTTATTTAAGTACATGACACTGGTTTCCTTGTTTAATTTGTGGTGTTGGGTAAAACTACCCTTAGCATATCCTATTTTATGTTCAGTCTCCTTTCTTGTTATACTCAATTTGCTATATTACATGTTACAATCAGAGTTACCCTCGATCTGTTACTTAAGCTACTCTATATAAAATACATGAGGAAAAAAAAAAAGACTAACTGTTATAGTACTTAAGGCTTGAATTAATTCAACTATTTGAAAGTCACCACTGGAGATTGGTTTTAAAAGTATAATTTGTATCAGAGGTAATTTATTGCTGGAATCAATATCTTTCTGTTATGTATGAGAGGAAAAATTGCTTGGCAGGGAGAGTAAAAAAAAAGCCGTTATCTTGACTTTTTAACAATGTCGCAATTTGCCAAAGTGGGAGAATGAGAATATTGGAAGTAAAGATTGGAAAACAGAGTTTGGGAAAGGAAGGAATTGGTATAAATAAAAGATGGGGAAAAATTACGTGGAAATAGAAGGAAAGAAAGAAAAAAGGAAGAAAGAAAGAAGAAAAATAAGCAAGAAAAAAAGAAGAAAGATAAATGCCGGATGACAAAAAAAGAAGAGCAGAAGGAAACAAAGAATTAAAAAAGAAAGAATGAAAGAAGCAAGAAGTCAAAAAATGAAAGAAAGAAGTAAGAAAGATGCAAGAAAAAAATAAAAAATAAAGAAAAAAGCCAGTAGAGAAGTAGACGAAGAAGTAAGGAAAGAATGATGAAAGAATGAATAATGTTGCAAAAAAGAAATACAAAAATAATGAAGGAAATGCAAGAAGGAAGAAAAGAAAGAAAGAAATCTACAAGAAACGAAGAAAAAAAAAATAAAGAATCAGGTTGAAAAGCAAAAAGGCAAGAAAAAAGAATGAAAAAAGCAAGAAAGAAAAAATGAAGAAAGGAAAGAATGTAACAAAAAAAAGAAAGTTTGAAAAAGATATACAAGCAAACAAAAAAGAAAATAAGAAAAAAAGAAGGAAATGAAAAAAGCATGAAAAGAAAAAGAAACAAACAAAAATAAATGCAATAAAAAATGAATAAAGAATGGAAACATGTTAGCATAAAAATGAAAGAATGGAACAAGCAAAAACAGAAATGGTGAAAGAAAAGTGCATACAAACAAGCATGAAAAGATACAAAAAAAACAAAGAAAGAAATACAAAAAAGAAGAAAAACAAGCAAAAATAGAAAGGAAGAAAGATGCAAGTAGACAAGAAAGAAAAAAGGAAGGAAGGAAATAAAAGAAGCAAAGAAAGCAATGAGTAAAAAAGAAATAAAGAATAATTAAAGAAAGAATGAAAGAAAGAAACAAGCACGAAAAGAAAGGATGAGAGAAACATGCAAACAAGAAACAAAGAAAAGGAAGAAAGTAAGGAGAGAAAGAAACAAAAAAGCAAGGAAGTAAAAAAGAAGGAAGGAAGGAAGGAAAAGAAGTATCAAAAAAGCAAGGAAAAAAAAGATTGAAAAAATGTAAAAAAATGGAAATAAAGAAAAGAAGAAAGCAAGAAGAAAGAGGAACAAAAAACAAAGAAAAGAAATGAAGAAATCAAGTGAGCAACAAAAAAACAGAAATAAGGAATTAAGAATATAATTGAGCAATAAAAAGGACAAAAGGATAAAAGAAAGAAAGAAGAAAGAGCAGAAAGAAACAAAGTAGTAAGAAAAGAAAGGATAAAAGAAAGAAAGAAAGAATGAAAGAGAGGGAAAGAAAAAGTCAAAAGAAAGAAATGCTGAAATAAAGAAAAATGAACGAAGAATCAAAGCAAGAAACAAAGAAGCAAGAAAAGAAGAAAGAATCAAGCAAGAAACAAAGGAAACAAAGAAGCAAGAAAAGAAGAAAGAATCAAGCAAGCAAGAAAGTAAACAAAGAAGCAAGAAAAGAAGAAAGAATCAAGCAAGAAACAAAGAAAACAAAGAAGCAAGAAAAGAAGAAAGAATCAAGCAAGCAAGAAAGGAAACAAAGAAGCAAGAAAAGAAAAAAGAATAAAGCAAAAAACAATGGAAACAAAGAAGCATGAAACAAAGAAAGAATCAAGCAAGAAAGAAAATGATACCATGATCCAAAAAAAGAAGAAAGCATCTCAAGCAAGAAACAAAGGAAAGAAAGAGGCAAGTAAAGAACAATCAAGCAAGCAAGAAAGGAAACAAAGAAGCAAGAAAAGAAGAAAGAATCAAGCAAGGAAGAAAGGAAAAAGACTAAGACAGAAACAAGAAAAATTTAAAAGATCAAGAAATAGAAAACAATGCAAAGAAGTCAAGAAAGATGTAAAAGCTTTGGCTCTTGTAGGTGATAAATCAGTCTTTCTCTCACAAGCAGTATGTGGCAAGCCTTGGTAAGTGCTCGGACAAACTACATTTGTTGCTTTCACCAGGTTTAACCTTCATAGCTAGGATCTGCCATGCCACTTATATTGTAGCAAACCCTAGACATTACCTCTATATTCTGTCAGTGAGAAGCAAGTTCCACTCAAACAGCTTCTCACAAACCACTGCATTTTAAAACTGACTCCAAAGAGGATGTTTCCCCAATCACTACTGGTCTAGGGTTAACTGTTATCTCCGTCCACTATCCATATAAAGTGTATCTTAATGTAACGCTTTACCATGAGTGGCCCTCGGGGCTTGTAAAAAAAAAGGGAAAAATAAAATGTTGAATAAAACACAGGAGAAAATCAGATTCTTTAGAGAAAGTATAAGAAATAATAAGAAAGAAATAAAAGCAAAAAATAAAATATTTTATTCTTGGATTGTCACAAAATAGGCACTATTGCTGAATAGGTAACAATAATGGAATTCATTAGACATTTTTTCTTTCCATTATAAAAAAAATTCATAAAATAATGCCATCCTGGGAAAGACGATAAAGTACGTCCGACAGCAAAGCCTCTGATCACGAGGTTTTGAGAATTGTAGAACTACCTCTTAATTGCTGGTGTTCCAAGGGTGGTAGCAACTGTCAGGGTTTCAGCTATAGGCAAATAGTTAACCACTCCTAAACTGGGGTCAAAACACTATGAAAGAGTAAAAATATATTTTAATGCTAGAAATATTTGTAAAAAGTTATTATCAGCAATAAAGTTTTGAAGAAAAAAATTATTACCAGCAATACATTTTGGGAAAAAAATATTACCAGCAATAAAATTTGTCGGCATTAAGTAACTCATTGAGGTTGATATATCATAAAAGAAACCAAACCAAACCAAACCAAACTAGGCAAGCTCACCCAGAACCTCCTCAACTAGGCCACTGACAAACCAAACCAATTGTCAGCATTCAATAACACATTGTGGTTGATATATCATAAAACAAAACAAACCAAACCATAAAATAATGAAGAAGAAAAGGTGTGGCTTTCTTCTTTTACTACTTATTCCTTTTCAATAGATTCTCTTTCTTACTTAGTCTGCATTCTTTGCTTTTTTTTTCTTTTAATATAAATCACTTTAAACTAGTTGCTTTCGAACTTCAGTGTAGCCACATGTTATCCTCTTTTGTATGTGAATGAATACTTTTGACAAGTATGCATAATTCAATCCTATTACAAATAAAAAAAAGGGATTGACAGAAAAATTAGCATTGAATTCTTAACTTTACTCAGTTGTAAATTCTCTTTCTTTAAAACTGCTAAATAGAGCATTGGTCACAAGGTCATAGGGAAATAGCAAAAGACATTGTAGAACATGAAGAATTGAAGGAATCAGGCAAAGTAAGAAGGTTAAAAGAAAAGTAGAGAACATGGCTGCATGAAGGAACCAGTGAAAAATAGATAACAATGTGGATAAGAAAGTTTGAAAACAAGAAAGAACGCTCAAATATCTGAACCAAGATAAATCTGATTTCATTTTATTTTGAAGAAATTATATAAGGTGATTATCATAAAAGGAACTGGTGCTAAGTCTTATTCACACCTGAATAAGTACCTGGCAAAGGAAAGTAGGTTTCAGGTTATACCTGTAAGTTCAAGCCTTGCCACCTGAAGGCCGTTCAGATCGATATATTATGAATTCAAAAAGCAGCTTAATAAAGAAGAAAACAAAAGATCAAAGCAGTTGAGGTGAGAAACATTTGAAATATTTTAACATTCAGAAAGAGTGTGGTTTAACTAAAGAAGGAATAAAAAAATATTAAAAGATGCACAAAAGATAGATTTGCAAAGGAATCATAAATGTTTGGAGATTAAATTTATTTTTACTTGTTTTTTTTTTTATCACTTTTATCTTCTTTCTTCTTTGACTATGCCTTTCTTTTTCTTTCCCTCTTAAATTTTTGACCATTCTTTTCTGGAGTCTTTGTTTCTCTTTTTCTATTTCTTTCTTTTCTTATCATTCTCCTTCTTGATATTTTGCTTTCTTTTTCTTTTTTCTCTTTCTTCTTTTTTCATTAATCTTCTTCATGCTTTCTCTTTCCTTTCCCTCATTGTTTTTATCATTCTTCTTTTTGATACTTTGTTTCTGTCTTTTTCTTTTTATCTTTCTTTTTTCTTATCATTCTTTATGATACTTTAATTGCTTCTTTTTTTTCCTTTTGTCTCTTCTTTTCTTACCATTTCTTCTTTTTTCCATCCTTTTTCATTTCTTTTTTTACTTATTATTCTCCTTGTTACTTTTTTGCTTCTTTCTTTTCCTTCTTTTTTCCTTTTCTTATCATTCTTCTTCTTTGCTCCTTAATTTATTATTATTCTTGCTTCTCTCATTCTTTCTTCTTCCTTTTCCTCTTTCCTTATTATTCTTAGATCATTGCTCTATCATTCTTCTTTTCCACTTTTTTATCACCCATCTTCTCTTTTTAATTTTATTCTTCTTCCTAATTTTTGTTTCATCTTTTCTTTTCCTATTCTTTATTCCAATTTCCTTAGCATTCTTCTTTTTCAGGTTTATTTTTTCCTTTTTATTCTCTTTCTTATTTTATTCTTTTTGCTTCTTGATTCTCTCTTTTTCTTTTTTTTTTCTCCTGTTTTATTACATTTTCTTTCTTTGTTAAACCTTTCATCTTGCATCATCCATAAAAAGTCTTTACTGTTAAGGCATGAAAAAGATTGGTAGAAACTGGAAATTCAAATACAGAGACATACCAGAAAAAAAAAAATATATATATATATATATATATATATATATATATATCATACTTATTATAAAACCCAGGTTGTGTGTGTGTGTGTGTCTGTTCGTTTATATATTGGATCAGATTTCCTACATTTTTCAACCGATTTCAATTAAACTTCACAGGACTATGTAAAATTACCTTGCGGTGGTTCTGACAGCGCCAAAAATTGGAAAAACACAATTGTTTTTGCACGAAATCAATTTGAAAACACAATAAGGCATCAGTGTTGCGAGAATGAAAAGGGGACAACTCATATCGAGTTATACTTATTATAAAGCCCAGGTTGTTTGTGTGTGTGTGTGTCTGTGTTCGTTTATATATGGGATCGGATTTTCTACATTTTTTCAACCGATTTCAACAAAACTTCACTTTTGGGGGGCAGGTAGTGTTTCTTGTTGTCTTTTTTTTTTCTTTATTTTTACATTCAGAATGCTTTAAAATTCCATTTACAAGACAATTGTTTATAATAAAATTCTATTCAATCGGTAGACTCATAACAATTGAAGACAATGTTTTTGTTTGAGTTTGGGTTTGACCAATTCGTAAAAAAAAAAAAAAAACTAATTAAGACATGCATGTCCGTCAACCTTAAACTACATTTATCTTTGTCAATTTTATTTTCAGTCTTTATGATGGTCGATACTTGATCTATTTCTTACTGTTACATCCCAATGCCAGGCTCTACTGCTAGTATATATATATATATATATATATATATATATATATATATATATTTTTTTTTTTTTTTTTTCTGGTATCTCCCTGTAGAGAGAGTGGGGGGAATATGGACACAAAAAAAGAGAGAGATTTTTTTTTCAAAGTGATTGATGGTGTGCTCAAAATTTCTCAATATATCTCGTTTGGTCAGATTATTAAAATGCATTGTCCTGAGAACTTTTCAGCAATGTCTCCTATTTGATATGGGGATGTGAATGTGGTGTAATGACTACTAACATGGAATAAGAAAATAGTGAGCAAGTTCAAATTATGTTCATTACATTCACTTTACCACAGCTATGTGTTAAATAGTAGGGTATACTGGGCTCTTTGACCTCAGCTGGAAACTACACTAGCAGAAGGATACCTCTGAATGCAAAACCAAGCAATTTCATCATCTGAAATTCAACTTGCTATAAAAACAACACTAGCAAAGAATAGCATGTTGAGGACATGGCCCAATAATTCAGAGTTAAAGTGTGTGCAACTTTAGTGAGTAAGTGATATTTGACTGAGGTTAAATCTTGAATTGGGTAGCATTTACTGTGAATAGCTTGCACTACTAACAGTTACAAATAATTTCTATTTTCTCTTATCAATGATCAACTTGGTTCTTTTTGCTAAGAGCATTTATAAGCAAAACACTTAGCATGCCAAGCTTCCCTATCTTTTCTAAGTGTCAGTATAGGGTAGATTGTGATGTACTTTGTGTCTTTGCTAATTCCCAATTACTTTTCTCTGGATTGCTTTCCATTAATGACGTTAGAGCTACATCATCAAAGTCCGAGGAAGAGTATTGTTCAGATTCATTTTCCAATGGCATTTGTCCAGAATGAAAATTCGCTAACCAATTTTGTTCTTGCTGATCAGATATAACTTCTTGACTATTAACAGGCTTACGGCCATATTGCTTTGAAACACTGGTTCACATATGATCACCATATTTGAGCAACATCAAGCCTAGTTAGTGCCTAGATGGGTAGCTGCTTCGGAATAAAAGGTGCTGTAAGCTTTGATATGTGGGTGGTGAAATGGATAGCAGCTTAAAATTAGAGCCAGGTTCCAATTCCAGTTATGTTCAGTATATTCACTTCTGCACAAATACTGCTGAGAGATGTATTAATACACCTCTTCTACCCTAACCAGCTATGAGTCAATTACTAGGATTTATATCAGTAAATCTTTATTAATCCCAAAGAAATTCTGATAATCTAAAAATATTTTCAAGCTTTAAATAACCTTCAAAAGTTTGATAAATCATCTATTCAAATCAGTCTTTAATCTTTGATCATAACCACTATATATATATATATATATATATATATATCTGTAAATATGTAGGGTATATATGCATATATATGTACATATATATACATATATGTATATATATATATATATATATATATATATATATATATATATATTTATATATATACATACAAATATATATATATATACATATATACCTACATATATATATATATATATACATATACATATATATATATATTTATTATAAATATATATATATTTATTATAAATATATATATATATATATATATATATATATATATATATATATATATATATATATATTTATTATAAATATATATATATATATAAATATGTATGTATTTATTATAAATTAACTGATTTAAAATATGTTTTGTTCGCTACACAGTAATATCCATTTTTCAAAAATGGAAGCTAAAAACTTTAAATTTAATTTTGTAATTAAATTAAAAACATTAGTTCCATTTCACCCTCAAGCGAACACCAGATTACATATCTTACTGTTCTTTCTTCATATATCTTTTATATATATATATATATATATATAGTTGTTTATAAAGAAGGTATCAAAGCTTATTACAAATATAGGCGTTCAAACAGAAATGCATTTTTTGCACTTTGTGATTTTTGGGGTCAACATAATCGACCATCGAAGAGTGCAATTGGAAACAATGTAACATTGTTGGGGAGACGTTCAATGTCTGCGCATGATGACGAATAAAGGTGTCTGGATTTTGGCCACATTCACATGCACTGCAGCAATGTTTTCAGCTGAACAGTGTAAATGAGTACACTGTGATGTTTTCATATCTGCCACCAACGCAGTTTGTTTGAACTTACGAACAATTTTTCCAATTGCACTCCTGAAACTTTAACACATTGTTTGCTTATTAATCTTTCCATGGTTGAAATTGTCAGACACACTTAATTCACATTTAAAATCAATCCAAGTTATTGGAACACCTTTTACTACTTCATGGCATCATTCCCTTACTTGAACTCCATTATATGATGTAAAAGCACTTTCAATCCCTCTATTAGTAGAGTTATGTAACTTATTCTTTAACATCCTGAGTATGCTTCTTTTTAACTATTGTCTACCCAATACAAAGCGTAATTGCCAATAAAAGTAGAGGGTTAATAAATGGGAAAATTGAAAAGATATATAGAGAAGGAGTAAGGATTTCATATTATGAGGATATGTAGGATAGATAATGATTGACCCTTGACTTGAGAAAATTAAGATTGAAGTGAACAAAGAAGCATCACCTCAGGGGGCCATTCCATATTGCAACAGTTCTGGGGAAAAGGCTATCTAAATGAAACGTATTCCTTAACAATGGAATTTTTTTTATAATAATGTTCACCCTGTACAAGGCCCAAGAACCACTTGAGGTAGAGGGTTACAGAGTAAGAGGTATAGTTTATGGGAATACGTGGAATAACAGTTCTCCTTCAAATCTATAAATGAACCATCTGTCCTTGCATGGAATATTGCTGTCATATATGGTCTGGTGTTCCTGCTGTACATCTCAAGGTCCTTGAAAAAATCCAGAGATGAATATGCAAGATGATAGGTCCTGATCTGGCATCTCGTCTACAATCACTATCGTACAGACGTGCTGTGGCCTCCCTCTGTCTCTTCTACAAATATTTTCACAGCAACCATTTTGACAAGCTACTTTTGCTGGTTCTCGGACTACATGAATTTAAATGAGCTACCAGGCTTGTATCTCAGTCCCCCCTTTGCAATGTCAAAATGGTTAAATGTAACCATCTCCTCTTCTCAAACAGTTTCTTATCCTGCACTTCCCATTTGTGGAACTTCCTTCCCCTTACCTGCTTACCCAATGACTATAATCATTAAATATTCAAGTGTAATGTCAATTGACATCTGACACTCTGAGCTTGCTCCAAAGTTCTTCTTTGTATCCATTCCTCAAACATGCCTTTCTACTCTTGTTCTCAATCCTCTGTAACTCTTTGCATGCTAGTGGCACACCTGCCTTGCTTGGAGTGAATTACCTTAAAAAAAAATTGAACAGGTTAAGATTGTAGTGATCTGGGAAGCATCATCTTGGGAGTCAGTTACACAAAGCAGTGGTTTATATGGGAAGAAGCAGCTCCAGTGGAACTTACATCTTACTAATGGAATGAAGTGAATTCCAGTGCAGTCACATCTCTATGCTGCACCTTGTCAAAAGCCTTTGAAATATCTAATGTGAGCAATCTTGAGATGTATTTATTAATATTCCCTCAATGATTTATATTGTTAAAAACTATTATTTTTTTCACTCTGAGTAATTTTCAGCTCTTGGTGGTTTGGGGGAAAGGATGAAGGTAATAAAATAATTTACTGAAACCTGAACCTTGCCACCCCGTGTGCAAAGTTTCTTGATCAAGGAGTGGAGAGGGTGTTGATTAAAGGTAAAGAAAAACAGAAACCTAATTTTTTTAACCAAACCCTACTCAAGCCTGTTAAAACTTGGACTCATTATGTTGACTGCCAACATTTTTTGTATAAATCAGAGCTGATCTTTGTCTAAAAAAATCCCTTGATATAATCATCTATAGGAGAAGGAAATACAACACCAGGGAGTGGTGACACTACACCTTCCAAAACATCTGAAAACCTGACTGACCATAGAGTGAAAAAAAAAACACTCCTCAACAAAGTTTTGACAATGAAATTTTCATTTTTTTGTGATGTTGGATGATTTCCCTTGTCATTTTTGCTATGTCAAACAAAAACTCATTATCACTTCCAAAAACGTTTGTTATATTTGAGACTTTATAGACGAAGTTGTAATGCCTTCTAATAATATCCACACTAGTAATACTTGTCCAAGTAGTAATTGCCAAAGAAATATAATGATCAGAAAAGAATCATAATCTGTATACTAGTAGAGTAGAGGTAGGGAATGTATAGCAATAGTGGATAGACAAGAATAGTGAACAGTGATTGTTAGTCATCATGCTACTTCATATTTATTCACTTCCTTTATGATCACATGATCTACTTAATAATGGAATTGCATGTGTTACTCACTGACAATCTAATTTCAAACAACATTGTCAGCAACAACACTACTCTTATACATCACATTTTCACAGCAGAATTAAGTCTTATTTTTAGCCTGAATATTGTAACAAAATAGTCATTTCCCTGACAAAGAACAAGTATGATTCAAAAAACAACACTCTATGTTGAAGACTCAGTAGGCATGAATGGATTCTGTCACAAACTCTGACAACTCACTCCAAATCACAAAAACTAAAAAAGAACATTCACCTTTTTACACCTTCAATGTAAATATACCATTTTAACTGGGTTTGACTACCCGGAAATCCTTTTTATTGTACCTTCTTTGCTTGTTTTGTATCCACTGGCATTTTTCTTGTGATATTTTTTTATTGTAAACTTGATCCTTTTGCCACAACTACCAATTTAATTTAATAAAATTGTATTGGTTTTATGTCTAACTGGGTATATCTCTCATCATTTTTTATGGTGCATCTTGTTTTTTCTTCATTCTCTCCAATCTCTTTTAACTGAACCCACAAAAATAAACATGAAAAGTATATTTTTTCCCCATTTTCTCATATAATGACAATTATGATATCAACAGTGGACAGAGCCAATCAAAATACGTACTGCTTGTAGCTTTAGAAGTTGTCCCCATTGAGGTGATAAACAACCTTCTTGTTGATTATAGCTTCACAAAATAAAGTGAATGAGATTGAGTCAACTCAGTATATGTGACATGACAATTGCCATGCAAAAAATAACATATATTAATGTACTTCAAATTTATTCTCATCTGCTGTGTATCATTAATAGTTAGGATGATAAATTCATCATTACAGTCAGTTATGTCCCATTTCAAGACATGACTGATGAGGCAGATTTTTCCTGCAGTAGGTTGCCATTTCTTTCTGCAGTAGACCAATTGCAAAGACTATAGAACCCAGTGTGTCCTGCTATTTACCCATAGCTGGGGGGAAAAGAAGAGGTTTCATACCTTTCCCAAGCATATTAGCACATAAGTGAATGTAATGAATTCAACAGGAATTTGAACTCGGCTCTCTGATTCCTCAATCTGAGCCACTATCCATTACTACACCATATCTGGTTCTCAAAAATGGAAATTATTTATGACTCAAACTTATAGCTAAATAAAAAATGTTGATTCATATCCTGATAATGTACAGGAGCCAGACAATGGTTCCTTTAGTGGTATATTTAATCAAAGCTTTTTATTTGGCTAAATGATCTGAAACCTTCCGTTCTTAAGCCATAGAAACATTGATGAAATATCTCATAAATACAATGATCTATATTTGTGCAATAATGTTTGGAAAAGACAAATAACCTTTTTTTGAAAGCTAAGAATTCAGTGCTGATATTTCTGCTGACCACTTTCATCTTTTCCTGATATTGAATTATATATACTTGTCTGAAGTATTAAGTTGGATTAAGGTTTAGCAGAAAATAATTTATTATTATTTATGATAATATAAAATGAGAAAGGAGAAGTGTGAATGCAAAGAAGAAAATTTTATAAGAATGGTGATTAAATACAGAAAATTTCTGAAGAGTAGAATTAAACCTTTAATCTGGAAAGAGAGAAGAATAGGAGACAAAGAAAGAGGGACCAAGTAAGAAATATAACAGATGGAATGAAAGGCAAAAGGTGAGTCAAGGGAGGTAAACATGTAGAGAAAGGAAAAATGTGTGGGAAATGGGATTAAAGAGAAATTAGGGGAGAACAAAAGTCACCATGTAAGTAAAAGTTCAGATAAAAGGTTTTTAGTGAGATAAAAAGATAGAGAGAAAGTATATTTTATCAAAGGAGAGAAATGGGATAAAGTTGAGGACAGCTAAGAGCAAGGGAAAAATGATAGAAGAAGAAGAAGAAGAAGAAAAAGAAGAAGAAGAAGAAGGATGAAGAGAAGAAGAAGAAGAAGAAGAAGAAGAAGAAGAAGAAGAAGAAGAAGAAGAAGAAGAAGAAGAATGAAATTTGTAATGAAAGGTGAAATGGAAAAGAAGTAGTGAATGAATTAAAAACATAAAACAAAACTAGGTAAATGAAGAAGAGATTGCAAAGGGGACAACAGGAAAGAAGCAGATGTAATATGGGAAAAAATCTAGTATGGAAGGATAATTGTGAAGTTACATAATCTGATTAGTGGAAATTGAAATAAATTGAAAAATAAAAAAATAATAGCAATTACAATTGAAAATAAGCAAATTGAAAATATCTAAAAAGCTGACCAAAATTTATAGGAAAGAACCCCCCCCCCTAAAATGAATGGAAAAAAAAACAAACAGAAATGGCAACAAATTAAATAAAACTTGTAAACATATAGTAAAAAAAAAAACAGATGACAAGATGAGGGACAAGAAAAATGAGTGGGAAGGATATATATTTGTAAGTTGTGAATTGAATTAATAACTGAAGTAAGAATTCAAGTAAAAAGGAGAAATTCCAAGAAGGCATGAAATAGTTTGCCAAGCAAACCAAGAGAAGCAAAAAAATTAATGTGTACATCTCCTTACTGTGTCACAATTTAAAATCACAAGGCTGACTTGTAGAAGGCAGAAGATTTTTCTTTTGAAATTAATTCTCTAAAAAGGTCTGAAAAATCTTTGGGCATACTAAATGTTTACTTTAACACACCATGGACAATATGATATACCAAGTTGCTTACTGTAAGAGCCAGATATGATAAAGTTCAGATGTTTGGGAGCTGCAAGACATGAACACAATTTATACATACATTTTAGTTGCATGCACATTAACATTAAACTTACATTTTAATCCAATGGGATCTCATTTCATACCCAGTAAATAATTATAAAACTAGAAATTTTTCTTATTTTTTTTTCTTATTTACCTTTTATATTAACTATGATAGGAAAAGAAGTTTAGTCAACATATTTCCATGAGCAGGGTTAAAGGTCAAATGGCCACATGTGGCTTGTGAGCCACAATTTGGCCAACCCTGTGATATACAAATCTATACATGAGATTAATAGTGTGTAACTAAATGTAAAAATTAAATAAACCTTTACATTAGAGTCTAAAAATATTCCAAGATATACATCTATAAATCTGAATAAATGACTATATGAAAACAAAATGAATTTTACAAAAGAGTATACTAAAGGAATTTGTTGTTCACTGTAACAGGTCTGACGATAATTTCAATTCAAAGAATGCAGTTTTAATTAAAAGAGAAAGTAATTTCTTAAGGCAAAGATGTATGGAAACTGTATTTATTTCAGAAACGACCATCGTAAATTTACATCCAGCCTCTTACAGCAAAAATAAAAAAAATGAAAGGGATCTGAAACTCAGTTAGGTTATGCAACATTGGACAAAAATATTTAACATGCACTTGTAGCTTTTATTTTAATCATTTCACTCCAAACAAGGCGAAAATACCACAAGGATGCAGAGGCTTACAGGGAGTGAAAGAGTGAGGAGAAGTAGGAAAAAGGACAATTCTGGAACAGGACTTAGACAGAAGATAATGAATGATGTTGCATTGAAATTTTTTAAAATTGTAGCTGGTAGGTAAAAAAGACCTCGAAATAAATCCACAGGCAAGAAGTGCAAGAAAAGAAACTATTTGAATAGAAGTGATGGTTGCATCTATTTAGTTCAATAGTAAAACAGTGAGACCTCATTACTAATCTAGTAGCATGCTTAAATTTGTGCAGACAAGTCTGTAAAGAAAACAGCTCACCAGAACAATTGCTATGAAAATATTTGTAGAGGGAAGCCGCCTCACAATGGTGGGAAAGTGACTGAAGTCAGGATGCCAGGTCAGGATTAATTACATTGCAGACCCTTCTATAGATTTTGTTAATAAATCTTGAGGTAAGTAGTAGGAGCACCAGATGAGATATTCAATGCCCAGATGAATGGTAGATATGTAAATGTGCAATAGGCCTTCTGATAAGAACAATTGTCTGGTGGCATGACACAGCAAACCAATTTGCCTTGCAGTAGACATAGCAAAAAATTCACTCTACTTCATGTCAGTAGAAAGTGTGAGTTCAAGAAATTGCAAACTGCTGCTCTCCTGGAGGTTAGTATCAGCCATGCTGATGACAGAATAGTAATTAACCAACTGAAGTTGGGAGTATTTTCAGGATATACTTATATCTATATAATAAATATACCATGAGAATTTGGAGGTGTGGGTGTTGTAATGGATATTGGTATGGAAATTGAATTAGGCTTGCTGAGTTCAATTCCTGCTTGATTCTGTTCTGTTCACTTCATGTTAATACACATGTAAACGGTATGAATTCTTCTTTCCCCCATCTATGGGATAAATATCAGTGTATACTGTGATCTCTTGCCTTGAAAACACTATCATACAGTAGAGACTCCACTGTTGCTATGGATGCAGCAAATGTAGTTCCTCTGTGGCCCTAATGAGTTCTGGGATACACACACACATACACACACACACATGTTTCAGCTTATATTTCTTTTCTTTTTATGTGCCATGTCCTTTCAGGTAGGCAATCATGGCTCTCCACTTCCCCCTATCCCTTGTGGCTCTCAGTAAGTTTTGTGCCTCTGTCAACTACCCCAGAAAAGTTCTACCATCGACTTACTTAAGCCCACTAGATATGACATGCATTGCTTTCCTTTGTCACTTTTTCCCTCTATTTGACCTGTGAGTATCAGATTCTCCAGGCCCTCCTTTCTCATTACATGTCTCAGATAATTTCATCTGCCTCCTTGTTATGTTAAGTATAAGCTTCCTCCTTGTCTGTATCCTTTCCAAGACCTCATCGTTGCTTCATGATATCCTTAGCATCCTTCTGTTGAACCACATCTCCACTGCCTTGAGTCTCTTCTTCATCTTTGAGGAGACCATCCAACATTCACTGCCATAAAGGAGCACAGGTATAACATAACAGCTCAGTACGCTTTTCTTTGTCACCAAGAAATCCTCCTGTCATGCAATATTTTTCCCAGCTTATGGAATGCATCCTTGGTCATCCTAATCCATCTTCGGATCTCAGCGTCACACCTACCATCCACCATCAAAACACTTCCCAGATATTTAAACTTCCGTACATGTTTGATTTTAGTGTCCCCAACCTGCAAATTGCATTTTGGGTGAATCCTTTTACTGATGGACATGCATTCTGTGTTCTTGTAGTTTATGGTTAGACCCTTCTTGCTTTCACTCGCTACCTTCTGTAGGAGGTTTAAGTAGTTTCTTTTCTGTGTCTGCTATCAGTACTGTGTCCTCTGCATATCTTATGTTGGTAAGATTGTGGCCACCAACAATGAATCACAGTAGGATCTCGAATTCTCTCAGAATCGCCTCACCGTATAGGTTGAATAAGTCTGGTGGGAAGACGCATCCTTGCCTTACACCCCTTTCTATTTTTGTATATTCTTTGAACTCATTCTCAATGTGCATGCATACCATTTGCTGCCAGCATAGGTTCTTGATCATTCTAATATCTTAATTTGTTTTTAGTGGAGGTATCAAGTGTTATTATTCAAACAAAGTGCAATATAAGCACTTATTTATAAATAAATGCAATGTATATGCACCGTAGAAAAATATCTTATTTGATTAACACAATATTATCAGATGTATTTGTTTATCCCAATATTGTATATTTTATCCTTGAAATACCCAGATAAAACCATGTTTGATGCTAACAGTTTCTTCTCTCAGACTCTTGCTAGTGGAACTGTATTCTGACTTCTTGCTTTCCAGTCAACTTTAATCTTAAAAATTTAGATTCAAAGTCAATTGCGGCTTTCTGCCTTCATAATTTCTGTTCTTTTTTCTCTGTAATAATGATACATTTCTCATTCCCTTACACTGAGTAACCCCTTTGAATCATAAAGCCATTATGGACTTACAAGGAAATGATTAATATATACATCTAGTCAGGCAGTTAACAGCCTGACGAGACGTCTTTTGCACATTGAAATAAATATTTTTTGTTGGGGTAACTTACATGTTCAATTGTAACAGTTTATAATAAATATTTATTGCTCTACTTCATGTATTAAACCTTTTTTTTCTAAATTCATGAACATTTGAATTTGTATTCTCTTATTTCTTTTACATTTGGATATATATATATATATATATATATATATATATATATATATATATATATATATATATATATTAATGTATATTTGGGAAGCATCCTTTATTTTAAACATGTTTCATTATGGACATGGAAAATTTAATAATTTTTTTTTTTATTTGAGTTTTCTAGAATTCAAAACAATACAAAAATAGAATACATCTTAAACAGTGAAAAACATGAAGAAAAATTAAGAAAATTAACAACACCTAAAAGAAAGACCCTTTTTAAATGACGAAAGAAGTGGCTGAAAGTGGTTGGAACGATGAATAATATGTACAGTACGAACAATTGGTGAACAACCTTGCCCCTCCTAAATGAAAAAAATGTAAGGATGCTGTAAAAACTAAATAAAATAGTCTGTCATATTTAACAGATATATATATATATTTAAAAGATATATATATATATATATATATATATATATATATATATATATATATAAATATAGATAACTAGACACGTTTCAAAAAACCCTCGAATTTTTGATTTGCTAATCAAATCAATCTCGAGGGAAAAAAGGTTTTAACAAAAGAAAGAGCTACAAACATGAACTTCTGTCAACAAAAAATCGCACAGATGCAGGTCTGAAGCCCCCCCAAAAAACCCCGATATGAGTAAACAACTAACTAACAAAAGTGCTCAATACAACCGTAAAGCAGACCTAGATACACCTAGTGAGCCAGACAAACCTATTTAGGTTTTCACCTAAATGGATCTATATATATATATATATATTTAAAAAATATATATATATATATATATATATATATATATATATATATACATACTTACATACATACATATATGAAGAAACAAATCTTAAGGTGTGGTATATTTATGAGATAAAGAGCTCAATATCAGAGATAGAGAATGTGTAAATATAAGAGTGAGCACTGAAGTCAACACTTAGAGGCGACAGGCTGTTTCATGCTAGACGCAATGAGTAGGCCACTGACGGCTGCATCTAGAATGAAACAGCTTGTCACCTTTAAGTGTTGACTTTAATGTTCTCTTTTATACATACATACATATATATATATATATATATATATATATATATATATATATATATATATATATATATGTATGTATGTATGTATGGATATATATATATATATATATATATATATATATATATGTATGAATAAAAATTGCAATAGGAAAAACTGGTAATTGTGGATTTTATCAAAGCAAAATACGAAAATTTCATATTTTGCTTTGATTAAAGTCCCCATTGACTAAAAACGCTCAGCAATTACCACTTTTCCTATTGTCATTTTATTCATAAATATTGTCTTCTCTACTGGTTAAATCGGAGAAATTTTCATTCATATATATATATATATATATATATATATATATATATATATAAAAGAGAACATTTCTGTTTCACGTATATATATATATATATATATGTATGTATGTATGTATGTATGTATATATATATATATATATATGTATATATATATATATATATATATATATATATATATATATATGTATAAAAGAGAACATTTCTGTTTCATATATATATATATATATATATATATATATATATATATATATGTGTGTGTATGTATATATATATATATATATATATATATATATTTTTGCTTTTATTTTTTACTGCCCCTCCACCACCATTACAAGTGCCACTTGGAATAGACCAGCCATTGAGAATTTTTCAGCTTATAAAATGAATTGAAACTGAATATTTTCTGACATGATCTGATTTCTAGAAAAAAATAATCACGTGGAGAAAAATTATTTGCAAAATAATAAGTGAACCAAACAATATAAGCACGAAGCCAGGGGACTGAATGAAATAATTTAATTGTAGCAACGTTGATTATTTCCATGAGGGATCCAACATCTGGCCTAGCTATCTGGTCTATCCAATTTAAGCTCTCTATTCATCACTAAAAATTATTGCTAAGAAATCAGTTTTCATGCACTTTTTTTCCTTTCTGTTTACCTTTATAATTCCAGCCTCATTTAATATTTTCTTGCTGGCTAATTCACTTTTCTTGCTTATCACCTTTTAATATTTTCAAATCTCTTTTTGTGACAATCATGAAGACATTTATTTTTTTTCTTATTTTGAGTTTTCAATTTCCTTTGCAATTTTTCTGCAATTTTCTGTTCAAGTTTTTTGTAATTTTCAATATTTGGTTGCTATGACTCACTAATTTTACAATATCTTGTTTCATCTTTGAGGTTACATGAAGGCGGAACCAAAGTTCTGTCCAATTTTTAAGGTGAAAATGTTGAACAAAATTAAATTATTGCCTCTTTATGCTGCTTAGTATTACTATTTGTAATTTATATCTTTCTCTACCAGGTTATAAGGATATTATTTGTAATATAGTTTGGAACTTGTAACTGTGATCAACCTAACTAAAAAACACATTAGAAATGTTGCATTCTATATGCTTCATAAAGATGTCAGCATCAAATCCATGTAACATATGTGGTCGGTGCATTGAAAGGTTAAAAGATTTTTTTTTTCAGTTTCCAAATTGGGAATTTGAGTCTAGAGGATGAGCCATGGAAAAGTCATCTAAAAGGACTTGACCCAGAAGATTTGAAAGCTGCCGTTATAGAAAATCCTACCACTATGGCTCAGTGAATAATTGAATGTTAGTCACATGACAGTCCTACATGAATTAATAAGGACTGGAAAATACATGACCAATCACCAGAAAAATACCAACAATGTTGCAAGTTATTACTTGCATAATAAATTCAAATACCAATTTTATTGCCTCTAGTTTCAACTTCATCTGTAACAAGATTGTCCAAAATTCACTATTCCTGCTAAATAGATATGAACAGTTAGTTTTTGGAAGGTATCTTTTGATATTCCAATGTGTCACATTTTCTTAGAATCAGAAAATTAAGTACTTTCTCTTTCAATAACATAATCATTTTTTCACATTAAGTTCTCCAAGCCTCATTCACAGCTACCTACTTATCTATCTATCTATTTATCTATCTATCTATCTATGGTTAGAATATATTTGCACTAGAAGATTGTAAGAACTGCAGGAAACTTGGTTGTTTTGTTTTATGGCATATCAACCTCAGTGGGTTATTTAATGCCAACAAAATTTTTTAAATAGATTCATAGCGATAGTTTGGTAAAAAAAAGGTGTGTATGTATACATATATATATTTGAACCATGTTTCATTTACTCATATTTTTGAGTACAATCCAACTTTTTACGTTCTATTTCTGGTATTAAAACCTATTTTTACACAAGTTTGGGTGTTAAATATTTGCCCATAGCTGGGACCCTAATGGGTCAGGGTGGACCTGGGAACATGAACAATTTAGAGGTGGTTCCATGCTCTTCAAAACCTTCTGATCAGAGGCCTTGCTGTTGGACATAGTTTATCGTCTTACTTAGGATTAGGATGTAGTTTATTGTCATACACAGGACTGGAAAATCTGAGTCATTCTATTGACACTGAATATCACATATATTAAATAACATATATATATATATATATATATATATAGATAGATAGATAGATAGATAGATAGATAGATAGATGGATAGATAGATAGATTTAACTGTAAATGAAATTTGAAGAAAGAAAAGACAATAAAATAATAATAATATTGGCAATGAGTATTGATGATATTTATTATAATATATGTAATATATATTATATATTTGTAGGTCTTTTGACTAAATTGAAGCAAGAAGAGAAAGATTTTAATGTCAGATTTTTTGATCACTCCTGTATTCTTTTTCAATGAAACTAGAAATAAACAAATTTTATTAACAGGGCTATACAATTTGCATACTACAAGAAGCACAAGTGGACCGTCTGTTTTATGTACACACATGAACACAACATATATATATATATATATATATATATATATATTATGAAATGGACAAAGTCCGACAATTATTCTAAGAAATATTTTTTTATGTTTAACATTCTTTTATAGATATAAATATTTAAGTAAATACTCTGTTTATAATAAACAGTATTAAACATCATTTACCGGCTTGAATGACTGAGAAATTTATGGAGGACGAATATTTTCTATATTTGTATTTATAAAAGAATGTGAAACATAAAAAATGTCTTAAAAAATATATATATATATATATATATATATATATATATATATATGTATGTATGTATATATATATATATATATATATATATATATATATATATATATATATATATATATATATATATATATATATATAGCTATCTAAGTCTGATCATATCTATCTGAATCTGTTAATATTTATCTACCAATTTAACAATTATTCTAAGAAATATTATTTTATGTTTAACATTCTTTTTATAGATACAAATATTTAAGTAAATACTCTGTTTTATATATATATATATGTATGTATGTATGTATGTATATATATATATATATATATATATATATATATATATATATATAGCTATCTAAGTCTGATCATATCTATCTGAATCTGTTAATATTTATCTACCAATTTAACTATCTACATATATTAGAGAAATGAGATATTCTTTTAGATATTTATAAATATAGGAATTCAAGTACAATCAAATATTCAAATAGAATATCAAAAATATTTAAAAAAAAACAATAAAATTTTGTTAAAATATCTCAAATTTTACAACATAATTTTTGGAATTTATAAATTGATAACCTTACTTAAAATGATAAAAAAATGATATTCCACCTTAATTGTTTCCAAGAAACACCTTTAGTGAGGCATGTGCAATAATTTAACATTTCCTTTTCCCTTTTCCGATGCATCAAGAGAATTAACTGAGAAACTTCTATTCTGACACAGGAAATGAAAACGTACACTATATTCATGACTCTTGCTGCCAATACAGTGACTTGTGTAAAATATTCATACCCTGAGAAAAAGCACAATTTTTAGGAACAGAGAAAAACACAAGTGACTTAACATAGTGTAAGGATACAGAAGGCAATTATCCCCCTTTCATAAAGATAGGTCACATGGTTCACATGACAGACTGCTTAGAGACTTCACCCTATACAGTGACAAAAGCACCAGTAAAATTCAGTTTGTTTACAGCAGCCAACACTTAAGGTTGCTTTCTTTTAACCTGGGCCTAAGCTGAGGCTAAATCTGCCTCCCCTAGAACCTTACAAGTACATGCTGGGAATATGTCTTTCCCAGATATAGAAAGAAATTCCATCTCACAGTCCCCTATTTGGGAAAACCCAACACTTGCTGTTTTCCATTCATGGAATATGTTCTCACCTGGGACATAGTATATGGATCTGGAGTCCTAAACATGGCTTCTTCAGGTACAAGACTATCTCCATATTATATATAAGACCATTTCTTTTTGTTTCTCCTTATTCTGCTTTGCTGTGCAGATATATGTGATATATTATTCTCCATATGTGACACATGTGCATATATGTTTTGTGTATGTCTTAGTAGTATATAAGTCTCTCTGAGAACAAAGCATGTTTGTCATTGCTTTTCCTTTCAGCAATTATATCTGTGAACCAAGGTGTTATTATATTACAGATAGGGATTTTCCAAGCCTAGATTAGATGTGGCACAAGACCAAATGTAGGGGCACCCAGTGAGGGCACTCTGTCATAATTGTTCTAGCAAGACAAGCTTGCCAAATCTATGTTACATAAATAGTCACATCCCTCGTAACAAAAAATTTAATTCACATTTGCAAAATTGTTACACTTTAAACTGTTACTTCACATTGCCAAAGATGGCTATCTGTTCAAGGGTGATTTGCTTAGGATGAAATTTACATTGGATTCTTCCTATAAATAATGGGAAATATTCTTCTGTTTACAATCACATTGAACTTTTCAGTTAAAGAACACATTTATTTTAATTAGCTCAACCCAAGTAAGATGATAATACTGCTATGACACAAGGGGCTACTGGAAGTGAAAGTGAATGAGAATACTTTAAAAGGAATAACAAACCCAGCCCTAAACAGTGTGGCGGATTTCACCACATTAATTTAACTTTAGATTAGGAAACAGAGCTGACACAGAAAAGGACAAGCAAAATACATTATTACACATAAAATATGTATTTAACAAGATGTACAATATTAAACAACGATGTGAAAGAAAGCATGCATTTAAGTAAGAACAAGTTGAAATAAACAAGAGTTGTCTCTCTTTAACTATTATTTTAGTATTTCAAAGTTCACTGGAATAATGTTCATGAGAGTCTCTTATAATGACTGTTCTTAAAAGATTTGCCATGTTAGAAAAGATTATGTGAGTATATACAAAGTATGTTCAGCATGTGAATGGTGTGTGTGAGTGAGAAGGTTGGTGCATGGTTTCAACTATCATGGATTCATTTGGCAGCTGAATTCTCACTAATTAGTTAAGAAAAATTCTTGCTTAAATAAGTGACTATAGGCTCCAGATTCGCTACGTGGGAAGAATTATTCTTCACGTGCAGACGATCTGATTGGTTGGCATAGACCAATCAGCAAGCGAGCTTTGGCGAGACTTAAGAAAGCTTCTGTGATCCGTTTCTCCCAAAAGTGCACAAAACTGACTACATGAAAATAGAGCAATTACAAAATTGTTGCATTGTTGTGATTTGTAAATTGTCTATAATAACGTAATGGTGATTAATTAACCAATGAATGCTTGGCGTTGAATGTGGTTTTTATTTGTATTTATGAAGAAAAATATACAGAAAAAACAAACAAAAATCTTAATATGCAATTATGCTGTAAGAATGTTAATATAAAGTCGACGTCGGACGTTTCGGTCTATCATGGACATTTTCATTTAAACATAATTAACATTACAACATTTTCATTTAAACATAATTAACATTACAACATATAAAAATTCAACACGAAAAGACAATGGACATAAGAGCACAACTAATCCAAACAGATAACTGAAATTTTTATATAAGATCAGCGTTCCGTTTAAATATGATCACGTCGTCGTCATGTGAGCGATGTTGTGAAAACGTATTCGAAGATGATTTCCAAATATTAAAATATTAAAAAAGTCGATTGAACTATTTTATATAAACAGTGCAAGAAATCCCTTCCGTTGATATAGAAATATGCAGAGATCAATAGGTTCTTATATCTTCATACAAGCTTGAAGTCCTCCAAGTTTCAAAGCAAATCAAAAATGATTTCAAAAACGATGGAACAATATTTTATATTAACATTAATACAGCATAATTGCATATTAAGATTTTTGTTTGTTTTTTCTGTATATTTTTCTTCATACTGTCGGATCTATATCCATATATTTGCTTACATTTGTATTTATGTATGCATGTTCATGCGTGATAGGAAACAAGTGATAACCATCTACTCCTGTTAAAAAGACCGGGTGAAGTGCTAACTGGATGATAGGCAAACCTATCTATTCCTATAGCAATGATGAAATTGAAAGTGTTATCAGAAGACCAGAAATAAAAGCATTATAAAAAAGCACAAAAATGGAGAAGGATATAAATATATAGACAATTTGTTCTTCTTGTATATGCTGCATCCTGCCCACTGTGATTGTCAGTTAAACAACACATGGAATAATGATGTAGTCAAAAGAATCATCAGAAGACCTGAGAAAGAAAGTTATAAAAAAGCACAAAAATGGAGAAAATGATAAATCTATAGCCAGTTCATTAAAGGCACAAAAAATAGTGCGGCGTCTGTGGTCAAATGGAAGGTTAATAGTGTAACAGCAAAAAACAAAGAGTGTTTTTAAAATGACAGTAAGATCTAATCTGGCAAGCCAAAGATGACCTTTCTGCTAATCTTGAGAATCAAATGAAGCATGCGCATCTTGATGAGTGTGCATCTATTCTTGATGGTGTATCCACTATGTTGGTGTTACAATGCCAAGAAGATGCTTACCCATTCACTACAGTCTTAATCTGTTCGAGTCTAGTGTCAATCATTATCTTCACTCTATATCTCCATAAACTGTGCCTCTTACTCTATAACCATCTACCTTGAGTGGCGCTTAGGCCTTGTACAGTGTAAACATTACTGTAAAAAAAAAATTAAAAATTTTATATCTGGATGACAGTTCAGAGATTGGGAGCATACTAAAAAAGACAAACATTGCTAAGAGTTACAAAAGGAAATTGTAGAGAGCCATGGCCTCATACACAGATAGAACATAAAGAAAAAGAATTTATATAGCCATCTGTGAATTTTTCAAGTGAATATCTTTGGTTCCATTTTTTTTATAATTTGTTCTCAATTACCAGTCGCACCTTGTAAATTTTTGTCTCAGTTTAATTAGAAAAGATGTATCATAAACATTTTATGGATGCTGTAAATTATTATAGGAATGATATAGGACATAGAAGAAAAATAATTTTTCTTGCGGAGATCTTTGTTTTCATGCATTTTATAATTTGTTCTCAATTTTCTGTTGCAGATTGTAAATTATTTTTCATTCTCTGTTAAATTGAAAAGGATGTGTCATAGACATGGATACTGTAAATTATTATATAATCTATAAATGACATTTTTATTCTTATATTTGTAACTGATGAATTGTAATCATCTTGAAATTACACATTTTTAAGTGTTTTTTTTTTTAAATCAACCTTTATTTATTTTGCTTTATCTAATTTATCCTGACATTACCAATATTTACATTATTCAGAGAGTTTCCTTCATCATTATTGTTATATTCACAATGCTTTGGCCATTAGGCAATCTGGCTTTCTTCAGGTGATATATGTTGATATATTGCAAGGTTTTCAGTTGGGTTAAAAATCACTTATATAAATCTTAATAGAGTGCTAAATATGAGATGTAGAAAATGAACCTGAAATTACTTTAATTCAGTCCTTAAAAGAAATTGTAACCTTCTATACAATTAATATTTATTGTCTCCTAATTTTATTATTTTTTACACTATATTTTTTTTATTTCAGTTTTAAGTTTGGGGAAATTAAAAAAATAATGTATACTATCCTCTACCTATTTTTCCAAGAAATATGACTCCGGATGAATCTTTCCAAAACAGAAACAAGGATCTGGAAATGGAATGAAATTAATGATTGCACCAGCCCTGTATCCATCATAAAATTTCATGTTCTTGTCAGTAAATTCTAAATACTTTAAATACCTCAGTCTATAGATCACTTTTAACAAATTTAGTATAGGAGACATTCCACAATACTTTAAACAAAAGGTTGTAAAAGAAGCCCCAATTAAAAGAGGTCAGAGTGATAACAGTTGGTTTGAGGAAACTATTTTCCTGATAAATTGTTTTAATAAAAACATTTTATGAATTCTAACTGGCTACTCAGTCAATGAATGTTAAATGTTTCCTTATAAGGAAACAGGTTCAATTATCATTATCATAATTCTATGGAGGGATTACTTTCAGAACATATTTACAGTAAGTTTTATCACTTTTCTTGGTCATTTTAAAGCAGATGTGACTAGTCAAACTGTGTGACAACAGTCTCAGAATGCAATAAAAGTTCTTATTTCAAAGGATTTTTTTTCCTGGCAAAGGTACAAGTCTACTTATCTCTAGTCTTTTTTTAAAAGTAAATATTTTTTGAAATATTTTCTCGTTCTTATATGAAAACATCTGAAATGTAACAAGTGACCAAAGTTGAAAACAATGGTCTTTTATTCATTTTTAAAGTGTTATGAAATATGATTGCCTTCATATCTTCTCAGTCCAGCACTAGTCCTTAATCTTGTGTATTGTATTCTGCCTCTCCTCTTTCTGCTTGGACACTTATATTGTCATTATAACTTAGCTATGCTTATTTGGCAGGTAGAAGGTCACTATAACTTAGCTATGCTTATTTGGCAGTCATTTACAAATAACTATATAAAGAAAAATGACAAAAATTAAGAAAAAATTAAATTAAATATTTAATCCCTGTGAAATTTTAAGCATATTTATATGGGTGTCTGCTGTCATGTTTCCAGGAAGTGGGTGGGCGGAGCTCCTAATTTTCTGAGAGGGTTGTCAAAATGATATACTTGGAAAATATCTCCCTAGAAACCCTGATATCAGGTAATAACTCATCAGAAATTAAGAAACAAAAGCTTGAAAACTATATTGCTTATTTCCATATGCATAATACACAATGATTTATAAGATAAATTAAACCTATTTTTCACATCTTAGCAGTTTGATAGGGTCAAACTGGCAGCTGATCTCAAAAATGATTAACTTTCTGCTGTTAAATGGAGGAAGGATTGGCTTGTTAATTTTAGCACCTTCAATACAAAACTGCTCACTTTTAATATTCTGTCAGAACTGTTTTACCTTCCAGTAACATGGCTGATGCTAAATTCGTGATTTATTGTACCTTCATGGACAAATGTTTTCCACTAACATGAAATGTAAAGATTATATTGAATCAATTACTAGGACTGCTACTAGAAAATATTTTTCCTGGTGTCATGCAAGACAGTTTTTCTTGCCAGAAACTTACTGCTGCCACATCAGTTCTGGTGCTCCTAAATATATATCAGGAGCACCAGAACTATACAATGTTATTAGTCCTGACTTAGCATCTAGCCTTCAGACATTTTCCCATTGCTCTAATGTAGATTTCCTGTGACTTTTCTATAAATACTTTCATGGTAATTGTTCTGAGAAACTTTCCTTTATGGTACTTAGATTTTATAAATTTAAGCACAGTACTATATTGACAGCAAGGTCTCATCATTTTACAGTTGAAATGGCTAGATGTAATCCTAATTCTATGCTAACAGTTTCTTCTATTGCACTTCTTGTTGTGGAAATCTCTTCCAGCTTCTTGTTTCTCAGTCAACTTTGATCTTTAAAAATTTAAATGCAATGTCAATTGTTATCTTCTGTCTTTTTAATTCCTGTTCATTTATTGTTTTCTCTTCTTAATAGTGCTTTTTTCTCTAACATTCAGTAACCCCTTGCATCTTAGTGGCTTTATTACCTTGCTTGGGATGAAATAATTAAAACAAAAACAAGCTCTCATATCATAAAAGTGTTTTCATGATCCAAAACTGTTTAAGCTTAAGGACTAATACAAAAACAAAATGAATACTGGTAGCATATATCTTCAGGGAAACACTGCGAAAGAATCCTCAAATTGGAAAGTCCCTGCTAAATCAGGACATAGTAAGGCTGATTAACACCAAAATTGTATGTATGCATATATATATATATATATATATATATATATATATATATATAAATACATTAGTATATATATATATATATATATATATATATATATATTATGCTCTACTGTTTGCATTGAGCACTGTTTTTTTAAAATAAAAATAAATTGTTAAGAACTCTGAATTGTAAATCTCATTATTCTTTCCTATATATATATATATATATATATATATATATATATATATATGACTTCTGTCTTCTTAATTTTTGTTCTTTTATTGTTTTCTCTTTCTCCTTAACGGTGTTTTTTTTTTCTCATATTCTCTAACACTCAGTAACCCCGTGTCTTAGTGGCTTTATTTCCTGAAACGATTAAAAAAAGTATAAAATTTGTTATGCCGAAATGGAACCAATAACCAAAGTAGAAAAAAATGAGTTTATAAGTTTTGAAGAAAAGGAACAAATATAAAGAAAAATAAAATGAAGTTCTTTAAACCTGGTAAATGTTTGAACAGAAAAACAGTGCACATTGGTGTGTGTATCTGTTGCCACTTTTCCAAGGTGAGTAAATATTTCCATTTTCCAAGACGGTAGAATGTATTTGTTATATATATCAAGCAATACGTCATCTGATATTCAGAAAACAAAATCTTGAACACTATATTGCTTATTTTATGTGACATTGGAGATGATGAACCTTGCTGATTTTTAAGTGTTTTCTTCGAAATATACTTTTTATTTGTTTTTCCTGACATGCTGTAATGATTTAATTTGGATTAAAAATCATTTATATAAATTTTAAGAGAGTCCTGAATATGAGATTGAAATAATTGTTTTTTATTTTAATTTAATTCAGAAAATAAGCGAGAAATTACTTTAATGAAGTAAATAAAAAAATTGCTTAAAAGCAGCTGTAACCTTCTATAAAATTTTAATATATTTTTTTAAATTAATTTCTTTATTCTGTTTGACTTTTAATTAACAACATGATAGGATTTAGTTCAAGTCAAAGAAAAATTAGCTGGGAAAGACGAGAGATGATCATGAAAAGTATTTCGACCTAGGCCTGGCCTTGTTAATAACTTCAATGAGAACTCTAATAATGATCATGTTGGTGGATGGTGTGGTGGGGTATTGCAGGTGGTGGTGAGGAGTGAATGAAAGAATAAGAAGACAGGCAATACAAAATACTTGATTATATCCGTATTATTAAATTATGAAGAACGAGATTTTGCTGATGCATTCCGAAACAATTAGATAAGACTTTTGCTATAAGCAAGAATTTTCAATAAATTAATAGGAGCAAAAGTATTGGGTTTCAGTTGTTTATGACTTGAGATAATACACCCAGTGTTTTTTCATTATCCCTTCCATCTATTCATTGCCATAAAAGACTTCTTGATCCCACGAATAGAACAGATACATGATGGCTGAAAGGAAACATTTTGAGTTAAGCCCTTCCCCACTGAAGTGACATTGGCAACAAATGCAAAACTTTCAAAGGTTCTGGTGATTTTTCTAAACATAGCTTAGATGTGATGCATGGCTGAAAGTATGGGACACCCAGTGAGGATTGAACTCACTTTTCAGTTGTAATTGATTTCATGAGGTAAACCAAGCTTGTTAACTATAAGACCCTGGTTATTTTCTATGTGTAGCTTAAATGTGGCAGAAGGCCAAAAGTATGGTGCTCCTAGTGAGGATTGAACTCACTACTTGGTCATAATTGTTTGAGTGAGACAAGCTTGTTAACCATTACACCATGCCAAGTTGCTCTATATGTTCCAGTTATGTGTTGAGCTTCTCACATGTACATCTTCAAGCTGTTTTGCTGAAAGCTCTTGAATTTAATTTACTCATTTCATTATTGGCATCTATGAAGTAAAACTCATGACAATCAGATGATTCCGAGAAAGATGAAGAATTTCCAATGCCAACATGAAATTAGCTTGAATACCCATAGAAGTTCATGAAATGGCAATTTTAATATTTATATAAAAGCTGAGGATTTTTTGCAAATACAATTCTAACCACTTTACCAAATTAATACAATTGGAAGTTAGATTTTCTTATATTGTCTTTCTTTTGCTTTCTTGCTCTTTTTCTTTCTCTCTTTTGCTCTTTCTATTTTTGTCTTTCTTCTTCTTTCTGTCTCTTTCACTCTATGTCACTTTCTTCCTCTCTCTATCAACATCAAGATGTTCACATCTACTTATTAGACTAACTTATCGGTTCATATCTAGCTAGCTATCCAAGTATATTTCTTTCTTTGTTTCATTCTTTCTTTCTTTCTTATTTTCTTTTCTATCTTTCTTTCTTTCTTTCTTTCTTTCTTTCTTATTTCCTTTTTTATGTATGTATGTATGTATGTATCTATCTATCTATCTATCTATATTTCTATATTTCTATATTTCTCCATCCCATAGTTTTTTCTTTTTTACTTTTTATTTATCTGTCCCATTATTTGTTTGTTTCTTGCTATCTATCTATCTATCTATCTATCTATCTATCTATCTATCTATCTATCTATCTATCTATCTATCTATCTAAATCTCTTGGCTAGTTTGCTTATTTGTGTTTTCACTCCTTCCTTCCTTTGTTTCATTCTTTCATTGTTTCTTCTTTCATCCTTATTTTCTTCTATATATCTCAGTCACTTGGTTTGTTTGTTTGTTTGTTTCATTCTTTTATTCTTATTTCCTTTTCTATCTATCTATCTATCTATCTATCTATCTATCTATCTATCTATTTCAATCCCAGGTTTGTTTGTTTGTCTCTTTCTTTCTTTCTTTCTTTCTTTCTTTCTTTCTTTCTTTCTTTCTTCTATCTGTCCCAGTCACTTGGTTTTTCTTTTCTCTCACTCTCTCTCTTTCTCTGTGTATATATACATTTTTATATGCGTGTATACATATATATCTTATCTGTATATGTATACACAAAGGAATATGTGTAGAACGATAATGCAATGTAGATAAATATTTGTATGCACGCGTATTCCTGCTTATCCATGATTTTGTGTTATGTTAATTTTCTAGGTGATTATGTTGTTGTATTGGAGAATAGAATTACTTCTGCAGGAGGCATGCAAAATTAGATGAGTTAGCATGAATTATGCATTGAACTCATATTTGCCAGTTTATCTGACATGTTCCAGTGATTGAAGTTGATAAAAGAATTGTTGGTTGTCCAATGGACGTATGTGATTAAAGTATGTTCAAAGCTCAGCTTTTATATTTGTCAGTTTTGTGCATGCAGGCACAAATTCACACACATGCAGACACACGCAAACTAAGCTAAGCTAATAAAGTTCTACATCTCACAGTAGGATGTGGTGAAAAGCTTCAGCATTCTCTGAAAGATAGATAGAAAGATATGAAAAAATTTAGATTATGAAATGATTGAAATAGACAGACAGATAGATAGATATAGATCAAAAGAGATATATACAAATATAGTAAAAAATATATATATATATATATATATATATATATATATATATATATATATAGGAAGACATACAAAAGATAGATAGTTTGATATAAAGTGATTAAGATAGATATGAACTGAAAGAATTATATATGTAGATATATATGAATAGAATGAAATAGATTTATATATATATATATATATATATTTGAACTCTAACAAAAAACACATTTTTTGTTAAACTCTTAAATGCTCAGGCCAGTAGGCATAAATTTACACTTAAAAACTATTCAAACATATGTATCTATTAATTTAAACTTGAAAAGTAATCATATATATATATATATATATATATATATATATATATATAAGTAGACATTGAAGTAAACAGCACATGGGGACAATCTGTCTCATGCTTAAATGCCATTGTCAGGCTATGTGTGTTGTATTTTTCTCAACTATATACTGGTCAGTGATGTATTATCATTAGGCTTAGCTTATTATTCTAATTGTTACCTCATTGGGTGGTAACGATAATGTGTCGAATTGTTCTAAGGGTGGAAATAATTGTGGATTTGGATGCAATTTTTTGGCTATTTTATCATGTTGTATATGAACTTTTTTATTCATTATTGATTATTTTATTGTTGGGTGATATTATTACATTTATTTGTGGTTATATGTGCCTTCATATTTTTTTAATTTGTTTATTATTTACTGAGTTTATTTACTTATTTATTGGTTTGGATTAATTTATTTTATATATTTATTTTATCTTATTTTTTATTTATATTTATTTATTCTTGTCCATTTTTAATTTTCAATATTTGAGTAATTTTGTTCTTTTTTGTATCTGCCTTTTGAAATGAGTTCTAATTTTTTATTTAGTAGTTGTGTTGGTCATAGAAGGTAATTATAGCTGTTCTCTCCACCAGACAGAGTTTACAATTTTGGGATTTAATTTTCTAAGCTGATACTCTTTTCATTATTTTTGATGATATTTTTTGTGTGATTTGGTTTTTGCTATTAATCTTCCACATAGGTTTAGAAAGCATTGTGCTGTTTGTATATTTACTCTTTGTAAAAGATGTTTTGTATACATAGTTTCTTTGCTACCAGTTTCCATCAGTTACACCTTTGTATATTTTTCTTTATCTGCTGATTGTACAGTGGCTTAGTATATTACATGGCCCTGTAAGTAATTGTCATTTAATTCTTTGTTATGCAGTTGCATGTGGGTTTGATTTGTGTGGGTGGTTTGTTGGTTGTGTTCTGTTGTACTTTTTTATTATTTGTGTGATGTTCTTGTTGAATATTTTGTGGAGTGTGCTCAATGGGGGGAACTGTTCGTATATGATTTTAATGAATATTTTTGCTATGTTTGTTTTTACATTTTTGTTGTACAATGGGTTGAACCAAGTGATGTTTCTTTTCCTGTTGGCTTTTTTGTGTGCTGTGTATGTAAGTTTTGCCAGAAATCCACTATCTCTTGGGGCTGTTTCATAGTCTTTCTCAGCTTCATTGAAGAGGGTTTCATGTGAATTATTCTCAGATAGTCTGCAGTTAATTGATTATTGATGGTTGGTGGTTTGTCATGTTTTCTGTATGGTTGATACATACCTGTATTAAGTTGAAGGAGACATCTAGAAAATCTATTTTTTTAGGTTTGTTTTTATGCCTTATTTTTGAAAAATTTCATGATTGTTTTTCCGGTTTTATCTGTTTTTATTTGTCAGCTACAGTTTCTTAAAATTATGATACCATTGATCCTGTAGAAGACTGTACCATTTTTATTGATTATTTTACTTAGTTCATGTAGCAAGAGGCCAGTAACGATTCATCTGTGGGAAAGGGGTTCAAATAATATTTGATTTTGGTTCTTACCTGCCTCTTATAGAGATAGAGAATGGCAGAAGGAGTTTGGTATGATCAGAATATAGAACCTACCCAGTGCAATGAACTTCTGTATGAAATCTTAAATTCAACATCAATCATCATTTTTGGAGTCCTGTTTTTGCTGTTCTCAATAATATTTACCCAAAATCTTTCATTGTCAGCTTACCTGAAATGATTAATATATATATATATATATATATATATGTATGCAATTTTTTCATATATTATTTATATTTTATATATGTGTGGTTGTTATTGGAAAGCAATCAATATACATGATACAGCTAACATATTTAGTTGGATTGATGCGATTTTGTGACCCTGGGTTTCACACTGTTTGCAATCATCAGACAAACTAATTTCTTTGTTATGCAGTTGCACTTGGGTGTGATTTGTGCAGGTGGTCTGTTGATTGCTTTCCTGTACTTTTTTATTGTGATCGTCATAATAAAATTATGAGATTGTCAGACAAACTAGTTTGTCTGATGATTGCAAATAACATGAAACCCAGAGTTACAAACTCACATCAATCCAACTAAATATATATATATATATATATATATATATATATATATATGTGTGTGTGTGTGTGCAAAAAGTGTGTGTATATATAAATATATATATATATATATATATATATATATATATATAATTATTTATATATTATATTATCAGAATTTATACCAAAATAAATAAATAAATGAAATAAAATAAAATAAAACACCAACAATCACTTTTTTAGTTCAAGCTACCACCACAATAATTACATTTATTGTTTTTTATCATTCTCCCACCACCATGACTAATCACTTCTACCAATTTACAATAACTATTAACTACTTATATTATCATTGCGACCAATCCCTCTACAACATTACTATCACAACACATCTACTATTATCATATCAACCTGCTATAATTATTAACGTAATCTAACCCCTCTCCCCCAGCATATTTAATACCACCATAAAAATAACCAATAAGGATTACAAACTGCAATTTCTACCAGTTACATATACACAGTCATCAAAAACAAGAAAATAACCAGCTTTAAAATAATAACAAATAAACTTTAAAAAATTAAAAATAATAGCAATTTTTACCTATCATAATTTTACACAGACCCCACCACACGTATATACGTGTATGCGAGGAAATATTATTCAGCGAAAGAATAGAAAAATGTTCTGATTGCTGACATTTATACATTCACGAGAAATTTTTGCTACACTTCTGATCATTGAATTTCAACATACAAATGCATATGCATATAGACAACATCACACATATATATACATATGTCAAATCCCATACTGTCTACATATGTTTATGTCTGTATGAGCCCTGGCGGACGAGCGAGTGTGTATGTGTGTCTGCGTACCTCAATGGGTGTACGGACATGCATCTATGTTTGCGTTAGCATGAGTGACATCATGACGATGATCCCCCTCACTTCCATAATAACACCAATACACGCAATCTACATAAACCCAAAATTTTAAAAAATGAATCAGTTTTTCTGACGATTGCAAAAAGCGTGAAATCCAGGGTCACAAACTCACATCAATCCAACCAAAATATATATATATATATATATATATATATATATATATATATATATATATATGTAGGACGTCCATGGCTGAGATACAAAGACAAGCTGAAAAGCAACTTGTCAGCAGTCAATATACCACATAACACCCTTGAGCGCTTAGCTTTGGAGTGGGTAGAATAGAAATCAATGTGTTTTAGTGGACTCAGCAATTTTCAATCTGCTTGTCTGAATCATCTTCAAAAGCGAGAGCAAGATCTAAAAGGTCAGCCAATCTAACAGTGATCTTATCTCACAATCCTCACTCTTGCTTCATATGTGGCCTCCTTTGTAAATCACTAGTGGGTCTTAAATGTCACTTAAGATTATTGCACAAACTTTCAAAACTGAATCAATTAGCAGTCAGCTCCTCATACGTCAAAACCGACAGGAGAGTCCATTATTTATATATATATATATATATATATATATATATGTGTGTGTGTATGTGTAGAGTGACAGAGAGCGAGAGTGAGAAAGAGAGAGTAGGAAGGGATAGAGATTAAAGGGACATAGAGAACCAGGTTTACTGATTGGACATTAAGAAACATTGAGCAAATAATTGTTTAATAGGCCAGAAAAAATAGTACAAAAATATAAAAATAACGGTAAATCAAAAAATAAACAAAATTTCCATACAATAATTTCGACTGGTGTAGAACAAATGCATATAAAATAATCCCTCTGCACAATGATGCACTTCTGGTATCATTCAATGAGATGATGCCCATGATTGACGCCATTTGTCCAGGATAAAAATGAGAAGATACAGGCAAAGTGAAAAGCAGATGCATGAGATAATGGATAATCTTAGTTTTTTTTCAGAATGGATAAGGATGAAAATTAGAAGAAAAAAGCAATGGGTTATATAAAAGCAGAGGCATGAGATTATGGATAATCTCCGTTGTCCTGGAAAGAATAAGGGTGAAAATGAGAAGATACAGGTAAAGAGTTATTGAAAAGCAGTCATAAGAAAATGAATTAAGTTATCAGGCAAATAATATAAACTTCAAAAACTCGAAATTGCTTTGAAAAAATTTTGTCAAATTTTAAACAAATAATTTAAAAATCTAAACAAATCTTGAGTTAAATTTTTAGGTAATTTCAACATTTTTCTTAAAGTTCTTGGATTTATTACTATGAAACCAGCTAGAGTAATTTCCATATTTGTGAATAATCATTTCTTTAAATCTTTATTACTTTCTTACTTTCAAACATGATATGCTAATTGTAATTGAGAATTTTAACAGACAGAAGCTTTTCATTGATTGGCTAGGAATCTACTTCGCATGAACTCTTCTTCACGTGCCCTAATGGCAATGCATGAGGCAAATAGATGTCCTTGAGAAATTTATGCCCTAAGAAATGGAAGAAATCCTCTAAGATATTTAATAGAAAGACATTAGCACCTGATTTATGGAGAAATTTCTTTCAATAAAATGAAAAAAGAAATAAAATATAAGAAAGGAAACACAGCCATAGGACTCTTGATTCCTGTGTGGATTGCTCAGCAAGTTTACACCTTCAAAGTGTGATTTCCACTTTGGGCAAGAAACTTTTAAGATCTAATCACCTTTATTTAATTTCAATCTAACTCCTTGCTTGTTTTTATTGCTTATTTTTCCCCTAAATTGATTTTAAGGCAATGATATTGATTTTTAGATTATCATTAATGCATGTTTATTTGCAGGAATTTTCTGCGCACTTGCCATGGCTGCAGAAATGGGTCCAATCAAAGGGTTCGCATATGTGAGGAACTTGTTGTTTATGGTGCTTGATTAATGCATTTCTATATGCTGGACTTTACACACAGTGTTTTTTGTTTTTGGTTTTTTTTAAGAAATTGCAAATCTTGGTTACAATTTGTGGAATGTATCCCCTCCCCAAATTAATAAACAACTCCTACAGGTGCATGCTGGAATTTCTTCCTGACTATTAAAAATAGATATTTGTTAGTCCCATGTCTACATTTTTGTTCTTTCTGGCACAGAAGTCAGAATACTATAACCACATGACTGTATCTGTTTTGAATGTGAATGCAATTCTTACTTTGGGAACATTTTTGATTTATTACTGTTGTTTTACTTTGATTTTTGAATTACATTATATACACTGCTGTACCAAAGTAAGTGAAGCCCTAAGATAATATTTAAAATAATTGTCTCTTTTTTACAGATAATCAATAAATCTTAATTAAACTATATATTAATAAAGAAAAATCCTTTATTAAATCAATTACAACCACTTTAAAAAATTTTTTTACCTATCTGGAATAAAAAATTATTAAAAATTTAAGATGTTCAAAAGTAAGTGAACCCTTACATTTAATATTTGGTAACTGCTCCTTTTGAGGTTACAATATTAACCAGTCTTTTTCTATAATTTTTAAGAAGTTTCTGACAGTAGTGAGTGCTGATATTTGACCACCTTATTCATCATTATCTTATATGTAATCAATTATATGATTTCAATTAACTGATATCTTATTTATCATTTACATTCATATATTTGATGGTATTTTATTCATCCTTATCTTATACTAGCAACATGGCTCGGCGTTGCACGTGCTTGATTCAAAAATCGTATGACTCATACAGCAATCGCTATCACTTGACTTAAAATATTTTTGCCCTTCCTTGCCTTTAAAGGAGTGCCCTTTGCCGTGCTGATGTTGCTACATGCCTTAGTTCTTGCCTATCTCACACTGCAAATTTTTTCTAAGCTCTATATTAAACATTAAATCTGTTACGAAAAAAGAACTAAAAAAAATGAACACAAAATGTCAGCTTTAAAAAAGGACTCGAAACTGGAAAAACCGAATGAAAAAAGAATGTTAACATTCCTTTTGAGGTTACAATATCAACCAGTCTCTATCTATAATTCTTTAGAAGTTTCTGGAAGTAGTGAGTGTTGATATTTGACCACCTTATTCATCATTATCTTATATGTAATCAATTATATGATTTCAATTAACTGATATCTTATTCATCATTTATATTCATATCTTCGATGGTATTTTATTCATCATTATCTTATATGTTATCAATTATATATTATCAATTAACTGATAAATTATTCATGATTATTATTTATATCATATATGATATCTTTTTCATCACTATCTTATTAACAGATATCAATTAACAGATATCTTTTTCATATTTGCTATGGCAGTATTTAAATATATCTATTCTATTTTAATCTACACTCTTCTTTTTCTATGTGTTGTGTTACTTCAGGACATTGATGATCATGGCTCTCCACAATTTTCCTAGCTTTTAGTAAATTTTGTCTTTTTGTACTTCTGAAACCTTGTTTCACAATCCAGTTACTCAAGCTCACTACCTGGGTTAGGTGTTGTCTCCTCTATCTCTCTTACCTTCAGTTTGTTATATGAGTGTTAAATTTTCCAAGATCTTTTTCCTCATTATGTGCCCTAAGAATTTCAACCTTCTCTTTCTGATTCGAATTATTGTTTCTGTCACGGGTCCTTACCTATAACTACAGAATGAAGTCTTCCTAACACTATATATACTACGCCTCTCAAGAGAGAGGGACGAATTGAGTTGAGCTGATAGTAGTTCACTCCTAACCAGACTGACAGTCATACTAACACCTTCTCCATCTGGTATTATTATTTCATGTAATATACTTTTGTTATTTCTACTCTTGTGTTTGTGTTGTTCTTCCTTGGTCTTTACCCGGACCATAACAGTTTCATTTCCTTTAAAACTTGGTATTTTCAGCATCTTTCTGTAGAACCACATTTCTGTTGCTTCAAGTTGCTTCATTTTTGAGGGAGATTGTTCAGCATTCACTGCCATGCAGGAGGACTGATATTACATAACTGTTCAGTACTCTTTTCTTTGTTTCTACTGAGATTTTCTTTTTCTTAATTCTTTTCTTAGTTTTTGGAAGGCATCTTTTGCTATCCCAATGTGCCTTTAGATATCTGTGTTGCACACAGCTTTGAGTATATTTTTCAATTTATCCAAGACTAAATATTTAGGTAATATTCAGCTCTATTCTTCCTTCAAAGCTGAATTGTCAGCAATGAAGGAAGACTAGAGCAGTTAAGGACTGGAGTTGGTGCATTTGCCTGGTCACTTGACTTAGGTCATAGTGCTGATGTTGAATGAAGTGAATTAGTAAAGCTTGATATTTGACTCAAATCTGACATTACTAATATCTATAGTTGGCCACTCGTATTCGAGGATACCTGTCTACTAAGGCGGCTAGCCAATCCCTTCTGCAGATGCTTGATCAGGTGCATTTGCATTTATGCAACACCCACAGAGCCAAACAGTGTTTTATACTGCAACTATGCTGAACAGACCTTAGTCACAGTTTCTGGGAAACAGTTTGTTATCTAGTGTGATCACTAGAATAAGGCCTGCACGATCATGCCCTCGGCCATGATGACTTGTGACTTCGTACTAGCACAGCTATCGATTGCCACCAAGGTTTCTGTCTACCTAATTTCAATCAGAAGGCTTGGGTCAGCATGTAGTTTGGTTTTCAGGCACTTTCCAAAGGTGCCACACACTGGAATCGCCCCCTCCAGTCTGATAACATCTGGAAGTTTCCTTCCTGACAAATCAACCATGATGAGATTCGAACCTGGGTCTCATGGCCAGAATGCAAACATTCTAACCACTTGGATGATATAGAGAAAGCAAGTGGAATGTCTATGTGAGTATGGTGTATGTCTTTAGAGCAGGGTGGATCTCAAGTGAATATGTGGGCTGTGTTGGTTGACTGAAATAACAGTAGTGACATAGAGAACTTTCTGGATGTCAACAGTTGGTCTGTTCTCTTTGCTTCTCTTCCACTTGGCTCCCGAACTCATCATTTTCTTTCATGGTACTATTTGTGATGGGTTTCTTTTTGTTGTATTTTAGATTTTTGAGGGGACTGGTTTTGGGAGCTGGGTGTGTTGCTCAGGAGCCTCTGCACATTAGGCAACTTTTTTTATTTTGGGTTTTGCTTTCTTTGTGCTCACATCCAGCCGGCATATAGAATGAATCAGAAAAGATCTAATTTGAAGTGGTGCATAACAGAAGTGATAAGGGCCTTTAGATTCCATGCCACTTGAAAGACTGTTAAATTATACATTTTTTACCCTTTGACATGAGCACAAATTAAAGTTGTGCTTGATTCCTTAGTTAAATGTCCATCAATACCACTGGAGACATGCATGATAGTATTGTGATATATGAAGATGTCTATATGTTCATTTAATCCTGCTCTAATTAATTGATTCCTAACAGTTTATGCTGACACATTTGGGAACACATTTGTTCTTACGTGTGCTGTCGACACCATGTAGCCTGTCATCATTAAACTTACAATGCATTGATCATGGTGAGCATGTATATATGATTGACTTCCATATTAATTTGGGTTATTTCATTTTTACATTGTAGATGTTATATACCCTTCATTGTCGGGGGTATCTTGTCTAGACAGTAATTGCTGGTCATTTTAGTTCAATCCAATTCTCTTGGTCAGTGTTGCAAAATGTTCTTTGGGTTCAGAGACAAAAAGCATCAGTGAAGAGAATTTTTAACCTAACTTTTATTTTATCAACCACATTGATGGATACATCTTCTGTCGAGTCCCTACTTGGGAGCCACTTCCAAACATGAAAATCTCACATGTCTATTTCCTTTGCTATGTAACAACCAACCGCCAAAAGACCCTTCCCCACTAGGTGGGACGGGGGCTTGTACAAACACAATCTACCACATACAGCTAGCTTGATGTCCAAAAAGCAACTCTCATAAAACCTTAATCTATAACTCATTCCCACGTTTGGCTCAGCCAATCAAAATTGACATCCCTATTTTGTCTACCATCTGACCTTAAAGGTCTGCCTCAGAATGTTTGAGCCAAAATACACTGTCACTAAAAAAGATAATATTCTGAAACTATTATTTAACATTCGTTACCCAACCATCAGAAAAAATTCATCTATAAATTTTATTTCAACTACATTATATTTAGAAGTAGAAAGAATGTGAATGACAGTTTCCTTTGTATGTGATGTTTTATTCATACTATTTCTATATATAAATACCAGCTTTAAATCACCTACTCGGTGACATTGCATTTAATTTTTTTTTAAATCATTGTTGACTGGGAAACAAGCAGATGAAAGTGAGTGCCACAAGTAAGAAGTGTGATAGAAGAAACTGTTGGCATAGAACTTACAGTTCTAGCAATTTCCACTTTAAAATGATGAGACATTGCTGCCAATCTAGTACTACACTTAAATTCATAAAGTCTTGATACCATAGAAAAAGTTCATCAGAACAATTACCATGGAAGTATTTATAAAAAAGGCACAGGGAAAGTACATTATACTGATAAGAAAATGATGGAAGCTGTGATAATGTTGAATCTTTTGGGGGATTTTATCAAGTATCAAGTTTTTTTTTGTGGAATTCTTGTTTCCAAACTGCACTGTGTGATTGATTTTGATAGACTCTTTGATATGGCTTGCTGCACAGATGTAATGTTTAATACACTTCTGCCTGATCTGACACACCCTGCATTTCTTTGGTAGTTATCCGTTACCAATCTAGTCTTCACAAACTTTGCACAGATGCAATAAATCATTATGTAAATTGGTGGGTCTTGCCCTGCAATTAATTCTGAAAACTTTTGACTTTGGTTGCTGAACCATACAAACTTGCAACCACTCTTCTTTGCTCCAGTGTTAATCTGTCACCCATAGGGTATGTCTGTCTGCAAAAGAAAGATAATCCATTAGTGTTAAAATAATAAGAATAACAACATAATAATAATGTTATCATAATTTTGTAAGCCTGTATATAAATAAAAATTGTTTGTGAACGAAAGTGATATTGTTACATTCCAGAAGTTTTGAATCTTTTTCAGGAAGGACATTTATTAATTTCAAAGAAATACAAAAATCTCCTTCAAAGTAGGATCCTCTGACTTCAGTGGACTTTTTGTAGCACTCCAGGAAGGCCCCATGGATGTCATCAAATGCGATGGGATCCATGACCCTTGTCACAGCCTCATTCATCTTCTCAATGTCTTCAAAACGGCTGCCCCTCAACTTCTTAAGATTGAGGAATAACCAAAAGAGAGCAAGGTCTGGATTGTAGAGAGTGTCAGGGATAGTTTTGATGACCAACTCAGTCAACACAAAATTTTATTGCATGGCAAGCTTCCAAATTGTCACCATGTCTCAACTACATTCTGCAAATTAGTCGGCTGTGTCAGTGTTTAGTGGGTTATGCTTAAAGAGCCATTACCACTGTATCTTTTAATCTGGAATAGCAGAAGTTGACATGTCAGCTTATTAGATGTATATTAATGATATACTAAAATTACAATAATCTAAGACAGTTATAATTGCCACTCTTAAAAAGGTCTCCAAACATCTGGAATGCGCCTCATAGATTACAATGCAAACATTAAATAACACAATGAATATAGTACAGATATTCACCAAGTATTGTAATTGTTACTGTTACAATACATTGATTTTGCCGAGAATGTTATTGTAACGACTGACTGCACAGTGACTACAGCACTCATCAAATCCTATGTGGCGCCAAGAGTGTTAGCACAAACCATTAAAAATTATTTACTTGCAGTAATTTTCCTGCACACATGTGCTTCTGTCCAGACTTTCTTATACAGTGTGACCCCCAAAAATGGGAACTTTTTAACAATCCAATAAAACCAAGAGTGGTGGAAGAAAAATATTTTATTCATAGTAATTGAAACCTTAAAACATACCATTTAAGAAACAATGATGGAATTACATCCTGTAGATGGCATCCTCCTGTACGAATGCATTCTTGAAATCTGCTGTTGAGATTCCTCATTGACTGCTGCTAACGCACACTGTTGTTCTTTCCACTGATCCATGGTTACTAAAATGGTGAAATGTTTACTTGCTCAAGGTCACTGTCTCGCAGTGTTGCCAGTGTTGCTAATGTCTTGCAATACGCACTTCAAAAATTCCCTTTTTTTGGGGTTACCCTGTATATCAAGACTGTCATGCTTGTCTACAATGGAATTATTAGTGTGTTAACTTATGGAAGAAAATGAAGCAACAGAGGTGTAGTTCTACAGAAGGATACTAAGAATACCATGCAGCATGTGAGTAACAAGGAAGTTTTAAAGAAAATGGAGACAAAAAGGATCTTAGAATCAGAAAGAGATGGTTGAAATTTCAGGGGAGAAAAGAGGGCTTGGAGAATTTGACACTCACAGGAAATACTTAAAGCAAGAGGGACAGAGGGAAACATCAAGTAACCAACCTAACAAGCTTGTTTAAATGGATGCTAAACACAAAGGGGGAATGAGAGTACAAAGAGAAAGCTTTTTTAAAAAATCATTTCATCCCAAGCAAGGCAATAAAGCTGTAAGGGCTTGTTTGAGAATAAGAGTAAAAAAAAACACTATTAAGGAGATAGAAAAATAAAAGAATAGGAATACAGAAGACAAAAGAAAATGCTTGACACTACACTTAATTTTTTTTCAAAGTTGACTGGGAAGCAAAAAAACTGGAAAAGAATTCCACAAGTGAGAAGTGAGAGAAAAGAAACTGTTAGCATAGAACTTACAGTTACATCTAGGAATTTCCACTTTAAAAGGATAAGACATTGCTCCAAATCTAGTACTACACTTACATTCATACAGTCTAGATACCATAGAAAAAAGTTCATCAGAACAATTACTATGAAAATATTTATGGAAAAGGCACAGCGGAACCATTATACTGATGAGAAAATGATGGAAGCCGTGATAATACTGAAGCTTTTTGAGGATTTTATCAAGTGTCAAGAGAGAAGTTTTATAGAAGAAACTGTTAGCATAGAACTTATGTTTACATCTAGCAGTTTCAACTTTCAAAGTGATGAGATCTTGCTACAAATCTAGTACTGAGCTTAAATTCAAAAAGTCTAGGTACTATAGAAGAAACTTCATCAGAACAATTACCAAGAAAATATTTATAGAAAAGGTACAGGGAAGCTGTGTTATATGGGTGGGAAAATGATTAAGCCAGGATGTCAGGGAAGGACCAATAACATTACACATTATTCATTGAATTTTATCAAGAATCTCTAAGTATATAGCAGGGGCACACCAGACTATATGTGGCAACAATATCCAAAGTATGAATGGATGCTAGACCTATAAATTTGTAAGATAGATTTTATCAAGAACCATTTACAAAGAGCTAGAAAAGATAGATAGTTGTGGAGAGCCACGGTTTATCACATCTCAAAGGGGTAACTTTTTTCCAAGAACTGCTATTTTGTGGAACAGACCCCCACATGAATGCTTTCCTCATCACTGCAATCCTAATCAAGAAATTTTATTTTATTTGTTTTTTACAGTTTGTGGGTTAATATTGAAATGTATTTTTGGTTTGTAAGAATAAGATTTTTCTTTGGGTGGGGAAGTAAGTATTGCATTAACAATTTTTTTAGAGATAACAGTGACTTTCCAGTTGAAAATACTACAATTTGACCCATAGCTGTAGGAGAAGAGATGGATTCATATATATAGGATATTTGGGTATAAATGAATGTAACAAAGTTGATTGGAATGTGACCCTCAGCTTTCCAATTTCTCATTCCAAGGCGATTTCCATAATGTCTCAAAGCATGTCCAACTTATATAATTGTTATGTAATGAGGTGTTACTTAAAGAATCTTTACATTTTTTATTGTTGAGCTGGTATTTACAATTGTAAAGGCTTATGACTGTCCAACTTTTCATTCCAAGCTGCTATCCTTTTCACCACCTGCACAAACTCAAGTCATCTACCTTTAGGGCTCTTGGGCCTTTTATTGGATGAACTTTAGTAAAAAATATAGTACTGAATGTGAACAGAGAGGAATACATCAGCATTGTTTTTTTTATTAATGCTTTATTAATCATGACTGTTTTTTTGTTCAATTTGTTATTGATCATGACTATTTTCCTGTTCCAGATATTATTAGTCACTAGCAGTAGAGCCCGGTGTTGCCCAGGGATGTAACAGTAAGAGATAGATCAAGTATCAACCATCATAAAGACTGAAAAATAAAATTGACAAAGATTATTGTTTAAGGTTGATGGACACACACGTCTTATTTTTTTTTTTTTTTTTTTTACGAATTGGTCAAACCCAAACTGAAACAAAAACATTGTTTTCAATCGTTATGAGTTTACCGATTGAATAGAATTTTATTATAAACAATTGTCTTGTAAATGGAATTTTTAAAGCATTCTGAATGTAAAAATAAATAAAAAAAAGTGTGCAAGACAATAAGAAACACTACCTGCCAAAAAAAAGTAAAGTTTTGTTGAAATTGGTTGAAAAATGTAGGAAATCCGATCCCATATATAAGTGAACACACACACACACACACACACACACACACACACACACACACACACAACCTGGGTTTTATAATAAGTATAACTCGATATGAGTTGTCCTCCTTTCATTCTCGTGATGCCTCTTAATCGTGTTTTCAAATTGATTTTGTGCAAAAGCAGTTGTATTTTTTCCAATTTTTGCCACTGTCAGAACCACCGCAAGGTAATTTTACATAGTCCTGTGAAGTTTTGTTGAAATCGGTTGAAAAATGTAGGAAATTCGATCCAATATACAAACAAACAGACACACACACAACCTGGGTTTTATAATAAGTATGATGACTATTTTCCTGTTCCAGATGCTCAATGATGCTTTCTTTCCAAACCTTGGGATATAAATATATTTGCACTAATTGTATTTTTTACTATGAGAATGTATATTTTATCTTTTTATTTTAATTAATTTCTTTCTAAACCATCCTGCAACCATTAGCAGTGTCCTTGCCACTTCAATATTAGTTTTATATATGAGTTAAATAGCAGCACAGGACTGGAATCTTTTGACTTGAGTGGCAAGCAGTTTAAGAAGAAGACAACTCTGAATTCAAAAACAGTGGAAAAGGCAATGGGGAGCTATATTCCACTAGTTTTCCCAACAAGTAAAAACATGGAATATACAAAAATCCATGATTGCTTACTTTTTGAAGGAAGTATGCGTTTAAAAACATAAAGTTAATTTGTCAAAAATACTACAATGAAAAACTTTGGAAACACCAATTATCAGTCATTTTCATGAAATATCAAATACACACAAATGGTACAGATATTGGGATTACTGGGTCCAAATTCCATCCAATGCAAATGCATTCACTTTCACACAAATATCCTTGGGAAAGGTATGACTCTATCACTTATCCTTCAACTAGGGTTAGCAACAGGATGGACTGGGCTCTTGAGCTTTAGTTGGCAACCAAGCTCCAAGATGGAAAATTCTGAATAGAATGTAGATGAACAAGGCTCTCCACAACTTCCTGTTTTGTGTTGCTCTAATTTTTCATCCTTTATCTTCCCATTATGTCTTTCTTCTGTCATTTATATTCTTTTCTATTTCTTTTATGTAACATTCCCTTTAGAAATGTAGGTGATCATAGCTCTCCACAACTTCTGTCTTTTGCTGCTCTAATTTTTCACTTTTTATCTTCCTACTTTATCATTCTTCAGCCATTTGTATTCTTTTTCTGCTTCTTTTTTGGGTTATTCCCTTTTAAACCGTAGGTAATCATAGCTCTCCACAACTTCCAGTCTTTTGCTGATTTTTGTAAGTTACATGACTAGACAAAATTTAAGAAAAGGTGGATTCTACTTAATGTAGTGAGAGTATAAATATCTGTTACTGTTGATGTATATTTTCGTAAACAATATCGTTTAAGTGGATATCAGAAATTGCTCTCTTTTCAATAATAAGACAGTGTTCATTCCTTAGTCATGAAGAATAAATATTTCTGAAAATGTGTGCATTCTTACTTGAGGTGTTATCTTAGAGCTGAATTTAGCACAAGTGATTGCAGCATCTCCGGTTAGTGTGAAAATATACTTAATCTGAGATTTTCATTTCCATGCCAAATACCATGCATCGAACCAAAAGATTTGTGTAACAAGGTGTCAATATATATATATATATATATATATATATATATATATATATATATATACTCTTTCAAAGTGGTTTAGATTTCAATAAAATCCACTGGACTATGGATAACACTTTTGGTTTAGAATTCAATGCAGCTCAGTAATCCATGCAATCTTCGTGAAAGCATAACAACTATCAGTAGAACTTGATTGACAAAAAAAAGTGTACATATATGTAAGTCCATAGCCTAGGGATATAAAAAAGGCACTTATTTCTTCTTTTATGGACTGTGTCCCTTCAAGATGTTGCCGATCATGGCTCTCTACAATTTGCTGTCCTTAATAAATTTATCCTTTTTGTTATCTCTCCTAAACTCTATTTTACCATCTATTTTCTCAAGCTTGTTGTTTTCCTATGTCTCTCTTGCCTTCAATCTATCCTGAGAGTATCAAATTTTCCAACCCCATTTTCCTCATTATCTATCCTTGAATTTTCAACTAGCACATCAAATATTTATTTTTAATATAATTACTTCCCTTTTAAGTTCAGTGATGAATATTAATTATGCCCGTCAAACATTATACAATGAAAAGTTCTGATTGAAATTCAGCTAATGAATATGTATCAGATTACAGATTTTTTGATCCACTCTTTCATGCTCATACAAATAGCAACGGCCAGGATTGTGCAATTGTAAACAGTGAACACGGGAAGTACAAAGAGGTTTAATAAACAAAATAATGCCTATTTTTATTTAACTGTTATTAACCCTTTTGCATTCAACACACTCAGAACCACACCATAAATATCAGCTTTCAAAGTCTCACTGTTTGCATGACTTCCTGCATTATTTGCAATGATATCATCATACATTGTGGAAGAGTATTGGTTTGAAGATTTAGAGCTGATATTTACAGGGCAGGTTTTGAATTCTAAAAGAATAAATATGTTAATTTGTCTTTTGGATGTTGGGTATCATAATGGTTGCTGACACAGAAAATGGAATTGGCAAACTGAGTTCAAATTTTGATTGAAGCAGTTTTTTCCAACTAATGCCTTTGAGAAAGGTATGAAGTTAAAATAGTAATGCTGATTAGGCACTCTACACTTGGTGAGCAGTCAGTCTAAGAGAAGACTAAATTCAAGACTGTAGATAAGTCAATATGAAAATACCCCACTACTTTTCCAAAGACCATTTATAGCAATGCAAAGTTTAGAGATATTAAAAGAAAAAGAAACTGTGGAGAGGCATGATTGCCTAAATCATGATGTGATATGTCATGATATGTCATGATATGATATGTCATAAATCATGATGTGATATGTCATGATATGTCATGATATGATATGTCATAAATCATGATGTGATATGTCATTTAAAAGTCTATTGTAAATAGATAATTTACATAAAGCTGTAAGCAAACATCTCATCCATTTCACAAAAACAAAATAATCATATATAAAAGGGAAAGTAAACTTGTCTTTTTTAGAAAACTGACTTTGCCTTTAATGTTGCAGACATAATGAACCAGAACCAGAGTGGACTGTTAGAAATGGTGAACAAGACTTGCCTTATTCTCAATGAAAGAGAGTTCATCTTTGTCTGTTATGTAGGACCTCAATTTGAGAGAAGGCGAGTGTGTCATTCCCTCAAAAGAACCCTTCTTTGTTGTCCCACAAGAAATTCATTCATTAGCAACTGTACATAATATTAGTGTAGTTGGACAAAATTGAGGATGGACTTCCAGGTGTGTTAGTGCTCCATTCTGAGGTTGCCGTATGTTTAGTATGCCTATCATCCAGGTGAGTGATTGGTGACTCATGATTATAAGTAGACCATCATGGAGATGAGAGGAGTCTTCCTTTGGGGTACATTGTACAATACATGCAGTTGTGGTAGAAGGAAGGAAGGAAGGAAAAAGCAAATGAACAAACTAATGAAATGAATGAACGTACAATGAAGCGGATACAGGAAAGAGAACAATAAAAAATACTAAGAAACTGATGTACAGGAAAAAAATAAACATCCAATCTGAAATTTCATCCCAAAACAGAGTTGCCAATTTCTTTTGACCACTTTTGATTCTTCCAGTTAGAAATATTCTTTAGATAATAAACCTGAAATATTCCTTTTCCAAAAGAGGGGGCTGTTTCACAACAATATGCATATAAAACTTACATTATTGGCAGCTACTGTAAAAATAATAAGTTTCACTTGGCAGGATGTTGTAATCATCAGGTTTGCCTGAGAGGAGGTCATTTGTTATGAAAAGCTGATTGCATCTAGTGGGTATTGCCATAAAGTTTATAGCTCCACCTGCTGAATGACGACATTTTCCTAAGAATGGAACATACACATCTGCTTTGAAATTGTTTATCTCATAGAATGAAAACAAAATGGCAAAAAATTCTGTTTTCATATATTCACTGAAAGACTTTCATTTATTAGGTCAGATTAAATTATTAAAAATGATGAGCAGTAGTGTCATGGGTAGGTCCTAATAGTGAGAGATTAGAGGGCCAAGTTCAAATACCAGTCTAGTTTGTTATATACACCTATATGAAAATACATTTAGTAAAATCAAGAATCCATCTGTTCTCCTCCACACAGCAATGGGTAGATTGTAGAACAGACTGTCCTATAGCTTTGGTTGGCAACCAGTTTAGGAGACAGAAAACTCTGAATTGAAACCAGCCTTGAGAGGTTTGGGATCCATCAGGTTACCTTATCAAAGACACACCACCACTTTTATGGGCATGGCACATAGGTTATCTAATGGCTAACCAGGTGTGGGTTAAATAGCATGCCATATTGGCTCCTATAGCCTTGGGTGGTAACTAGTTGATGAGAAGGACAACTCAGAATTCAAAACATCCAGCTATGGGTTAAGTAGCCTCAACAACCCACAATAGTCAAACATGGTGAGTACAGCTGCACCCTTGAAGGCATGACCTATTAGAGTGGTGTTTCGCCAACAAGAGTGAGAAAGCCCTGGATAAGGATTAAGATTTGGAAGAGAATTTGAATTATTTTAATACCTTTATTACTATAATACTTTATACAGATATGCAGTTTAAATGCATATAGAAGATTAGTTTTTACTCCATTTCTAGATGTTTGAGTTTGCTGTTACTGTAAACACTTTGCAGGCAGTGACAGAGTGATACGTAAAGTCAAAAGTTGGTTCCACTCTTTTGTTTGTTGATAGTGATGACTAGATAGAAATCTATATTCAAAATGTGGCTTCATGTTTTTGTTTGAATGTAGTGACAAATGGAAACATCCAAACAATGTCTTGTTCTACACTTATAATTTTTGGCGATGAAAACATAGAAATGTAAATTCAATATATGATTTTCAAAACTTCATTTGAACAAAATGTGGGAAACTCAAAATTTGCTTTTCATATTTTCCTTTGTAGATTATGACTGATGCTGACCTCCAGGACAGTATTTCATCATACCTTTTCAGGCTAACATCCTCTGCTGATATGAAGTGCAAAGATTATTTTGAATCAGTTGTTAGGTAAGCTTCTACAAAAGTTGGTTTACTGTCTCATGCTAGATAATTTTTCTCTCTAGAATCTATCTTACATATTTATAAATCTACCATTCATCAAAGCTTTGAATATTGCTGCCACATTTGGTCTGGTACTCCTGCTCTATATTTAAAGATTCTTTATAAAATCCAAAGAAGAATTTGCACTTTTATTGGTACTAGCCTGGCATCCCAGCTTCAGTCACTTTCCATAATGTATTTTCCCTGAGCCTTTTCTATAAATACTTTCATAGTAATTATTCTGATGAACTCTGCTCTATGGTCAGTCAGTCAGTTATGTGCCTTGCGTGATACACGCTTAGGCAATCATGCATCTTTTAATACATGACTGACGTGGCAGATTTTTCCCCACATTAGGTTGCCATTTCTTTTTGTGGTAGACCAGTGGCCATTCGAGGCTATAGAACCTAGTTGGTCCTGCTATTTACCCATAGCTGGGGAAAGAAGAAGAGGATTCATACCTTTTCCAAGGTACCTAGACTTTATGAATTTAAGCACAGTACTACACTGACATAAGAGAACAAACAGCAATACACATAAATGTCAATAGATTGGAAATATTAAAGAACCAAGTAGAAGAAACAATTGAACAAAAACAAGGCAAAAGAACAAGCCAGAATTGTAAAAGAGATGCTGGCAGTCTTACATGACAAGATTACAGAAATAATAAATGAAATCTACAACAGTTGGAATATACAGGAAGACCTAAGTAGATCTATTTTCATAGGACTGCTTATGAAACCAGGTGCAAACAAATATGAACTCCATCAGGCAATCAGCCTCATGAGTCATAGAAAAAAAAACTCATCATCTAAATTCTGATGATTTGAGTGTGCAGCAGAATCACACTGGATAAGAACAGTGTGGGTTCATCAAAGACACTGGAACAAGGAATGAGATATTTATGCTTAGAATATTATCTGAAAGAGTAATACTGTGTTGCAAAGTAGTTTTCACAGTGGAGGCTTGTATTTTACTGAGTCGGTCCTAAAAGGGTCCGACGTACAAAACGTTAGGAACTTGAAATAATAGTTAATGATGCAGAAATCTAGTTGTGGAGCTCATACTTTAATGTCCGACATCGACTGACTCACTCTGAGCCCACTGGTGACTGCTACTATCACTACTTATCTGTGGGAGAGTCTATTTACAATAAATACAAAGGCAAAAGGCTGTGTATCTATGCTGTATAGACTACACAAAGACATTTGCTAAAATATGCTACAAAGCAAGATTGAAATATTTGAAAAAGTCATTAGAATAATCAAGAACTTATATGAGCAGCAAACCACCTTTATACAAATGGTAAATGAGTTCAGTTAGAAAGGGGCGTAAGACAAGGATGTGTCTTCTCACCGGACTTATTCAACCTATACAGAGAGGCAATTCTGAGAGAATTAGATGTCCTACCATAATTCAGTATTGGCAGCTACTATCTATATGCAAATGACACAGTGTTGAGAGCAGACATGGAAAGAAAACTACAAAAGCTCCTACAGAAGTTAGTGATGGAAAATAGGACTAAACATAAACTGCAAGTTGAGAGAATGCATGGTTATTAGCAAATGCAAATTACAAATCAGAGACATCAAAATTAAACAAGTACAAAAATTGAAATATTTTGGAAGTGTTCTAACAGAGGAAAGAAAGTATGACACTGAAATCTGAAGGTGTATTTGGATGGCCAAAGATGCATTCTGAAAGCTAAGTAGGGTATTAAGAAATAGAAAAACTTTGTTAGAAACAAAGACATGAGTATTGAACTGTTACATGATATCTGTCCTACTTCATGGCAGTGAATGCTGAACAATTTCCTCAAAGATGATGATGAAACTTGAAGCAATGGAAATGTGGTTCTACAGAGAGATTCTGAGGATACCATGGACATAATATGTGAGCAATGATGAGGTTTTATAGAAAATGTGAACAAAAAGGAAACATAATTAACATTAGGAAGAGATAGTTGAAATGTCTGGGGGCACATAATGAGGAAGGAGGGCTTGGGAAATCTGTTACTCACAGGATGGATTGAGAGCAAAAGGAGCAGAGGAAAGCAACACATAAAATACTTGACAAGCTGGAGAAAAATGAATGGCAGGACAGGGTTTAGAAATAACAAAAAGACAGAATTTATTCAGAGCTGCAAAGGACAAGAAATTTTGGAGAACCATGATTTAACCATAAGACAAAAATACAGACAAAATTTTGCTCACCTCTTGAAACTCTATCACTATTTTCCTTTTATATTCCATTGGTAAGGAGGAAGTCTCATTTGGACAGTTTCTTTCTAAAGCTATTACTTTGTGAACAGAGTCCTGAGAGGATGCCTCTCCAATCACTACAATCTTAACCTATTAAAGTATTGGATCAACCTTTATATATACTACACATCCTCATAATATATACTTTTTATTCTGTAGATGTTAACTAACTTGTGAGTTTTTTTGTGTATTTTTAGATGTATGTGTGTATTCAATATATAAACAAAGAAGATATAAAACACATACAAAAAAACTTATTTCTGCTATGGACGTTTATTTCTTTTATGTTAACTGTATTGAAACAAAGTTAAAAGGTCTCCTGAGTATGTCCATTTTTCTTTTTGCTTCTGAAACAATTTATGGGAAGTAAGGATATGAACAGGTACAGCTGGTCAAACTGAAGTCAACTTCACACCCAATTGGGTTGTCCTAATCTCTGCTTCATGAGTAGGGCTGCTGAAACAACATCTGAACGATCTTGGAAAGTGAGGAGTTCAATCATCAGTGAATGAGGAAAACTAACATTTTCTAGTGGGAACACTATTACCTTGTGGTTCACATCTTTAGGCCAAAAGGTGAAAGAAAAAGATCCTGTCCTTTCCAGAAGTGAGGCCATAAGAATCACACATGTGACCAGAAACCTTTTGTGGTTTCTTTATATGTTGCATCATGGGAAAATGAATTTGTTTATTTTTTTATTTGTTATTATTTTTTTATTCATTAGTTTTATTTAATTTTCACCACACTCCCTTCCCTTTTATACCCATACAACAAACTCATTTAATAATCCTCTACCTTGAACTTTGTTTTGTTTGAATCTGAGAATGTTTTAAAAAGTCTATGAATAAAAAGGACAATAATTGCTGTTATTAGGTTAGTTTCTATACAGATTATTAATTCAAACATTTCAACCAAGCAATCAGAGCATGCCATGTACCATGACTGAAAATGTATAATGCTTATATACACATTAAATCAAAAAATATGATCTGGAATTAGAACGAAAGCAGTAATGGCACATACCCTGAATCCATCATAAAAATTCTGCAATTTGGAATAAATAAATACCAAACACTTAGAATACCTCAGTTTATGGATCCATTCTTCATAAGAGTTCTTGATTTTAGTAAGTGCTTCATTGAAGTCTTGGATAGACTTAAGGGATGGATTTTAATTTCTTATGGCAGCTGTTTCTTTCACATTAGCCCTTTGTGATTTAGTGCTATTTTATTTTTAAGGAAAATGTTGCTGATCTTTAGGTTTTAAGGGCATAACATCTGCTGCAGCCTTTTTATGAGAAGTGATAAAATTATTGTAGGTTTGGTCAAGCTAACTTGACCAAACAAAAAAAATAAATAAATGGATTGTTATAATAAATTTTGTATAGGACATGAGAATAGAATACAAAAGCTGCACCACAGACAGTTTCACTCAAATGAACATAGAATTTAGCTGTGCTAGGGATGGTTTCACCCAACACCGCAAATAGCTACAAAACGTTAATTTAAAATATCCTGATCAGAAATAGCCTTGTCAGATCAAGACTTTAAAATAGATGAAAGTGAAAACCATTAAGAAATATCTAAACTGTCAGTTATACACAATTGCTTTCTAAGATCAGCATTTATGAATAGATTTGAGAGAGTGAAGCATACGGGTCAGGAAAAAGACCACACTTCTTTGAAATATGTGAACTGATGCTATAGAATTATGTAACTCAAAGAGAAAATAATGACATAATCAAGATGTTGACTTTCTATAATACATTGAATGAACATAGAATAGGCTGGGCTAGGGATAATTTCACTCAAAACAGCTACAAAACTAAAACATTAAATTGAAGACTTACATCATATTCTTAATATCCATTTATGTATCTATCTTTTTGTCCAGAAATGAATGCAGGTTTTTAAAGATTAATGTTAAAATGACATATCTCACTTCAGAGTGAACTTTATTGGTCAAGATATGAACCAATAGAATCTGTTCATTTTTGCCAACAAGATACAACTTTATTTATTCAGGTAACATAGAAGTTCTGGAGGTGATATTTTTTGTTTTGTTTTTTGTACAGCTGATCGGTTGTTGAAGACTTTTCGTTGCAAGAAGCTATCTAAATAATTGAATAAACAGTAGTCAGTTGGTGAAAGGTCCATTGACTATATTGAATGAGGCAGAGTCTCGGTAGCCAATTTGGTCCTGGAGCCTTGTAAAGAATGAATCAATAAGTTCATAGACTGATGTATTGTTATTAGCTGATTGTGATTTAAATTTTTTCCCCATTTGATGCTCATTCAATGTAATTAATATCCAATAATGATTTAAGAGCATTGACAAAGAAGGAGATTATGTTGAAATATAAATATTGTGAAATATAAGTATTGTATAAATATATATATATAAATATATGTGAAAAGTGTATATATATATATATATATATATATATTTTCTTCTCCCTCCAGCTATGGGTAAAATAGCAGGACACACTGGGTTCTATAGCCTTGGATAGCAACTGGTGTAGGAGAAGGAGAAGTCTGAATTCAAAACCTGCGGAGGATTCGTTTGGGGACCTTGTGGCACGTAGTGCACCAGGTCTCTGTAATCGGCCCTTCAAAAAGTGTGGATGGTCCTGCACAAAACCTTCACCACTACAATCTTATCTCATGTGCTGTTGTCGGGCTGTTGGTTTCCTGGGAACTGATCTGCTTGACCCTCATACGTCGACCTCGACGGGGAGAGACTATATATATATATATATATATATATATATATATATATATATATATATATATATATGTATGTAATATTATATATATTATTATTTATATATTATATGTGCGGTACTTATTAGAAAGCACTCAATATCAGAGATAGAGCTAACATATTTGGTTGGATTGATGTGAGTTTGTGACCCTGTGTTTCATGCTTTTGCGATCAGATTTTGGATTTATGTAGATTGCGTGTATTGCTTTTATTATGGAAGTGAGGGGAAATTGTCATCGTGATGTCACTCATACTAATGCAAAAGTGTGAAACCCAGGGTCACAAACTCACATCAATCCAACCAAATATATATAAATATAAATATTGTGAAAATAGTTATTTTATCATTATAAAATGAATTTATTGATGTACCTGTGTAAGCATTCAGATGAAATTCTCTTTAGTATCTGACAGAAAATACAAACTTTCTTTTTACTTTGATCGGATGAAAGTATTTTCAAACAGGATATTTATTCATGAGGAAAACAAAAGCATATTTAATGATACAAACACTGATAAAAATGAAAAGAAAGAAAAATTTGAAATTCTAGGGATATTGTAATGTCAGTGAGCATGAGAAAAAAAAATGTAACATGGGAAAAAGTAGTTAGCAGACATTAATTGACAACATTATACAGAGTGGGATTGGTAAATTGTTGCCATTTTGTATTTTAAATTTTGCACGTGTGCATTGTTTGTTTTTGATTTTGTCAACTGCGCAATATATAGGGTCAGTTGGGCACTATCTGTGAGGAAAAGAGCACCATGATGCAATTCACTCCACCAGAAATTTGGAAATGGCATTCTGTACTGCTTGGCATTCATCCCAGAAGCTCCAACAGTAACATTTCAGAGTGTTTAAGTGTCAATATGAGGACACTGCAGAAGATTCAAAAAAGAGTTGGATGAGTCTAATGGAAATTATGATAGTAGGGCAGCTTTGAAAACTCACTTTGATCATTCTGATAAGAAATGAACTCCTGAATTATTTGGTGAGAGCCTCAGACTCAACACAGAGGCCTACATCAAGTGCCTTGGGGAGATAGTGCTGCCTTGGGTCAAGAGGGTGGCTGCTGGAAGACTCTATATCTGGGAACAGCACTCTGCACCATGACACACAAACAGGAGAACCCAGTCATGACTTTCAACCACATCACTCCTTACATCTGGCTACCTAACTCCCCAGACTGCAACACTATTGATTTTCATATGTGGGGCACAGTTGAGTGATAGACCAACAAAACTCCATGGAACCAAAGATGAACTCAAGGCATTGATAATGCCAGCATTCACCAACTAAAACAAGGAGACTGTTCAGAAGAGATGCAGGAGATTCCAAAGTCATCTGGAGACCGTGGTTGAAGCCAATAGCAATTTTTTTAATGAGATATTTTTGTGTAATTTTAGTAAATACTAGCAGTAGAGCCCGGCGTTGCCTGGGGATGTAACAGTCAGAGATAGATCAAGTATCAACCATCATAAAGACTGAAAAATAAAATTGACAAAGATTATTGCTTAAGGTTGACGGACACGCATGTCTTAATTATTTTTTTTTTTTTATGAATTGGTCAAACCCAAACTGAAACAAAAACATTGTTTTCAATCGTTATGAGTCTACCGATTGAAGAGAATTTTATTATAAACAATTGTCTTGTAAATGGAATTTTTAAAGCATTCTGGATGTAAAAATAAAGAAAAAAGTGTGCAAGACAATAAGAAACACTACCTGCCAAAAAAAAGTGAAGTTTTGTTGAAATCAGTTGAAAAATGTTGAAAATCCGATCCCATATATAAATGAACACACACACACACAACCTGAGTTTTATAATAAGTATAACTCGATATGAGTTGTCCCCTTTTCATTCTCGTGATGCCTCTTAATCATGTTTTCAAATTAATTTTGTGCAAAAACAATTGTGCTTTTCCAATTTTGGGCACTGTCAGAACCATCGCAAGGTAATTTTACGCAGTCCTGTGAAGGTTTGTTGAAATCGGTTGAAAAATATAGGAAATCCAATCCAATATATAAACGTACACACACACACACACACACACACACACACAATCTGCATTTTATAATAAGTAAGACATCTGCTAAAATGAGATGTCAGTGTTATTTTCATTTTTGCATAATTGAGATGACAGTTTATCCATCGCATAGTGTATGGCATTTTATTGAATAAAGAATTATTTGTTCATTTAATAAAATCTATAAATGGATTTTTCTACCTGTTTATGTAAAGTACATTCTATCAAATCCTGATATTCTATAAAATCCTGATACTTTCTATTTGCTACTTGGAGGCGCCAAAGAAGATTCTTACTTTGGATCTTACTATTCTGGAATGCTTCTTATCAATGTATAAGACTCCTTGTCTGTCACAAAGTCACTATCAATTTCAAGTCAGCAGTCTGAATCTGTCTATTTTTGAGACAGCTTAAAGCAAAATGAAGAACCTGTTTATAAATAATTGTAACTTGATACGAAGCAACAAACTTATCTGTAATTTGGTGCTTTCTTTTAGACTTAAGGAACAGACACAAGAAGATTTCCATTCTTAATTTTAGTATTGCTCGGGCACTTTATACATCAACCTTGTACTATTTACGGACTGCTTGGCAGTAATTAGTTTGAAATAATAAAGTAAAATTAATGGCGGCTGTTTCTAAGCCTGTCATCCTTTGTCAACCAAGAATATTGACTCTCACTTGCCACAGCAATGGACAAACAATTGTAATTAGCTAAGATTCCACCAGTGATTATTCTTTCATTCCCATCATTCTTAGCATCTTCCCTTTTGGCTAATTAGTCTTGAATGTTCTTTGTAAAAATGGCAATGTGAGTATGGTGTTACAGTAATCAAAGAAAGTGAGCATTTTCTGGACTTAAGATATTTCTTTATTTTGGACAGCATTTTGTTATTTTTTTTATTTTTTAGGATCATGGAACTTAGTGTCACTAATCATTTTGGCAATTTGTTATTGTGGTTGGATGTCTTTGCTTTTATTTTTTTCACTTTCTTTTTAAATTGTTTTGCCTAATCATTAAAACAAGGTCTACATTTAACCAGAAGATATATTGGGGTTTTCAGAAAGTAATTATGCATTTCATTATGATAAATTATGAGTCAACTAATCAAGGCAGAACCAAGGTCAAATGGTAAGAAACTGCATCTAGAATTAGTTTCTCAATTCTTCTAAGTGCATGATTTACACCACCTATTGCATGTGGGATATAAACATAGAGTGATCCGCCATTAGCACATGTTCTTATTCCTGAGTCCAAAGATTAATCTGTAACCATCTTAATAGCAAACATGAAATACTACAATATAGTTCAGAGTTTCATTGGGAAACTTTCAAAGAGATAACGGAAGTTCTTCATGAGCTTTTGGTTGAGAACTACATACACCGTTCCACCATCTGCAACATTCTTTTAACCAGAAATGCCAACTTTTAGTTTTTGCATTGTATCAAAACAAATTTTGCATGAGTTTTGAATGTCAATAGAAAAAGAAAAAAAAAATCTTTGGTTATCGTAAAATAAAAAACTAGTGCAAACAGCAAAAATTCCATCCACAGAAGTATTTTGCTGGTGAGATATAAAAGATGTCATCCAAGTTACTAGAATATGGAAGAGCCATCACTTCAGATATTTATAGCCAGCAACTTGATTGAGTAAATGAAGCATTGAATTGAAAGTGTCCTGCTTTGGTAAGCAATAAAAATGTTATTCTTCTGCATGACAAGACAAGAGCACACTATACAAAAGAATCCCAATAAAAAATAAGGTTGTTAGTATGGGGGACTCTTCCACATCCTCTATACTTGCCTGATTATACAGCTTTTATTTCCTTCAATCCCTAGAAAATTTCATAAGTGACAGAGTATTCAGAAATAAAGAAGTTGAAAATAGTGTTTCAAAATATTTTCAGGAAAAGACCCAGATTTCTTTTAACGTGAAATCAAACACATCAATTCTTACTCGGAGGCTGTCATTGAAAATAAAGATCATTATATTTTTGATCAATATATTTAAACAAAATTAACTTACATTTCATTTTATATACTTCCTAATTTAACATGATTACTTTCTGAACACCATATTTTCTGGAATGTAGCTGCATCACATTGTAAACTGGTTCCAGTATGATCACCTATGTTAAGCAACATCAAGCTTGGTCAGTACTTGGGTGACAATGATCACATAGCAAAATGGTTGGAGCTGAAACCAGAATCTTTTCTACATAATAAGAACTGTAAATTGTTCTGGGATTTCAGTGAGCAAATAAAGTATCTGATTGAAGCAAGAATACTTCACCAAAGAATTACCAGAGAAATGAGAGATATATACCTTAACTTTTAGGTGTGGCTATGCTTGGAGATTGCTTCACTTTAAATTAAAAAAAAAAAAGAAAATGAGCAAGAAAAATATAACAAAATTTAGATAAGGAGACTGAAAAAGTAACTAAATCAGAAACGGAAAGTAATTTCTTTGGTAAAAGAAACACCAAAAAACAATCACTAGTTCTATTTTTAGTAGCGAGAAGACATTTGAAATTGGCAAGAAAGAACTTTGAAAAGAGGTACCGTATATACTTGAGTATACTGCAAGCTTTTATCATCACTTTTTTAGGCAAAAAATAGGGGGTCACACTATAAACAGGTAATTTTTCTGAATAGTTTAAATATCCTCCTTTGGAATACTGGCTTTAAATAACCTACAAAAGGTTGATAAGCTGTAAAAAAATAATCAATCAACCTTACTATTAAAATTAGAAATAAAGACATAATATTATGCTATTAAAATATAAGTAAAAACATTTAATACTTATAGAAGGTGAATTCTGAATTTCATAATTTATTTTAATCACTCATAAGGACTTTCAAAACCATAATATTTATATAAATTTAACTTATATTTGAATTTATATCTTTTCTGGTAAAATGTTGATACTTTTCTGAACTCACTAAATTTAAATAAATCAGATATTTTTATATACTTCTGGTAAAATGTATTTACTTTACTGACAACTTTTTCTGGGATTATGTCCTATGAATTTACAAAAAAATAGAAATTGACACTGACCATTTAAGCATTCCATACCACATCCCAAATAAATCTACCAATAGAAGACAGCAATCATTCTTAGCCTCCCAAGGCCAATATATTTCATGATGAGGGTGCCTATCCGATAATGTAGATAGTTGGGATAAGATTGATCTTAAACAGAAATTCAACATCCTCTACCAGGTATTCAAACAACAAGGACAAAAGATAAATCTTTCCAAAACAGAAATGATGAACTACAAATTGCTACGAAGTCAAAACATCAAACGGAAAACTCACAACATGTTCTAAATAACCTTCTCATATGGAGACCTTCATATAGATATCATGCATAGTAAGAAAACTGTTCAGAAATATCTAAATTATCAACTGTATATAACCACTTAAAACTCAATAACAGTGGACTTAAGAAACCTATTTTCCTGAAAACTGTTTTAATAGAAAGATTTTATAAATTTCAACCAAAATTCTAGGGGTAGATTTGCCCAGCACTTCAATTTGCCACAAAACCAAATTTCATGGACTGGCATTGCAGAATCACAAAGAGCTGTACCAAATAACAGAAACCACAACAGTTACAACCAAAATGGATATGGCATGTAATTCGAAAAGAGAATAAGGGTATAATTAAGATGATCATGTCCTACACTACCTTAAACAAAAGTTCAGAAAGGAAGTGCCTATCAATACTGGAAAGAGCATCAACTGCTTTTGGACTTGAGAAACATATTTTCCCTGAAAAATTGTTTTAATAAAAAGATTTTATAAATTTCAGCTGAAAGTAACACTATCTGCTCAGTCAATGAAGGTTGAATGTTTCCTTATAAGGAAATATCTAATATTACTTTGACCATTACCATGTTTTTGAAAAGAAGGGAAATATAGGCATCATTCCTTATAAGGAAATGACTACTATTACCATTACCATGTATATGAAAAGAAAGGAAAATAAAGACACCTTTCCTTATAAGGAAATGGCTAATATTACTGTTATCATATTGATGAAAAGAAAGTAAAATAAAGACATCATTCCTTATAAGGAAATGACTATTACCATTACCATGTATATGAAAAGAAAGGAAAATAAAGGCATCTTTCCTTATAAGGAAATGGCTAATATAACCATTGTCATTAACAGAACCATTCCTGTCTACTGATATAGCAACTATTATTATGGTATATCTTGTTAATTCTTTCTTATTTCAATTATTTAAATTAAAAAATACTTTATGTTTAATAGTAAGTGGTTTCCTTTAGCCAAAAAGAGCAAGTAAAAATATACAATAGAAATTTAACTTTTATCTGGAAGATTTTCCACTTTGGTAAAAGTACAGAGTGGGCATTTCTGTGATACTCTCTGTTTGGTTCACAATATCATTCTTACCATTTCTCTGATAAAGTCTTTGATACACAAAATATTGTATAAACTTGTCACATAAGTTCTGCCTGCATAATGAAGCAAAGCAACTTTTTTCATTCTGTGTTGCTACAATGATGACAGTAAACTTTAAAGAAACATATTTTTGTTATTTCTTCTCTTCGATCTTAATATTGACTTAGTTTCAGAAAAGCTCTCCGAGAAATTTTACTGCCTACTGGCAAGTCAATAGATCATTTTTTCTTAAACTTCTTTTGGTTGGTTATTTAGAGTTTCTTGAAATCTAAAACTTTTTCACACATACCATACATACTTGTATATAAACTGACTTCTTGTATAGTGTAACCCTTGAATTTTTTGCATGAATTTTAACCTGTCCAGAAAATATTTTACTGTGTATAGTGCAACGGTTCACTGGAAATGCAAGATTTATGATGGATTGTGTTATATAACATACCTATGAACACTAATGAGTATGTCCCAATCCTCATAAATATGTGGAATACTATTGTAAGTGGGGGTAATATGCTGTCTAAGTAGTCCACCACTAGCAGTGTTTTACCTACTTCATGCTGCTGGTGAGTACTGTATTTTGTTGATGTTATAAAGACTACCATTTTATTTCCAACCTCCATTTTGGTTATTGCTTATTCAGTAACCTTTTTTCTAGGTTACAACAGATTGATTGATTGATTGATTTGTTTTTATGGTTTATCAACCTTTTGTAGCTTATTTAAAACCAGAAAATATGATTTTTAGATTGTAAGAATATTTTTGGGAGATAATATTTTAGTGATACAAGTCTTACTAATTAACTGATAGCTGTGGTGAGAAGAGGTCGATACATATTTTTCCCTAGGGTATTTGCATGTAAGTGAATATAACTAACTCGACTTGAATTGGAACTTGGCTTTCTCTGTTTATCAATTCCAAGCCATTATCCATCACACCACCTGCACATTCAAGTTTACAGCACCTGGTACTCCAAAGAAAGATTTTTAACCTTAATTACATGTTTATAGTGTGACCCCCTATTTTTTGCCTAAAAAAGTGATGATAAAAGCTTGCAGTATACTCAAGTATATATGGTACTTCTTTTCAAAGTTCTTTCTTGCCAATTTCAAATGTCTTCTCGCTACTAAAAATAGAACTAGTGATTGTTTTTTGGTGTTTCTTTTACCAAAGAAATTACTTTCCGTTTCTGATTTAGTTACTTTTTCAGTCTCCTTATCTAAATTTTGTTGTATTTTTTTCTTGCTTATTTTCTTTTTTTTTTTTTTAATTTAAAGTGAAGCAATCTCCAAGCATAGCCACACCTAAAAGTTAAGGTGTATATCTCTCATTTCTCTGGTAATTCTTTGGTGAAGTATTCTTGCTTCAATCAGATACTCTGTTTGCTCACTGAAATCCCAGAACAATTTACAATTCTTATCATGTAGAATAGATTCTGGTTTCAGCTCCAACCATTTTGCTATGTAATCATCGTCATTTGTGGAGCTTGCAGTGAATTACACTTACCAATCAAATTATTCCTGTACCCGCAGTCTCTCTGGGCTAAATTTATGCATTTACAGATTAGATCTGCTTTTGTGACATCTTTTTCTCCAACAAATCCATCACCAAAGTTCTTTTCCCTTCATTAAAATAATACAAGCTATTATTGTTATTGTTTTTGTTATCATTTAGTATAAGAATTGTTGAGGCTCTCAGATTTGATGCAAAAAAAAAAGGAAATCTGTCCTGTTATAAAATAATTATAAATTATAAATTTGATAATACTTGAAGCAGTAAAAATCAAAGAAGTAATAATAATGTTTCTATGCTGTTTCAATTCACTTAGACTAATATATGATGAGAGGCAATTTTTGAAAAATTTCTAAGAAGAAATTAGATTTGCTTTTCATTATAAATATCCAAGAGATGGAGTTTATTCCATGTATATACTCTTTACATCTATCTAAGTATGTACAAAAGTTATTTTATTTAATGTGGAATATTCAATCTGAAGTTTTCAAAAAGGTGATGCTGGGAATTTGTACAAACTGGTTCTTCTTCTATGTGCTATCTTTTTCAGGACATAGGTGATTATGGTTCTCCACAATTTTCCTTTCTTTATAACTCTTAGCAAAGTTTGTCTTTTGATGTCTCTCTCAAAAGCTGTTCTTCTAAACATTTGCACAAGTTCAGTTTAACATGCTGCTTTCCTTTGTCCATCCTGCCTTCAATATGTCCTATGTGTTTCAAATTCTCCAAGTCCTCTTTTCTCATTATGTATCCGAGAAATTTCAACTATCTCTTTCTGATGTTAAGTATAAGTGTCATTTTTGTTAACATTTTCATTAAAACTTTGTTGTTGCTCATATGTTCAATCCATGGTATTCTCGGCATCCTTCTGTAGAACCACAATTATATGGCTTCAAGTCTTTTCTTCTTTCCAGCATTCACTGCCGAAGTATTTGTCTATATTTCTGAGATGAGGTATTATGTACACTATTTACGTTATTTGGACTATTGTCCTCATCTTTGTCATCATATTTATAACAACATGTCTGCCATGATACACTCTGGCCTTCTTCTGTTGGTTGGAATGTCAAACTGAAACTTTTATTTCACTCACTGGGGTAGACTGTTCTAGTTCCACATGGCACGTAGAACTAGAACAGTATACTCCTTTGAGTGAAATAAAGGGCTTAGTTCGACATTCCAACCAACTGAAGAAGGCCAGAGTGTAAAATGGCTGAAATGTTGTGATAAATATGGCGACAAAGATGAGGACAATAGTCTAAATAATGTAAATAGTATTCACTGCCATATAGAAGAATTGATATTAAATAACATACTTTTCTATTTGTTTCTAATGAAGTTTTTCTGTTTCTTAATACTTTGCTTAGCATTTGGAAGGCAACTTTTGCTATACCAATGCATCTTCAGATTTTGGTGTTGCACTTTCCCTTTTGTGTTAAAACACTTTCCTTACCTTGCTGGAATAAACTGTCTCTTCTTGGAAACATTTATTCACCAAGATGATCTGAAGAGAACTAAAGACATACCAGCCATAATCTTAACTGCATAAGATATGCAGATGACACCATGCTGATGGTGCACTCAGAAGAAAAATTGCAAAAATGCCTAGAGAATGTAGTAAATAAAAATGAGAAGACAGAACAAACCAGTAATTATAAGATAGAATGTGTGGTTATCTGTAAGAAAAGCAGCCATGGAAACATTAAAATCAAGCGAATACAGAAATCTAACTGTTGTATATTCAGAGTTGACATAAAGTGTGACACAGAGATCAGAAAGCCAATCAGAATAGTAAAAGATGTCTTTCAGAAACTAAGCAGAGTATTAAGATGGGGATATAGTGCTAGAAACAAACTAAAGAGTGCTGAATAACAGTGAATGCAGGACAGATGAAAAAAGACTCAAACTGACAGAGATGTCATTTTATAGATCAATACTGAAATATATAATGGAAAGAAAATGTGAGGAAAAGAGAATGAGTAAACGAATGGCAGAACAAATTTTAAGAGAGAAAGCAAAAAGACAAAATTTATTCAGAGCTATAAAGGACAGGAAATTGTGGAGAGCCATGACTGCCAATGTCCAGAAGAAGAAGCAGTTCTTACAAAAAAGCTGTCTGGGTGGAGCTTCTTTCTTACCAGTGGAATACAAAGTGAATGAAAATAAGTGAAGCAAAGTATACTTTAGACCAAACATGTAAACAATGAGGAAGTTTTAGAGAAAATTGAAACAAGGTAGGCACTTTTACTTAACATCAGAAAGAGACAGTTGAAATTTCTAAGACATATAATAAGGAAAGAGGGCTTGGAAAATTTGACACTCACAGGACATATTGAAGGAAAGAGGGACAGAGGAAAGCAGCACATAATATACCTAACAAGCTTGTGAAAATAGTTGGCAGAACAGTATCAAGGAGAGAAAGCAAAGACAAAATTTAGTTTTTTAGAGTTACAGCAATTGCTATCCTCTACTTTCATAAGAGCCAGGTCAGGCTGAAAATGGAGTCCTGTTGCCATATTTTGGCAGGAGCTACCTGGTCCTCACTTTCAAAAGTGTCTCTGAATCATTATTGGAGAAGGATTATTTTTCACCCTCCAACCTCTCTCTCACAGGTGGAATGTGGTGAGTCTCTCACTGCTCTATTGCTCCTATCATGTAATGTGCACAGACAGACTACATTCCTTTGTTCTGCTAGGTCTAACCTTCACAGCTAGAACCCACTATACCACTTACATAGTAACAAAACAACCACATGCTCTCTGTATTCCATCAGTGAGAAGTAAGTTCCACTCAAACAGCTTCTTCTTGTGAAACACTGCCCTATGGAGTAGACTATTAATAGGATATTTCCGTAATCACTATATTTTTAACCTGTTCAAGTCTAGAGTTAACTATTATGTTCCCTATATTCATATAAACTACCCCTTAACATAAACCTGTACCATGATTGGCCTCCAAGTCTTGTACAGGGTGAGCCTTACTGTTAAAAAAAGAAAATTTTGTGGAGAATTATGTTTACCAAATTCCTGAAGGGACATGGCACATACAATCAGCAAATTTAAACTTCACATTTATAGATCATGTTGCAAACTTCACTAAGTTCCCTTAAACACACAGAGCAAATATAACTCAGTTCAGTTTATTTCAGAAATGTGCCCAGACAAAATATTTTTTTACCAACGATTAACATTTGAAAACATTTGTTTTTTTTGTTTTTTTTATTATTAATAGCTGAAAGCAAGAAAAAGAATTTTATCTCTTGAAAAAAACAATTTTACAGAACAATTTTTCACCTAAAATATGTTCTCTGTTATAGCAGTTCTTCTTTGGAGACTCACCAGCAAGAGATGAACTTTTATTTCTTTTATGTTACTAATTAGTTCTAAAATTAATTAAATCAAAATTAAAATTACATAACCAGTGTCAAACAAATAAATGTAGATATACATGAAGGATGAAATTTTAAATTATAGCAAAATTTTAAGATAACATTTTATTTTTTCTTGATCTATGAAGTTGTGTAAACTGAATTTAAAAACACATACAATCAACAGGGAAACAGAATGTTTTGAATCTCATAATAAACTGATGCTCTCAAGATCTTGATATTTTACCCAATGTACTTTATCTAGTATAAGTAATGTAGTTATTATTAATGATGATGATTATGATGACAGTAACATTGTTGTTTAATCAGGTGTTTATTTTTTATGTTATGAAGAAATAACTTGCATGATAAACAGATGCAATCAAGATCTTAACATATAACCCAATGTAGATGTGTACTTCAACTAGTATAAATAATATAGTTCTTCTGTGATTATTAATGATGATGATTATGATGATAGTAACATTGTTGTTTAATCAGGTGTTTATTTTCTTTTTTAAATTACATTTTTGTTCTTGTCCATTTTTATCCTTTCAAAACTTAGTTTAATGATAGGAAATCACAAAAAGAAACACTGAAAAGGAATTGGATGTTCTCACAATTGAAGGAGAACCAAGTCAACATTTAATCGAAAATAAAATGAAGTATAAAATGTTTTTTTATTTGATCAAAGACATTAAATCCTTGGCAACATGAAAACCAAACCAAGCACTATTTTGAGATTTGATATTCAGTCTTTGGCAGACTTCAGCCCATAAAAATGAAATGGCCGCACTAATCAAAATTCAGCCAGTAGATCCCTTAAATAAACACAGAATTTTTCACTCTGTTCATTTGTTTGAAAAAGCAATGACTATTTATAGGAAGAGGAGAATGGTTAGTGTTAGTGAAGCTTAGAAAAGAAAGTCATTTTCCAGTTGAACAGATCCTAAAGATGTGTAAAATGCCCGAGAAGAGAAAAGGTAATGGCAGTTTGTGGACTTAATAGTCAAGCAAATGACAAGAGTGGAAATATAAAAAGAAACTAACAGTTATACTACAAAGAAACCTATTTCAACTCCTTAAATGCCAATAGTCAATACACGTACTTATATGTATGTCTTCCTGCAAAGATATAAATGCAAATCAGAAACTACTCCCCTGTTTTGCAGAAAAGTTCAGGTAAATGAATATTACAAAATTACACAAATTTATGAGGATAAAATCTTTGAATTTTGAATATATACAAAAATCAAGCACACACAAATACACACACAGACACACATATATGCATACACTCCTGGTCAAAATCTTAAGACCAGACACAAAAGAATTAAAAAAAATATAAAATACTGTTACTTTAATTGAAATATATTTGAGAAACATTTACATTTAATTAGAAAATGTAGTTTATCAACAAACAAGTGAAAATTTTAAGCTTATAATTGATTAATTTAAACAAACACTGAGAAAGTATTTTTGGTTGGTTATAAAGATAAGAACATATGTGAAAAAAAAATTACTGGAACAAAAATTTTAGAACTAGTCAGTGTGCTTATAGCGTCAGTCATGTTGACTTCTACTTATCTCATTTCCAGCATTAAATTTTAAAATGGCTAAGGGTAAAAATTTAACAAAGTTCGAACAGGGCAGGATTGTTGAACTTCAAAGACATGATCTTTTGCAACAAGCTATTGCAATTGAAAATGGCTATAGCAGAAATGTCATTACTAACTACATTAAAAATCTGGATGCATATGTTTCTCTAAAAATCAAGCCATCAACCCAATAAAATCCCACCATCTCTAGACAGATACATTAGGCAAGAAGTTAAGACAGATTCAAGCCTAACATCAAATTAGATGAAAGTGAATACAAATGCTGTATGTACCTTTTGAACAATTCAACAGCATTTAAATAAGAAAAGGTTTAAGAATGTGAAACGGTTGCAGAGGCCTCGCCTTCTTCCTCACCATAAAACCTCCTGTATACAATTTACTTCTGATTACCAAACTTGGGGTGTGAATAAATGGAAGAAAGTGTTGTTTGCAGATGTGAAAAAATTCAACTCTGATGGCCCAGGAAGTTTTCAGCATTATTGGCATGCAAAAGATGTCCCAAAATAAATTTTCTCAACACGACACCGTGGAGGTGGATCAATTATGGTCTGGGGTTCATTTTTGTACAATGGAACTCTTGAGTTACAGGAGGTAAAAAAGTCATCAAACAGCTGCTAGTTACATTGACATGTTAAGAAAGTCATCGCTAATTACGGAAGGCCCTCATCTTTGCAGAGAAAACTGGATTTTCCAGCAGGACAATGCTGCAATCCACAACACTTGAAGGTTGAAGGAGTTATTTATAGAAAACAACATTCAACTTTTGAGCCATCCACCATGCTCTCCAGATCTAAACCCAATTGAGAATGTTTGGGGATGGATGGTAAAAGATGTTTATAAACATGGATCGCAATTTGAAACTGTGGATGCTCTTTGTGCTGCAGTTTATACATCCTGGGTGAGCATCCCAAGCACCCTCATGCAGAAGTTAATAATAAGTATGCCAAAGTGAATTTTAGAAGTAATTCACAAAAATGGAGGATATACTGAATATTAAATTGTTGTGACTTATTTGTTCTGTATTTTCTATTTTTATTTACATGGTCTTATCTTTATGACCAACCAAAAAAAAAATACTTTTTCAATGTTTGTTTAAATTAATCAAAAAGCTAAAAATTTTTACTTGTTTTTTGATAACCTACATTTTCTATTTAAATGTAAATGTTTCACAAATATATTTTGATTAAAGTAACATAAAAAGAGTGGGGAAAATAAGTATTTCAGCCCCTGCTGATTTTCTGAGTTTGCCACCTTGGGAATGGGAATGGTCTATAATTTTCAGGGTAGGTCCAGTTTGAAAGTGAGAAAGTCACATTATTTAATTTTTGATCATTTATTTCTATTTTATTAAAAAAATGAATATTTCACCCCCTAACAACCAGTGATGATTCATGCCCACAGACCGGTTACGTGACCAGGAGGCACATAGACTAGTCCTATTACTCAATTATTATTTCTTATCAAGTACTCATTACCTGTATAAAAGACACTAGTTCACAGAATCTTTCAATGAATCAGAATCTAATCTCTCTACAATGAGCAAGATGAAAGAATTGTCTAAGGACATCTGGGACAAAATTGTATACCTGCACAAAACTGGAATGGGCTACAAGATGATTGGCAAGCAGCTAGGTGAGAAGGAGTCACCTGTTGGTGCGATAATAAGAAAATAGAAGAAACACCAATTAACTATCAATCTCACTCGGTCTGGAGATCCATGCAAGATCTCTCAATGGGGTGTGAACCTGATGATGAGAAAGATGAGGAAACAACCCAGAAATACATGGCAAGAGTTTGTTGATGATCACAAGGCAGCTGGGACCACAGTCACCAAGATGACCATTTGTATCACACTATGTTATAGTGGACTGAAATCATGTAGTGACCGCAAGGACCCCCTACTCAAGAAGGCCCATCAGAAGTTTGCAAATGAGAACCTGGATGATTCAAAAGAGGGTTGGGAGAAAGTGCTGTGGTCAGACAAGACTAAAATTGACTTTCTTGGCATCAACTCAATTTGCTGTATTTGGAGAGAAAAAAGGTGACTTGGACACCAAGAACATCCTTCCAACCACTAAGCATGGTGATGGAAACATTATGCTTTGGGGCTGTTTCTCTGCTAAGTGGACAGGATGACTACACTGGGTTGAGGGAAAGATGGAAGAAGCTAAGTACAGGAAAATCTTAAGTGAAAACCTTCTTACCTCAGCCAGGACACTGAAGATGGGTTATGGATGGGTGTTCCAGCATGACAATAATCCAAAGCATACAACTAAGGCAACAAAGGAGTGACTCAAGAAGAAGCACATTAAGGTAATGGAGTGACCTCATCAGTCTCCAAACTTAATCCTTTAGAGAATCTGTAAAGGGAGCTGAAGCTTTGAGTTGCCCAATGACAACCTACAAGCCTTAAGGATTTGGAGAGGATCTGCAAAGAGGAGTTGGACAAAATCCTCACTGAGATATGTAAAAACTTGGTTTGGCTGCTGTGCTTACCAACAAGGGTTTTTTCACCAAATACTAAGTTATTTTTTAGCTATGGGGTGAAATACTTATTTTTTCAATAAAAAAGAAATAAATATTCAAAAATTAATATAATGTGATTTTCTAGAATTTTTTATATCCTATCTCTCACGTTCAAGACGGACATATCCTGAAATTATAGACCATTCTTATTTTTGTAAGGTGGCAAACTCAGAAAATCAGCAGGGGATGAAATACATATTTTCCTTACAGTATATATATAATAGTAAAAAGAGTGGGGAAAATAAGTATTTCCGACCGGGTCTTTCATTATTGGGAATTTTTGCCGTTCAGTTGGAGCAGTTTAAGTTTAAAGTCAGCCCACCTGGAAATCAATATTAGTACAACAATTGGGTGCAACTGAGGCACATCCCCAAATGGGGGGGTAACAATTTGAATGGTAGGTGTGGCCCTGAAAAGGGCTGCTTTTGTGTTCTCAATCTTGATAGTTACAGTGGAAGGAGAGAATTGCAGGGTGGAGAATCTTTCTTAGGATGTAGATGCATTTTCTATTGTTATTCAATGGGCTGGAAATGATGCCATTTCAAGGGGGAGGCGATGCAGTTTAGAGCGGCCTGTGAGAGGAGAGATAGAGGCATTGATTAGTATAAGGATGATTGTCAGGGTTGTTCTGGAAAGCTGATGGCTATGTTGAACTTTGGACTCAATGGCTCTGATTGATGCATTCCAAGAGACATTTTGAGACAGGAAAAATTGGAAATGGCTATAAACAACAATGAAAGCAATGCCCTAAAACTGTATTAGTAGTAGGCTTCATGCAATGGGAAAGGTAACCTCACTTTTGGCCAAGAGAAGGGGATGTGTAAACAGAGATGGATGTACAAAAGTAGAAGCAGAATTAAGTGATAGTAATGAGCTTAGGACTGCATAGATAATCAGTATGACATGGCGACATTTGATTGGATGTGTAAAGGGGCTTCGTGCAGCCAATGGGCAAATCAAATCGGTGTCATGTTCCACAGGTCGTGCATATGTGCATGTGTCAGCAAGTGACACAGCACGTGTTGCAGGGCCACATGTACACATGTTGCTGCACATGCTAATTATCAAGGTCAGCAGCAACCAATGGGAAATGTGTGGAGGTATGAATCGCCCACACAGCATGAGCTAGGATAAGAGGTTATGTGTGAAAAAGTAATATTAGGAATTGTATTAGGCAAATGAAACTGAGAGAACATGAACAAACAAAACTTGGTAGATGGACACATAGAGTTGCAGAATGAGTGTGTTTACTCATATTCAGGTAGAATGGTGCCTAAACAGTGAGGTAACGGTGCACATCACTGATGTCTTGCACCTTTAAAACTTATTTTAGGTTCACTACAATTGAGCAGTTGTTTCACAGGATAAATGATGAAAATAGGATGTCCCAGACAAGTTATCTTGCATGAGGCATCATCAACCCCCACTCCAAAAAATGTTATTTTGCATGCCTGTTGCCACGTGCAGCCACAGATTGAACACCCTTGCAAATGCTTACATGACTGTCTATTCATTGCACATCTCTTGCATTAGATTTCAACTCTCTCAATTGATTGTATGCCATTTTTTTACAGACATTAAATTTTGCATTTGATTTCCAGGTTGTAATTTTTTCTTGGACTCAAAACTAGTACTGAAGAATTGTCTCACAAACAAAAAAAATTGGATAAAAACTGTGGAAATGCATAAACAACATCCAGTCACACATTTTGAGAATTATAGATATAGATATATAACCAAGAACAGATAGTAAATAGTAAAACGTTGCTGAGAGTTATAATGGACAGAATGTAGTGGAGAGCCATTGTTGGCAACAATTTAGACTTAAAACTGGCACTGAAGAATTATCTATCAAACAAAAAAACATTCATCAAAATTGGATGATTACTGTGGAAATGAATAAACAACATCCGATCACACATACACACATGCACACATACATACACACACATTTTGAGAATTATATATATATATATATATATATATATATATATATATATATAGGCAATGCCAAGTTTCATTGAATGTTGCTAATGATGATTAGTGTACTGGAAAATGCATGTGATTGTATACTAATACCAGTCAAACTAAACATGGGGTCTCAGGGAATATATATAAATATATATATATATATAGATAGATAGATAGATAGATAGATAGATATATTCATAGGCACGTAGCTGAGTGGCTAGAATATTTGCTTTTTGACCATGAGACTCCGATTCGAGTCTTCCTTCTTTGTTATCAGTCTGGAGGGGTTGATCTCAATGTGTGGAACCTTAGGAAAGTGTCTTAAAACCATAGTATGCCTTGTGAGTGAAATTGTATAGACGGTACCTTTGGGGGCTGTCGATTGCTGTGCTAGCATGAGGTCATAAGTCATTGTGACCGAGGGTTCGATTGTCCTAGTCTTGATCAGATTGTTGACCATACTAGATAACACACTCTTTCCCAGAAAATGTAACTATGGTCTACTCAGTATAGTTGCAGTATAAATGACATGTGGGCTCTGTAGGTATTGAACAACACATAATGCACCTGAACAAGCATCTGCAATAGGGATTGCCTAGCAGCCCTAGTAGATGAGTATTCTTGAATACGAGTGGCTAGCTATATATATATATATATATATATATAAAATATATATATATATATATATATATATATATATATATATATATATATATATATATATATAAAATAAAATATGATATATATATATGCATGTTGCATATATATATATATATATATATATAAGATATGATATATATATATATATATATATACACACATATATATAGTCACATGGCTGAATGCTTAAAATTCTTGATTTCCAACCCTGAGACTCGGGTTCTAATATCACAATGATACCAGAGGTAGCTCCTACATGTTATCAGTTTCAGGAGAGGATCCTCATGTGTGGCACTATTGAGAAGTTCCTGAAAAGCATCCTAAAAGTTGACTTAAGCCTTATGAGTGAAATTGGGTGAACATGACTGTTCAGAAACTGTTGATAGTTCTGCTAGCATGAAGTTAGAAGTTGTCATGACAAAGAGTTTGAGTCTACTGGCCTTGCTCAATTGCTGATCATGGTAGATTATGTACTCCTTCCCAGAAAGTTGGAAGATTATGAACCATAGTTTGGCTCTATTAGTATTGAAAGATATAAATGTCTAAAAGAGGTGCCTGTGACAGAAATTAGCTAACTCTTCTAGCAGATGGGTGAACAGCAAGCTGTTATATATATATTATATATATATATATATATATATATATATATATATATATATATATATATATATATATATATATATTTTATATGTTTAATCATTATTAGCCCATGCAAGTCACTAAAACACAAGAGATTACATGGTGTGGAAGAATTAGGAACAGAAATATTAATAATGAGCAGGAAGAGAAAAGTGTAATCAAGAGGAGAGTAGATAGCGATCGACATTACATTTAAATTTTTGCCAATTAAAGTTGACTGGAAAGCACGGAACTGGAAGGGCCTTCCACAAACGAGAAGTCAGAGGAAAAAAACTGTCAGCATAGAACTTACATCTACATCTAGTAAGCTCAACTATAAATTTTTGAGATCTTGACACCAGTCTAGTATTGCACTTAAGTTCAAAAAGTTTAGGCATCATAGAATGATCAGCTATCTATTACCAAGTACATCTGTCTGTTAGCTTGATTAGCTAATCCCTGTTGCAAGCCCCTGTTGAACACCCACAGAGCACATTTATGGTTTATGCTGCAGCTGTGCTGAGCAGACCTTAGTTACAGTTTTTGGGTGGGTTTATAATCAGGCATGATCAACATTTTGAACAAGCCCAGTATGCACAAACCCTCAGTCATGATGACTTGTGACTTTGTGATATCACAACCACCAACAGTCTTCTGAAATGTTCCTTCTACCAAATTTCACTTGCAAGACATGAGTCCATATATATATATATATATATATATATATATATATATATATATATATGTATGTATGTATTAAAATAATGAGAAAGAACAGTAAGAGTGATAATCTGGTATTCTTATTAATTATTTTTATTTAAAAAAAAAAACAGTGCTCACCACAATTCAGTAGAGCCTAAACATTATAAATTTACTAATTTAAAAATATGGTTCCATCTTTATACAAGAATTACCATGTTTCAAAAACAAAAACTAAACTTTAAATTTAATTAAAGAGTTAAATTTAAGATCTTTATCTCTGATTCATTTTCAAGCGATTTCTGGAATAACTTATTTTGAAATTTACTGGGTTTGTAAGCACATACAATCTTGATATTATTAGTTGTCTAGTTGCCTTATTTAGGGTAAAGTGTGTTTAGCAACATTTTTATTTATATTTATCAATATTAATAAGGGGTGGTAGGGTATTCGTTTCCATTAACAACCTCAGCATCAAATCTAAACTACTTTCAAAATCAGCTTAAGTTAAGGTAGGGTAGTGGCAAATGATGACAGCCATTTTTCACAGGTTTTCTGGGGTTTTTTTTCTTTTTTTAATGACATAGAGTTTTTTGGCATCTTTATTTTGCTGTTTAATCTCTAATTTTATACACAAAGATTTTTTCAAAAAGTTCATTTGAATATGAGTACATATTTTTAATATTTAAAATTTATTCCCTTAATTTTAAAGTATTACCCTACTTTTAATAGCTACTAGACTATACATTTTTTAAAACAAATAAATATATTAGAACAACTTTCTTATTTAAAAATTTATTCAAAGATCAATTTAAATATGTATGTTTTATTTTTCACCTTTTTTATCATATTTAATTATTATTTAAGGAAAATATTTGACAGTGTCTGCACAAAATAACTAAATCTCATTTCTTTGAGTAAGTAAATTTTTATTTTTCATAAACTTAACAATATATAATTTCTCATGTATGCATAAAGGACATGGGTCATTTAATGACCTACAAGCTCTAGCTTTTCTTAGTAACTTCTATTTTACAGTAGGTGTTTTATTGGTTTCCTTTAAGCACCAGAAGTATTTAGATAGGGACATTTGATTCTGATATTTACTTATTTTAAAAGAGCTTTGATGTTGGTTAAAACACTTCTTGAACTCATGTCTTGTGCGTCCAATGTAGACTTTAACTTTGTCTGGATCCTCAATAAATGAGATATTTCATTGGTACACAACTGATTTAGTGCTACATTTATTATTAAGAGGACAGTTTTGAAGATTTCTACAGTTACATAATTTTCTTTTATTTTCATTTCGTTTTATTTTACTATCTGAATTTTTATGATTTTTATCTAAGTGTTTACTTAAGATATTAGCTTTATGTTTCTTTTTAATCATTTCCAAGTTTTCTGTAGAACTGTAACTTAATCTTACGGTATTCTTATTAAAAATTTTACTGAGATTACTGTCCCTAGGAAAGTTTTTAACAGTTAATGCAAGGAATTTTTGTCCTAATTTATTTTTTACCATTTGGTTGTTGCAAATGATTTTTCTACTTTCATTTTTTATATAATTGAGTTTTGGGCATTTATAACCACCATTTTTTAGAGCCTTATTATAGAAATTACTATGTTCATAGGAAATTTTCTGATTTGCTGAATTTGTACTTATTCTCTTTTTGATATATAAAGTTATATGTTTAATTATAGATGGAGGTTGATTAGATTTAGGGTGTATATATAAAGGATTATTATTGTTTTTTTTTCTAAGGTGCGTATAAATTATTCAGTAAATCTAATGTTATATCAAGGAAGTTCACCTTTTTCAACTTAGTACTTACAGTAATTTTCAAATTCAGGCATTTAAATTCCCTGTATAATAGTTTTCTAATTTTATCAATTTTAAAGTTTGTACTATTTTTTATAACCATAAGCCTGTACAATCCAATGTCAGTTATATTAATTTCATGATATGCTGTAAGATCATATAATATAAAAAGACCTATGAGGGCAGAAGACTCTGCAGAGTCCAAAGATCCCATTGTGATATCGAAGTGGTCATTAGAGTTTTTAATCCATTGCTTGCTCTTATGTATGAGTACTAATTTTTTCACATTCATAATAAATGTTTTTCTCTTCTTCTGTTATGTCCAAGTATTGGGTAGCAAAATCCATAGCATTCATGAAAAGGAAAAAGGCAAGAAATGATATAAAGCAAGCAAACAATATATGATCACAGACACTGCAGTATTTTTTTCTACCTTTAATGAATTGGGTTTATAATTTTCTTCACCTTCGTGCTTCTTCAAAACTTTCTTTCCCAGCTCTTCTGATAACTCTTCTGAATTCATCACTGCTACACATGTTTAACTAATGAGCATTGAAAATTTAATCCTAAACAAGTCACCCTTGAACAGATAACCATCTATGATAATGTAATTTACATTTCACCAAAGGAATACGAAGGGAATTATGGTGGTATGCTACAATGTATGTGGCATGAAGGTCAAGACTGGTGGAACTAAGGAGTGTAGTTCATCTGAAGACTTTCCATTTGTGAGAAAGGGAGTGTAGGGTGGAAAATAATTTGTCACCCACAAGGATGCCAAGACACTTTTGGAGATTATTAAGTGTGGACAGCTCCTGTCCATATATGGCAACAGTACTCCATTTTCTGCCTGATCTCACTAATTTTAACAATATTATGAGCCTGAATTATAATTCTTTGTTATAAGAAGTGTGAATATTTATGTAACATAGGTTTACCAATTTGGGCACATTTATTTAGGGTAAAGTGTGTTTAGCAACATTTTTATTTATATCCGATTAAAAACTTCTCAAAAATTGTGTCTTTGCTTGGATATAACTAAAAATGTTGCTAAACACCTTTTACCTAGATTTTCCAACCCACTGTACAAGTACATAATATAAGACACACAGAATCGTTTGATTTACATTGTCTTTTATGCGTGTTTGTAGGATGCATAATAGCGTCCAAAAGAAAATGAAATTTGGGTTTTTTGAGGATAAGATGGGAACATAAATTAAATTACCTTAAACAAACAAACCTTTTCAATTCAGGTTGTAAGATCTGATGAAATAATTTATGGCTCCACTTATCATCAAAAATCTCAATGCTTCTTCTGTATATATAGTTTTATCATTCTTTCTGACTTTGAGAAGTCAAAACCAACAGATTTTTGGTGAAACATATCATTTATAGCTTTTCTATGTTGTCTCATACCCCCATTTCTTTGATTGTCTTTTATATGACCTATACATACATTCATTGATTAGTTGATATATAAACCAAATGAATAAAACTCCAGATGACACATATGCAATGTAATATGTAAAGCAGTAATGTAACTTTGGCATCATTTGTAGCTGTGGCAGTGATGGGACATGGACAAGTTATAACACCATTTAAATGTGGAATGCTAGTTTAGGCTAGAAACATGAAGCAATTTCTCATGCAACAATAGCCAAAGAATACCAGAAACAAAATATTAAAGCCAGATGGTAACTCTAATGGTAATATTAGCTGTTTTCTGATAAACATTTAGCACTTATTGACCAAGCAGCCAGTACTGCTCTTGGTTGAAATTCATAAAAATCTTTCTCTAAAAAACAATTTTTCAGAAAAATAGGTTTCTTAACTCCAGTATCTCTTTACATGATGCACACTTAGGAAATCATGTATCTTTTGATACATGACTGATGAGGCAGATTTTTTTTCCCACAGTAGGTTGACATTTCTTTCTGCAGTAGACTAGTTGCCAACCAAGGCTACAGAACCTGGTCTGTTCTGCTAAGAAGAGAATTCATACCTTTCCCAAGGGTATTAGCATGCAAGTGAATGTAATGAATTTGACTGGATTTCGAACTCAGCTCTCCAATTCCTCAACCTGAGCTGCTATCCATTACTACAGTTAATGAAACCAAAAGCCAATCTGCATCTGAAGAAACTGATGCTGTTCATTGTTAAGTACAAGCTTCTTCCACAAAATCAAATGTTGAATTTAGACAAATGATATTCCCAATTGGATTGATTAAAATCATCAATTAGTGAAAAGCACCTGGTATTGGTCAATCACAATCACCTTGTCTTCTATTAGGACAATACCTGACCTCACATCTCTTTGCAAACCCAACAGAAATTGGTACAGCTTGGCTGTGATTATTATTACACCTGAATTTGAACTTTGTATGATCATTTATTTTGATTTCTATAAAATTCACTTGATGGTAAGAGCTTTAATTCTATGGAAACCTGTAAAAACCATTTTGACCAGTTCATTTCCAGATGGAAATGCTGTCGATTAATTTTTTCTGTTAAAATATGAGTCACCCAAACATCAGATATTTTCAAATGCCTTACAATGTTCAAATGAGAAATGTAAAATATCACTTTGATGTCTCATGTCAGGCTACTTGGATTAGCCTTCTCAGCCTTCCAGATCAAAATTTCCATTATTGACCCTAGTGAAGAGTATTCTCAGCTATGGCACCATTCCTATAAATGGTATGTATTTTGTGCAGTTTGTAAAGGTTTTTTTTTTCCTTTCTAGAAATAAAAGAATATCAAAGACAAAAATATATCACATTTTTCTTCATTTTTTTAAATGCAAAATCATCTAAAATTCTCAATGCACACACAGATAGAAAATGGATGAATATGTATCATAAACTTCATTTGTGTGTGAAATAAAACTCATTTGTTGAAATTATGTCTATTGAAAAATACTATAAAACGTTTGTTCCTACACATTATAATTCTAGACTTAAACTGTAAACAAAGGAAATGAAAGCAAAAAAAAAAACATGTTGCATAAAAGTCTTGCTTGATATCCAGTTGACCACAGCAATTAATTCAGTGCTCAATCCACAACTTTTGAGTCAAGGCTTCAAAAACAAATATAATCAATGTCTTTTAGAAAAGAACCCTGCATTTCTTTGCGTTGGTTGTTGAAAATCTTTAATTTCATTGGCCAGAATCTAAGAGGATAGTGAAAGGCTCTCAGTAAGCTTTGAATTTTGTAGACTTTTCAACGTTGGTTCCAGTTGTGTTGACGCCAAACAGACAATGCCACAAACCCAAATGCTACCATGTTTATTCATTTTTTATCTTTACACTATTGAATATCCCAAGCAAAACTTTTAGGCTGTCATGACCAAAAGGGATTTCATTTTTGTTCTTTTCTGTTTGTTCTCTTTTGTTCCAGTGTTAGTAAACTGCAATAGGGAAAACAAATCAATTTGGTCTTCAGCCTACTTTCTTTCATTCTTCTCTTCTTTTCCTGTCATATTCTTCTTTTATTGTACTTGTCTTATCCTTTTTTTTTATTTGGATTGCATTCTTTATTTTTGTCTTGAATATTTCACTTTATAAATTTTTTTGTTATTGATTTTTCTTTTTTTTATTTCCTTTATCTTTTCTCTTTTTTTCATTGCTTATTTTTCCCTTTCTTTCTTTTTCATCTCTCTTTTTGATTTACTCATCACCTGAATCACTGCATTTCTTCTCTCTTTTTCTCTCTATCGTTCTTTTATTCATTGCTATTTTTCTGAAATTTCCTTTTCTTTTTCTTATTTCTTTTTCTTTCTTTCAGTTATTGCTTTTTTGTCTTTTTTGTTTTCTTTAGTAAGTCACAATTTCATTTTTAATTTCATGTTTTGTTTTTATTTTTACTTTTCTTTTTGTTTTTCCATCTAACTCATTCACTTATTCCTTCATTCATTCTTTCTTTCTTTTGTTGACTATTCTTTTTATTTTTCTTACTCTTACATTTTTACATCTTATTTCTCCTTACTATTTCTTTCTTTATTTCTTTCATTCTTTCTTTTTCTTTCATTCATTCATTCCTTTTTTCTTTCTTTCTTTCTTTCTTTCTTTCTTATGTCAATTTTTCTTTCTTTCTTCTGTCAATATTTTTTATAATTCCCTTCCTTCTTTCTTTCTTTCTTTCTTTCTTTCTTTTTCAGTTTTTCTTTTATCAATATTTTTTCCAATGTCTTTCTTTCTTTCTTTTTTTCTGACAATTTCTTACTTTTTCCTGTTACTCTCATTCTCTCTTTTTTCTGATTCTTTCTTTCTTTTACTTTCTTTTTTCTCTCTTGCTTCTCTTTTACCGATCATTCCTTTTTTGCATTTTTTCTTACACTCAGCTTCTTTATCTTTTTCTGAAGTCTCTCTACTCTGTCTTCCTTCTGTTTTAAAATGGCTACCATTCCAAAGTACCATATAAATTCACAATTTTTTAAATCTTTCAATATTTTTTGCATTGACATTCTTTTCTGCTGACAAGTATTTTATTGTTCTGAAAAACTACCAAAGATTCATGTATGATTCTTGTTATCTTGAGAGCATTGATAATTAAATAGACTTAGTTACTCAAGAGGAAATGCAATTAAGATCAAAACTTCATCAGCACCAAAAACAACAGGTTGCACAATATATTCACAGATAAAGGTAGAACATCAACTGAGAGAGCTGAAGCCTTTTTTTTATCAATAAAGATAAGAGCAAAATTGTATAAGCAGCCTGATTCTATGATTTTCTTTCTGATTCAGTTTTCATTTCAAAGGTTTCTTTCCTTTTAAGATATTTCAGTCTTTGCAATCTTTCTTTCTTTCATTACTCCTTCTTTTCCTTTGTATCTTTATTCAGTCTATATTACCATTTATTCCTCTTTTGCTTCTTACTACCTTCTTTTACTTCTTTTTTATATGCTGTTGTAGTACCTGAGTCAAGCCAGAAAATACCAGCTTGTACATTCATCGAGCACTTAGATAAGAACATTCTCTTATGCAAAGAGCAGTATGGGTTTCAATCAGCACGATCCACTGCTGACACCCTAACTGCCTATTATACACAGAATTAGTGAGGCCATTGATGATACACATACTGCAAAGACCATAGCATTAGATATATCAAAGGCTTTTAACAAGGTGTGGCGCAAAGGTTTGCTACATAAGCTTTCCAGCTATGAAATCACTGGAAGGGTTTTTTTTTTATTTATTATAAAATCCTTCCTAATAGGTAGATCCCAGAAGTTAGTTATTAAAGGTCAGTCTTCTGAGGCCTTGGCGGTCAATGCAAGCATCCCCTAGAGGTCAGTTCTTGGACTAACCCACCTTCTGATTTACATAAATGATCTACCTAAGAATATACTCCAATCATTTGTAAACGTCTATGCCAATAATATATGGGTTCATCTCTAAAAGTCTTGATGAGCAGAGATTGGCAGATGACTTTTTTTCTGATCTAACACTGACTTCCCAATGGGAAAAAAAACCTGACTGGTTACATTCAATGCCTCTAAAAGCTAACTAGTTACATTCCATCACTACCAATCAAACACAAGTTACCGCCAGTCATGATGAACAGATTTCCCATCGAGGAGTCCCTATGCCTTGAAAGGATATTGGGTCTCAAATTTACACCTGACCTCAAGTGGAATTTCTGTATATGATCCATCACTAAAGATGCAGGTAAAATGATCTTCTCTAGTACCTGACTTCTCATGCTATCCTCTACTTTGACTGAAGATAAAACTGAAAATGCAGTACCTCTTGTTCGCAAGAGCTGCCCAGACCTCACTTTCTAATCTTGATAGAATTCAAAAGTGTCTCTGAGTCCTTGTTGGAGAAGAATTATTTTCCACACTCCAACCTCTCTGTCACAGGTGGGATGTGGCGAGTCTCTCACTGCTCTATAGCTACTATCATGGAAAGTACTCAGATGATCTGCATCTTATGATTCCACCAGCTCTGATCTTCATGGCTAGGATCTGCCATGACACTTACATGGTAGCAAACTGCCCACATTTCCTCTTTATTCCATAAGCAAGAAGTAAATTTCACTCAAACAGCTTCATCTCTATGAACCACTGCACTGTGGAATAGACTTCCAAGAGGATGTTTCCTCAATCACTACATCTTCAGATCTTCAACTGTTATCTTCCTCTCCAATCCATATAAACTACCCCTTAAGTAACACTCTACCTCAACCTTGTACAGGGTGAACCTTACTGTAAAAAAAAAGACTGTTGAAATAACTTGGACATATAATAAGAAAAGAGGGCTTAGAGAATTTGACACACTTAGGACTTGAAGCAGTAAGAAACAGCAAGTAATTTACCTAACAAACATGTAAATGGATGGCAGAACAAAGAGTAGGAAGGATAGTAAAAAGGCAAACATTGGTATGAGCTACACAGAATAGGAAGTTGTGGAGGGTCATGATCAACCTACCTAATGAGCTTGTGTAAATGGTTGGTAGAACAAAGAGTGGGAAGGATAGTGACAAGACAAACACTGGTAAAAGCTACAAAGAAAATGAAAAATAACTATGATCACTAACAATAGAGCATAACACAAGAATACAACAGAAGAAAACAACACAATAGAAAAAAAAGATAAAGAAGATATGTGTAGTGATATGTAAATTAGGTTCTATATAAATGGCAGTATCGCTATACCTTCATTTGTCAGAGAGAATACCTATCATAACAATATGGCAATATGACATCACCTATCATAACAATATGGCAATATGACATCACCAATCAGTTACTTAACTGCAATGGAGAATACTGAGCATGTAGAAATATGGCTTAGGGGTTTTCTGCATCAGCGAGAGTAAAGATGTTAAAAGTCACCAAAGCTAGTTGAGGAGAAAATGAAGTTACAGATTTTTTATTGCCTCATCCAGGTGTGAGGCCATAAAAAATTTCCGTCATTGTCTATCCCAAAGTGTTGGAAGATTTAGGGTATGAAGAAATTGCTGCCATCATAAAAACAAATGTACAACCAAAAAAAAGATTGGCCATAGCGGAAGTAAATTTCTCAAAAGTGGACAGGCTGGACGAAACCATTATGCAATATGTACAGTGATTGAAATAAGTGTCAAGTTATTGTGAGTTTGAAAGAATGGTTTTGGAACAAATGTCTATCAAAGATGAGCTAATTGTACTGATTGAAGAAATGTTTGGCACTCATGCAAGCATAAAATTCTAGAGCCGCTTCAAGCTCATAATGTGAATATGGAATCATGTGTGGAGTTCTTACAACAATTGGAATTAACTCAAAAATTTAATGCCCCCAAAGGCAGTATGGAAGCTTACAGTGCTACTAAAATCTTATTTGTATACAGATATTGCAATAAGAAACATGGAAAGAGCAAAAATAAATGTCCAGTCTTTGGGAAATGGGCTTTTAAGTGAAAAAAGGGAATCATTTCCAGACAGTATGCTCATATGAAAAGCAAGTGGAGAAAGCAGAAAAAGTACAGAAGTATTTGAGATAAAAGCACAGGATAAAAGAGGGAAATGGTGAAGTTGAATGGAATAACTTTACTCATGCATGTCGATACTGGAAGTGATGTTACATTGATATCAAGGAATTTTGGAGAAAGAAAGGGTAGATCAAAGTTAAAGAAAAGTAATTTCCAGTTGAAAGAGTTTGATGGGTCAATCATCAAAATTTTAGGATACTTTGAAGGCACATTTGAGACAAAAAATAGATTTGAGATCATACCCATTATAGTTGTGGAAAACATCAAAAGCCATGGTCTTTTAGGGATTGACATGTTAAGAGTGGACTCATCAAAGCTGGTAAATTCCATGAAGTCTGTAGAACTGATCCTGGATTATTAAGAGTATACAAATATTCAGCTTAAAGAAAGCAGTCAACCCATGCATTTTCAAGCACAAAAACTTCCTGTTCACATGCTACCCTTGGGGGTTGCTGATCTGAAAAAAAAATGGTGAAACAACAAGGAATATTAAAAAAAGTTAGCCAGGGTGCTAGCTATTAGGCTTCACCCCTTGTGGTGATAGTCAAGACCAATGGTGATTTAAGAATTTGTGGCAATTATAAGGTTGGCGGGAATCACCAGATCTGTTTGAATTCATTTCCATTGTCAAACATTGAAACAGCATGCCATGAGTTTGCTGGTAGGAAATATTTTGCTAAATTGACTTTAAGTTAGCATGTATCTGATAAAAATTGATAGCAAGTTTCAAGAAGTCACTACAATGAACACCCCTACTGGATTACCCATCTGCCATTTGGAGTAAAAATATTAATCACATTTTTCAAAAAGCTATCAAAAAAGTTTTAGAGGAGATTCAAAATATAAATGTATATCAGGACAACATTGGCATTGGTGTACACAGTAAAGAAAAGCTCAGAAGTAAAACAGAGCAAGTTTTAAGAAAATTAAATAGTACATGTATGACAATTAATCATGATAAATGTGTGTTTAATTGTGAAAAAAATTTCATACCTCGGATATCAAATATCCAAAGACGGTATATCACTGAATGTTAAGTTCATTAGTAAGATAGCAGAGATAACTACACCAATAAATAGAAAAGAGTTAGAATCCTTTTTAGGATTAACCAATTTCTATAACAGATATCTACCACAATAAAGTGACCTTTTGGAACCATTTAACGAAATAAGGGAGAAGAATACCGAGTTTGGATGGACAAAAAGACAGGAAATCACTTTTAAGAAATTAAAAAAGGCACACATAAAGAAACCATTTGTTAAAATTTTTGACCCAGCAAAAGAATTGACATTAACTACTGATGCCAGTGACTGCGCTATAGCCACAATATTGTTACAGGAGGACTACCCTGTAGTGTAGGTATCTAGAAAACTAACATTAGTGGAGCCAAATTATTTGAATATTGAGAAATAGGTATTGGCAATTGTGTGGAGCATGGGAAGAGCAAGAAATGTTTTGCTGGGAAGGAAATTTCTATTAAAATCTGATCATAAGACTTTCAAATTTATATTCAGCCCCAGAAGATTGTTGCCAAAGGTCAAAGCTGCTAGGAAATTAAGATGGGTGATTAAGCTTATGGCGTTCGTCTTTGACATTTTGTCTATTAAAGGAAATACTATTCTGCTTGTGGATGAATTATTTTGTTTAAATTTTGAAATAGAAATATGGAAGCAAATGAAAATTGTGTGGAAAGGATTTTTCACTGTATAAAAACGGATGTATTACCCTTAAATTGGCTTAGGTTGGGAACTAGACAGGATCTATTCTTGAATAGAATTGGGGATAGAATAAAGAGAAATACACGGAGTAAATGCTCTATGGCTGAGAGGCTATTTAAAGAGTCAAGACACGAATTAACAATAGAAAAAGGAATTATATGCAATGGAGATATCATAGTACTTCCACAGTCTCTGAGAAAAAAGTAATTAAAGCCATGGACAATGATATACATGAAGGTATATTGGCTACAAAAATGAAGCTAAAGTTGCAAGCATTGTGGCCAGACTATTCAAGAGATGTGGAATCGTATGTTAAAAATGGCCAAAGTGTGCACAAATAAAGAAATTTAGGCAAATTAAAATTCACTCTTGGCCAAAGGTAATGGAACCATGGACACAAGTACATATGTATCATGCCTTCATTGAAGTTATAGGACTATATCTGATATTAGTCAACAAGTATTCAGGTTGGCCTGAAGTTATTAAAGCCACAGATAGAAAAGCCACTACTATGAAACAGGTGTGGAGAATAATGTTTTCAAGAAATGGAGTTCCAAAAACCTTGTCTCTGACAATGCCTCTGCATTTGTGAAGTAAGTTTATGTGCATGGTTAAAATGTATTGGCTGCATTGCATACAAAACACCAACTTACTACCCACAATCAAATGGAATGTGGAGAGAATCATTCAAATGGTGAAATTGGGATTAAAAGCATTCTCTCCAGTGAATTTTGATATAAAAAGTTATTTACCCAAACTATGCTAAAGTTAGAGAGATTTTCCATATGCAGGCAGAAGGCAAAGCCCATCTGCAGTGATGGAAAGACAAATGAGAGCTCCAATTATGATGGAATTTTGCAATGAATGAATGTGTGTGGTACAGAAAGGACAATGATCCAAGTCCTAAAAAGGCAAATTTTGTGGTGTAAAAGGGATTTAGCACAGCAGTGTTAACAAAGAAGTGACAGGGCATGCTGGCTCACAAAGACCAATTTAGAGAAGAGCGCATGAAGTTATGAAAAAGGAGGAGAAAGATGAGCAGAAGAACAGATGACACAAAAAAGGGTGAATGAATCCAGTACTGAGATTGATCAGGAAGACCACCAGTGATATGAAAGTGAAGAACAGGAGAGGGAGGAGAGTGTGTACAGTAGTAGTGAGAAACAATCTGGGGATGAGAGTGACTGGAAGTATCAGGATGATTCAAATAAAGAGAATCAGTTAAGACCTACATAAAACAAAATAAAGAGACTCATTCTGAGAAACAGATTATATCTCCCAGGGTTGTTTGTAGAAGTGATCTAAAGCTATAATTTCTCTTGGGTTCAAGGAGGTGTAGTAATATGTAAATTAGGTTCTGTATAAAAGGCAGTATCGCTATACCTACGGAGAAGTTATCTTCTCTTCTTACATTTGTCAGAGAGAATACTTATCATAAAAACAATGTTTCATATGTACTAGTCTCCTTGTAAGAGATACCAAAATATATTTTGCATTCATTGTCATATAAGAGCATCAGAGAATCCAGATGCATCTGCAGGTTGACCTGGAAGTTGACCGCATAGCCAACAGGTTCAGCTTCATGCCTCACAGAGGCTCTCCCAAATATGTAAACAAGTTGTCCACTCAGCTGCGCTTAGGATGTTCATATATGGGACAAAAGAAAGATGCTTAAGATGTTTATACTTGGATGACAGAAAGATATATGTGCTACACACAAGAAGGAAAAAAAATTGGATACTTTCAAGATAGAAATGGTCATTCTGAGAAAGCCCTAATCATATACACTCACTTGCCAACATCTTTGTGAGAAGAAGAATTCATGTTTGGAGAAAACCCACAAAGCCATACCTCTTTACACTGATATTAATTGACGAAGTCTGGAGATGAATAAACTATAATTTTATGTATGAAATATTTAATCTTGTATTCTTATTATCCTTTACAGCAATAACATTGCACCGTGTCCCCTTAGGATATGAATGATCATGGCTCTCTATGATTTTTTTCTCCCCTGTAGCTCTAAGCAATGTTTTTTTTCCTTACTATTACTCTCAGTTTCTTTTCTGCCATCTATTAAACAAGCTTATTAGTTATGGTATTTGCTGTTTCTCTCTTTCACCTTGCCCACAATATATTCTGTTGGTACCAAATTTTCCAAGACTTATTTCCTCATTATCTGTCCCAGAAAGTTCAACTAACTCTTCCTGATTCTAAATAATAATAATAATATGTTTTTGTTCCTATTTTTCTTAAAACATCCATCGATAGTATGCTCAAAATTTTTCCATATAACCACATCTCTTTTGCCTCAATTCTCCTCTTCATCTGAAAAAAAATTATTCAATATTCACTACCATAGCAGTTCAATAATCCCTTTCATGTTTCTAATTTAATTTTCCTGTTTACTAATGCTTTGTATATCTTTTGAAAAGCATCCTTCACTATTCTGATGCAACTTCAGATTTTTCTGTCATATTTTCTATTGTCTATTTGTTATAACATTTTCCAGATAGTTAAATTCCTGTACTTGCTAAATTTTGATAATTATTATTCATAACTTGCATCTTGGGCTGTTTTTCTTGCTGTCATGTCCATAAATAAATGCATAAATAAAATATTAATTATACTGTCTCTTTGTTGTGGCCATAAAAGATAAATAAATAAAAATTAATTATAGGGTAAAAAATATAATTATAACAATTATAATTATCATTAGTTCACTGATTGTGAACCAATGAGACTTGACTCATATTTTTTCCTCTGCACACACAAACAGATTGACATTCTCAATATCAGACAAGCAGTTCACACAGGCAGGTCATTAACATGTGCATCAACAAAAGTTTCAACTCTTTTCCTTTTTCAGGTCATAATAGTAACATTTATCTTTGAGCACTCAACAAAAATTTGGGGTAAGAAAACCCCAGATACTTCTTGTAGACTCTGACTAAATTATCTGGGCACTCATTACACATATCTATAAAAAACATGTGAGAAAGACTACATTTTACTTATTTTTATCTTATCATTCTGTCAGATTCTGGTCCATATTTGATCTACATCTGACCCCAAACTCACTTTTTATTCCTTTTGATTATTCTTCCTTTTCCTATAATATTTCTATAAAAATATGAAATCAGTACTGGAAATATGAAGATAAAGGAAAACCAGCTAGAAGAAAAATGAATTATTAGAAGAAAGGAACAAAGAAATGTGAAAGAAAGCCTGTTGTAAAAAGAAAAAGAAGAGGATCCTGGATGAAGAAAGTATTTTTTGAAGTAAAAGATAAATTTTCAGTAATTACAGTGCATTTGCTTTTATTTTGACAAAAACTAAGCAGTATCATAAAACCACCACCTGCTTTAATTACTTCTTTACAAATTCATGATTGTCTTTCCAATAGGTTTCAAAAAATAAGTAGATGACAGACCTTCCCAAGTATTCTTCAAGCAATAAAAAAGCTCACTTTCTTTGGGTATTCTCTTACTAATTCAGTGGGAGACAGGTCAGGATGTTAAGACAGCTAAGCCATAATTTCCAAAATGTTGTTCCTTTCTTTTTCTTTAAACTCTTCTTGTGTTTTTTTAAGTTTTTTTTTTACTTTCAATTCATTCAAACTTCATTCTTTTTTTTTTCAGAATTTTCTACGATCGGCCTTTCATTCACAGAATTGTCATCTGTTTCTTTTGCTTGTTTGCCTTTGTTTTCTGGCATTCAACCTCTCTTTTTAGTTGCTTCATTTCATTCTACATTTCTTCCTCATTACTACATTTTATTTTCATAAAATTTTTGTTTGTATTTTTCTTCACAATTTTTTTTTATGATTAGATTATTCTTTCCCTTTCTTTCTTTCCTTTTTTTTTTCCTGTTAACCCACATTTCACATTTCCTTTCTTTTGCACGTTATGCACAAGCCTCTTACCAATTTTTCATTCTTCTCAATTCTCTTTCATTTCTCCTTTCTTTGACTTTCAATCTTTTTTTCCTTTTCTTCAGCTCTTCTCTCTCTCTCTATTTTTTTCCTATTTTTCATATATTCTTTCTTTTCCAACTTATTTGTTTTACTTTCTTCATTCAGCATCCATTTCTTTTTTTTTTTGCTATAGACTTTCTTTCACATTTCTTTCTTCTAATAATTCATTTTTCTCCTTTTTCTTTATCTTTATATTTCCAGTATTGGTTTTGTATTTTTATGGAGATTTTATTGATTAGTTATGTCTTGCTAGATGTTTCCTTCATTTTATCATTAAAACTAAAGCAAACATATATTCATATGAATACATTAGTACATAAGTATATATAGTTTTGCAGATTTAAACATCTGTATTATCAATAAATAGTTCATACACAGATATAAATATATGTGTCTTTTGTGTGTGTGGTTGAATGATTACAACATTAGTAGTATTCCAATTATGAGAACAGGGTTTGAATTTCACCATGGCCAATTTGTCTGATTGCTTGATAATATCAGTCTGGGGTGATGATCCCAGCATGCAAATATATATTTATATAAACCCATCATCAAGGATGAAGATCAGCAAATATAAATATACATTTGCATGAATGCATAGAGCTTTTATTTATGAATAGGAGAGGCAGTTACATTAAATATAATATATTTATATTTTGATATGTATGGAAACTCAAAGATATTTATTTATAAATCTATATCTATATCTATCTATATATTTTTCTAACTTATTTGTTTAAATGTAATTTTTAAGTGCATGCTCATATTTGAGTAGTTTTTATTTATTCATTAAACATCATATTTATTTATACACATTTACAGCCCAAATATTTGAGAAATCTTGTTAGAAAAATATGTCCTCTACACAGGATTCGAACCTGCATTCCCTAGGGAAAATCATCGTTATACTGGATGTGCCTTAGACCAATTTGTCCACATAATTAAAAAAATCTGTTGGATTTATTAATCCATTTCCTATACAATTGTTTTTTTATACATTAGGATCCAAACAGAGTAAATATTTCCAGAATTGGGAAGATGTGTGTTCAAAAGCACTATTAGGGCTTTGTCTATCTGCCTTTCTATCTATTGATATATATATATATATATATATATATATATATATATACACACACACACATGCAGACTTCTGTGCCGGAATTTATATTGACTGTATAAAATTTGCATTAATTAAAACATAATAATTTGGGAGTATTCATTAGCATCTATCTCTATCTATCTATCTATATATATATATATATATATATATATATATATATGCTAATGAATATCCCATATTATTATATTTTAATTAATGCAATGTCTTATACAGTCAATATAAATTCAGGCACAGAAGTATCTGTGTGTGTGTGTGTGTGTGTATATATATATATATATATATATATATATATATATATATATCAATAGATAGAAAGGCAGATTGACAAAGCCCTAATAGTGCTTTTTGAACACACATCTCATCTATCTATCTATCTATATATATATATATATATATATATATATATATATATATATATATATAGATGCTAATGAATACTCCCATATTATTATATTTTAATTAATGCAAAGTCTTATACAGTCAATATAAATTCAAGCACAGTCTGTCTGTGTGTGTGTGTATATACACATATATATATATATATATATATATATATATATATATATATATATATATATATGTGTGTGTGTGTGTGTGTGTGTGTGTGTGTGTGTGTGTGTGTGTGTGAAAATATATTGAAAAATAGGAAAGAAACCATCAGGTCAATAATCCAAGGTTCTTTAGTATTTTTGTTTTTATTTTTAAGAAACAGTGCTCAATACAAAAGTAGAGCCTCACTTGATGATGAAACAGAACTAGGTACTTTAATTTAATTTTTATAATTGAATTCGAAGTTTTTAGCTTCTGTTTTTGAAACATAGCAATTCTTGTGTAACAAAGGAATCATATTTTTAAACAAAATAATTACATATATATATTCTTCCTTTTGAAAACAGGATGAAACAGCCATCCAGTGTTTTCTGCCTTCTGCTTGAGTCTCAATGTATTATTATGTGAAATTATTCAAATCTCCAATAATTTCTATTACTTATAAACCTATACTTAATCCAGATTTAATGTTCTGGATGGAGAGTCTTGGTGAATGATGATGTTTCTCTTGGGTCCAGTTCTGCTGGTCTATGTATACCTGGATGAGTATCACCACCGGAATTAGGAGTATCTGAACGATATAGAGTCTGGTTAGTTTCCTCTTCATCACTTATGCACATTGGCCCAAGTGTATGATGCTTGCATTGAATCGTAGTGGTCTGTGTTGAATTCTTGGTAGTGGATTCACACTGCTGATTAGTCTGAAAAAAGGACAAAATGGTCAAGTGCTTTCTGAATTCTCCTGAGGGTTCTTGTTCAAGACTCAATGTATTATTATGTGAAATTATTCAAATCTCAAAAAAATTTCTTTCACTTATAAACCTATGCTTGATCCAGTTTTAATTCTCTGGATATAGTGGATTGGTAAAAGAAGACAGTTCTGCTGGGCTATGTATACTTGGATGAGTATCACCACCAGAATTAGGAGTAGCTACACTATATTAAGTGGAGTTAGTTTACTCTTCATCCTTGCTGGCCCAGTAGTATGATTCTCAGTAGTGGACACACACTGCTGATGTCCCCAAAAATGATAAAATGCTTCTCCAGTGCTTTCTGAATTTTGGTGAGGATTCTTGTTCTAGAGTCAATGAATTATTATGTGAAATATATATATATATATATATATATATATATATATATATATATATATACAGTGGGGGAAAATAAGTATTTCATCCCCTGCTGATTTTCTGATTTTGCCACCTTACAAAAATGGGAACACTATAATTTTCAGGGTAGGTCCATCTTGAAAGTGAGAGATAGAAAATAAAAAAAAATACTAGAAAATCATATTATATTAATTTTTGAACATTTATTTTATTGAAAAAAAATATATTTCACCCCCTACTAACCAGCAATGATTCAGACCCCACAGACCAGTTATGGACTAGTCCTATTACTCAATTATTACTCCTAATCAAGTACTCATTACCTGTATAAAAGACACTAGGTCACAGAATCCTTGAATGAATCAGAATCTAATCTCTCTACAATGGGCAAGATGAAAGAATTATCTAAGGACATCCAGGACAAAACTGTATACCTGCACAAGACTGAAATGGGCTACAAGATGATTGGCAAGCAGGTAGGTGAGAAGGAGTCACCTGTTGGTGCGATAATAAGAAAATGGAAGAAACACCAATTGACTATCAATCTCCCATGGAGTGAACCTGATGATGAAAAAAGTGAGGAAATATCCCAAAACTATGCGGTAAGTGCTTGTTGATAATCTCAAGGCAACTGAAACCACAGTCACCAAGATGACCATTAGTAAAACACTATGTTGTAATGAACTGAAATCATTTAGTGTCCGTAAGGTCCCCCTAGTAAAGAAGGCACATCTACAGGCCCATCAGAAGTTAGCAAACAAGCACCTGGATGATTCCGAGGAGGGTTGGTAGAAAGTGCTGTGGTTAGATGAGATTAAAATTGTGCTTTTTGGCATCAACTCAACTTGCCATGTTAGAAGGGGAAAAAAAGCTAACATGGACCCCAAAAACATCATCCCAACTATTAAGCATGGTTGTATTATGTTTTGGGGCCATTTCTCTGCTAAGGGGACAGGACAACTACACCAGGTTGAGGGAAAGATGGATGGGGCCAAGTATAGGGAAATCTTAAGTGAAAACCTCCTTGCCCCTTCTAGGACACTGAAAATGGCTTCTGGATGGGTGTTCCAGCATAACAATAACCCAAAGCATATGGCAAAATTAACAAAGGTGTGACTCAAGAAGAAGCACATTAAGATAATGGAGTGGCCTAGTCAGCCTCCGGAAATTAATCCTTTAGAGAATCTGTGGAGTGAGATGAAGTTTTAAGTTGCCCAACGACAACCTACAAACCTTAAGGATTTGGAGAGGATCTGCAAAGAGGAGTAGGCCAAAATCCCCACTGGGATCTATAAAAACTTGGTAACCAGCTACTGGAAACATCTGGCTCCTGTGCTTGCCAACAAGGGTTTTGTCACCAACTACTGAGTTATGTTTTGCTATGGTGTGAAATACTTATTTTTTCAATAAAAAAGAAATAAATGTTCAAAATTAATATGTGATTCTCTAGAATTATTTAATATTCTATCTCTCACTTTCAAGATGGACCTACCCTGAAGATTATAGCCTGTTCTTATTTTTGTAAGGTGGCAAAGTCAGAAAATCAGCAGGGGAGGAAATACTTATTTTGCCTACTGTATGAGACTGATTTCATCAATAAAGGTTAATCTGATAAATATACTTCTCAAAAAACTGTATCACTACAAAATTCCTTCTATTTTCTCATCATTGACTCACACTATTTATCGGATATATATATATATATATGGCTACTTTTTTTAAAGCATGCTTGTAATCTAGGGAAGTTACCTAATCACTCAGGTGCTTATGGTTATATCACATTGTAGCACCGGTTTCTGTATGTTCATTGAAGTTAAGCAAGGTCAAGCCTGGTCAGTACCTTGCTGGGAATACTCGGTGCTGTAAGCTTTAATGTGTAGGTGGTGTAATGCATAATGACTTCTAATTGTTAATCAAAGAGAGCTGAGTAACAATTCCATTTGGGTCTATTATATTGACTTACGCATAAATACCTTCAGGAAAGGTATGAATCCACGTCTTCTATCACCAGCTCTGGTTTAATTAGTAAAATTTGAATGATTATTATTTCCAAGTAATTCCTACAATCTCAAACTATTTTCTGGCTCTAAATAACCTGCAAAAGTTTCATAAGCCATAAAAAAAGAAGGCAATCCATCATAAACCCACCATGTTAAAATTTAGGTTACAAGCGCAAATTGATATGAATGAAATAGTCACAGTGTTATGTGATAGCAAAAGAAAATGATTAAATCTCTAATAGCAGCCAACATCGATCAATGTTTCATTGGAAATCAGCAGATGTAATCAATTGATTATTTACACATTTTCCATTATGTGCATCATTTATATATAACTTGAATCTAAATGAATAACTGGCAACTCTAGAATTCATGCCATTACATTAATTTCCTGGAGTTTTTGCCTGCAAATAAATCTGGAAGAACAAATCAAAGACAATGCTTTGTCAGCATGTGTATTTCACAAAGAGAAAAGAGGCGAAAAATGGTGTAAAATGGTGACAACAAATGTACATTGTGCATGGTATTCTTCATGGAATATAATATTGTTAAAAAAATAATAAATTTACAAGACTTTTACTTCTTTTATTTCCCTTTTTTCCTTGATATAATCTAAAAGAGGTAAAATATCATTTTATTAAAGCAAAAAATAAATATCAAAAATTACCCTTGAATTTAAAGAAATTAATTTTCTCTGTTTTTGCCTGTCATGCAACTTTTTTGCAATGCTTAACAGTTAATAAGAATAGCAGTTATAGTAAAGAATAAAGTAATCAGAGTTATAAAAATGATGATTCTCTGTCTGTCACAGAATGCCTGCATGTGACTTTGCACGCACAAGTGCACAATGTATATGACTATGCCTGTGTTGTACATAAGTGACTTACACATGCTTGTGCCATTTTATATATAAAGAGCAAAATGCCCACACAAGCACAAACACACACATATAAACACACAAAGTTTGAATGAGTTTTAAATAATACACTCCCCTCTCACTTAGTCTGAACTACCCGTACACTGGGCTGAGCAATAAAATCATAAAGTTGGAGACAAGAAAAATAAAAACTGCCTCAAGACCATCAAACTATCTATTTGCTTGCATATGAGCATGGCTGTGAAATAAACTAAACAAGAAGAAATGAAACTAATAATTATTGATTGAGGTAAGAGAAGGTTTTATCTCAATCAATAATTATTTTACTCCATTTCCATCTATTGATATTTGTCTGTTCATGTCTATCGAGATCGGTCTATTCATATCTATCATATAACAATATCATTCTATTCATTTCTATAGAACCTGACTATCTAGATGTGGCCACAAGTGAATAAGGTAAAAAATGCAGATGACTAATCTCTTAATGAAAAACCTGTTAATCTTTAAACTTCTGAACATTAATGATCACAAAATATGAATTTAGGGAAAATGGCACAAAACTGGATGAACAAAAATGTACTTCTACAGAAGGATATTGAGAATTCCAAGAATAAAGTGTGTAAGCAATGAGAAAATCCTAAAGAAAATGGTAACAAAAAGAATGCTTATACTCAGAATCAGAAAAAAAGCAGCTGAAATTTCTTGGACCTTTGACTCTTCTGATCCATCTAACTACCACTCTATCAAGCCGCTACCAATCTTCGACAGTGTCTTCAAAGCTCTAATCAATGCTGAAATGGTTAAGCATCTTATCTCCTATGATCTACTCTCTGACAAACAATATGGTTTCCGCTTTGCCCGGTCTACCATTGACATGCTTACAGCCATATCTGATTGAATATGTATACCAAGCTCTTGATAATAACGGTGAAGCTGAAGCTGTGGCTCTAGATATATTGAAGGCATTTGACAGGGTATGACATGCCAGCCTTCTACGTAAGCTTCAAGGTATAGTATTACAGGATGATTATTTGATTTAATCCAATCATTTCTGTCAAACCATGAAATGAAGGTCATCCTGAAAGGGTTCACTTCCAGTTCCTCTCATACGAACGCTGGTGTACCTCAAGGCTCTATCCTTGGCTCTACACTGTTTCTGATCTTCATCAGTGATCTTCCTTATGTCATCAGTTCTCAAGCAGGCATCTATGCAGACAACACTACCATTTATTCATGTTCAAAAAGCTCTTCCAATTTGTGGTTGACTGGGGCAGGAAATTTTAATGCCTCTAAAATGAAACTGCTCTCATTTACCTACAATGAACAACAACAACACAACAACAGCAGCAAGAAGAAGAAGAAGAAGAAGAAGAAGAAGAAGAAGAAGAAGAAATGTGGAAACATGCCTTTACATACAATTTGAATGAAATATTCAAATATACATCTGTGCTGTGAGGGCTAATTTCCCCTACAAAAAGCAAGGGTAAAAAGAAAAGTTGAAATGTCCAGCACTTTGAAGTCATTTTTATGACACCTTTTTTAGTCAAACTGAATATATATATATATATATATATATATATATATATATATCATACTTATAAAACCCAGGTTGTGTGTGTGTGTCTGTACGTTTATATATTGGATTGGATTTCCTACATTTTTCAACCAATTTCAACAAAACTTCACAGGACTACGTAAAATTACCTTGCGGTGGTTCTGACAGTGCCCAAAATCGGAAAAACACGATTGTTTTTGCATGAAATCAATTTGAAAACACGATTAAGAGTCTTCGCTGTCGCGAGAATGAAAAGGGGACAACTCATATCGAGTTATACTTATTATAAAACCCAGGTTGTTTGTGTGTGTGTGAGTGTGTGTGTGTTCATTTATATATGTGATCGGATTTCCTACATTTTTCAACCGATTTCAACAAAACTTCACTTTTTTTTTGGCAGGTAGTGTTTCTTATTCTCTTGCACACTTTTTTCTTTATTTTTACATTCAGAATGCTTTAAAAATTCCATTTACAAGACAATTGTTTATAATAAAATTCTATTCAATCGGTAGACTCATAACGATTGAAAACAATGCTTTTGTTTGAGTTTGGGTTTGACCAATTCGTAAAAAAAAAAACAACAACAAAAAAAAAACTAATTAAGACATGCGTGTCTGTCAACCTTAAACAATAATCGTTGTCAATTTTATTTTTCAGTCTTTATGATGGTCGATACTTGATCTATCTCTTACTGTTACCTCCCCGGGCAACGCTGGGCTCTACTGCTAGTATATATATATATATATATATATATATATATATATATATATATATATATGTAGGGTGATTGAAAAGAAACTTCCCTTTTAAATAAAATTTATTTATTAACTATATTATTTACAAGAAATGGATATGAGAGTAAAAAGTGTTCAGCATGAGGTTTATTTAAAATTTGATATGGGTACCAGATTTCACTACCAGCTTCTCAAGCTGTTGAGAAATTGCATCAACTAATTTCACCAGGAACTCTTGTGTTATGGAAGACATAAATTCTTGTATTCACCCTTCAGATTCTTCCAAAGACTTGGTTTGGTATAATAGACTTGCTCCTTTAACTTACCCCAAATAAAAAAGTCACAGGATGTTAAGTCAGGACTGGCCAGTCAAAAAGTCACAGGATGTTAAGTCAGGACAGGCCAGTCATACATAAAATAGGGAGTTACTTTTCAATCACCCTATACATTTTAAATGTAGTATTTTCAGTGGATAGAAAACATAAATTTGAAATTTGATCATCTCTTGACCTTATATAACCCATGTGATAGATATGCCATTAAATAAACGAAAACTTGATAATTTTACTGACAGCAAAGTCATGAGTACCCAACTTTTGCTTTAATATTTTACTGTCTTGTAAATTCAAGAAAACAAGCTTCTGATGAAGCTTTGCATTGTTACAATGCCCAAAAGCTGAAACCCGCATCTGAATTCCATCTTATCAGAATAAAATATATTACTTTCAGACAATATAAATCTTCTCTTTCCCCAAGTGACACAAAACACATCACTTTAAATTCAATTTGATTAATTCTTGGCTAAAATATGGTCCTCCTCACTCACAAACTGGGAAATCTCATTAATGTATCTAAATTGTTTCAATTAGATTAAGATTGGCTGAACATGTATAGACAGAAAAATAAAGGTTTCCGTTCAACATTTCTTGAAGGTTACCATCTGTCACAGATGTCTGTAGAAGACTTAGATTTAGCTGAAACTTTGACAAAAACAATCAATATGAATATGGATGAACATTCTGCAGAATTATTTAAGTAGATTTTTCCGCTCATAAAAAAGAGGGAACCATTTTTTTAGGAAATAATCTTTGGAGATTAGCTTTCCTTAGACCTTTTTCAAGCTGATACAGTTGTCAGAATTGAAAAATTGATTTTATATCGTGGTGGGGGGCTGTTTATAATATCAATAGAGTGTAAAATTGATTCCTAACTGTTTTACATATGCAGTTGTTCTTGGATGCATGGTGGAGTAATGGATAGCAACTCAGATTGAGGGACTGGAGAGCCAAGTTCGAGTTCCAGTTGAATCCATTATATTCATTTACATACTAATACTCTTGAGAAAGGTATGAATCCTCTTCTTCTCCCCACAGCTATGGGTAAATAGCAGAACAGACTGGGTTCTATAGCCTTAGATGGTGACTGCTCTACCACAGAAAGAAATGGCAACCTATGCGGGAAAAAATCTGCCTCGTCAGTCATGTATCGAAAGATACATGATCGCCTAAGCGTGTATCAGACATGGCACATAACTGTGCTGAGTTGTTCTTGGAAAATAGACTTTGTTTTTCAAAAAGATTTCTTTTAACCTTTAGCACTCTGCACTATTAATATTACTTCCCTTTCCACTGCATTCTTTTTCAAGGCCTCTCACCTGCAGTATCCTTATTGTTAATTTCACTCAAGGTTCTTTGCTGTTACCATATGACAACTCAACTATGAAATTCAAATTCAGGTCTCAGATCACCTTCAGTTGCAAGACAAACTTTTTGTACAGTAAATGAAGTTAAATCTTCTTCTTTTACATGCTGTATCATTTTAGGACAAAGGCGAACACGGCCCTCCACATCTTCCTGTTCCTTGTAGCTTTTAAGTTGTTTTACCATTTTGTTATTCCTTCCAAATTCTGTTCTGCTATCCATCCACTCAAGCCCATCAACTATGTTACAGACTGCTTTCCTCTGCATGTCTTTCCCTCTGTTTGTCCTGTGAGTATCAGATTTTCCAATCCATCCTTCCTCATTATATGCCCCAGAAATTTCAACTGCCTCTTCCTGATGTTAAGTATAAGTTTGGTTTTTGCTTCCATTTTCTCAAAAACCTTGTTTTTGCTTCATGGTATCCTCCACACGAGTGAGGTTTCTTGACCCAGCAAGAAACTGAAATTCAACTCGATGGCATTGAATGACATATTCTAATCATAATTCTTTATATTAGGTGAAAAGATTCCATCAAGTGACCTGGCCTTAAATGTAAGTATCCTGTCACTTTTGAGGTCATTTTCATCCTTTAATTTTAAACATTCTTTAATCTTTTTTGATTCATTCCAATGTCTTCTTCAACTATCCTGTTTCTTGTTGTAACCATTGCTTCAATGTCTATATATATATGTGTGTGTGTGTGTGTGTGTGTGTACATTCTCACTGACAATATGTATGTTAATTGTTTGGGTTGCAACATTTAATGAAGTTTTTTTTTTGTTAGAGACTTTTAAAAAGAGTGGGAATTCTGTTTTTTTTGCTTTTTACCTTTGTAAAAAAAAAAAAAGTAAAACCGAAAAAAATGAAGAAAAATTTGGAAAGGGAAGAAAGCTCATGCTAGCCCATTTCGCCACCATCTTAGTGGAAGTTGGGGTTCTTGATTGGGCAAGAAACTGAATTTCTACTTTATGGCATTTAATGGCATGTTCAAAACCTAATTCTTTATATTTGGTCAAAAGATTCTATCAAATGAACACACCTGGCTTTACAGTGTGATAAAGATTGAATAAAGAGCAAATGGATATATGACATTTAATCAAAGAACAAAATTTTGCATAAATTAATAAAAGTAATTATCCAATTATACTTCATTTAATGTGCTTCTGAAATAATCCTCGACCTTTTTACAAAACCAGATATAAATGTTTTAAAAATTCAGAAAAAATGAAAAAAATAGGCAGATATCAATGATGCAAGCACAGTTTCAAACTTTACATCTGTAAGTACCAGCTTAACAACAAATAAAATAAGCTTCATTTACATAGTGCCTTATTCCACACTACTACAAATAAAAGGTTAGGAAGGAAACCCCATTTGTACTGGACAGAGCAATAATAGCTGCTGGATTTGAGAAACCTCTTTTTCTGGAAGAATTGTTTTAAGAGAAAAATTTATAAATTTCAACTGACAACAGAACTGGCTGCACAGTCAGTGAATAAAAAATGTTTCCTTATAAGGAAACAGCCAATATTACCATTATCATTATTATATCACAATTATATCAATGGGAGGATGGTGGGTAAGTGAATAGCAAACTGTAAAAAATCTTTTTTTACACATTTATGCTTGAATGAACTTCTTCAGACTAAATAATACATTTATGTGGGGTCTACGGGGATTATTTGACCGAGCCTATGGGCTTGGGAAACCCACATTAATTTTTTCCATCTGTGCTGGTCGAACTCTCTGCCTTCGGGTGGAAAGGAACCCGGACAAGGCTATGCCGAAGGGTAAAGTCTCGTCCAGGGAGGTAGACAGACCTGATCCCATTTATACAGGGTTTATGGGGATTTTTTGGCTGAGTCTGTAGGCTTGGGAACCCCACATTAAATTCAGCCTTGTGCCACATGTGCCTGCGTGGGGTAGTTGCTGGATACCGTCTAGCTGGAATCTGTTGAGAACAACTTACGCAAGAACTACCGATCTTCCAATAGTAACACTCACTACTGGATTGATTGCGATGACCTTGTGCATAACTGTTACCTTTATTCTTATTGTATTGGTTTTTACAATAAACCTTTACTTATTTTATCCATCGTGTTTTTCAAGTATATATTCCTATTAGCACAGAATATAACATAAAGTTAGTGTAAAAGACTCTGAAATTAATGCACTTTCTCTAAATTTTCCCTGAATGAATTATTTTCTCTTTTATAATGGCAGAAACAGAAAATCCCTACACTTCACAGATAATAAAGAAAACTCAGACTGCCTTTAACCTGAAGATACATGGCATTAAAAAAAGAGACAATGTGCAATGTATTTCTCCTCTTCATATAGATATTGAGGGCTATAAATTCTAAGTGCACTCAGAGAGAATCCAATCATTATTCCAGATTTTATTTTGTCATTATTTTTATTAGTTGATTTACAGTGGACATTGTCAGTATGGTGTAAAATGATATCTTGGAAAGGTACCATGTTATTTACTTCCGTTTCACAAGTGAATTCTATTGTATGTTAAACTTTGTTTAGTTTATCTATAAGGACAGGTAATGTAGTTCTGTGGGCATATATTAATAGAGTTTCATCAATATATCCAAACTATGTGGTTTAGGTAAAATACTCTGGAAAGGACCAGATTCAAAAATTACAAGAAAGTGCACACTAAAACCTCACTCAGATACAAACCCAATGACAATACAAATTTTTGTTTAGAAAAATGTTTGATAAAGATGAAATTGTTTGGTGATGAGTCAACAAATTTTTTATGAATTTAGTTATTGGTAGGTGGAAATTTATTGGTAGGTAGAGGTTTATTGGTAGAGACAGGTTTATATTTTATTATGTTAGATGCATTTTTAGAAGTTTTAGCATTTGGGACATTAGTGTAAAGTGATTCAACATCCAGACCAACCATGAGTTTGTAGTGGATGGGTTAATTATGTGGTAATATTTGTTGAGAATCGGTTGCATGTCAATTAACTATTTCCACTAACATCAAAATAAAATACAAAATTCAACTGAATTGTTTTATAACGTAACAATAGATTTATTTAGGTCGACGTACAATATGCACGAAAGGATAGGACAGAGTTGTGTCCCTTTAACTTGGAATATTTGTACCAGAGTTCATATTAGAAACTGATAAAACATTTATATACAATTCAAAACGATATACAAGCAGAATATTAAGTATATGTTATGTTGGCAAATGTGTATGATGTTTTAGGTTTCAGAATGTCTTTCTTGTAAGCGTTCAGAAAGTTCTTAAGAAGTAATTTACCTTTCACTGTAATATTTTTAAGGTCGTTCGCACATGAATGTTTACTTAAGATAGTAAATGTAATTTACTTTAGATAAGCAATATCTGAGAATTAGTGTCCACAGAATTGGTTGAGTTGAATTGTTAGTGAGTCAGCGTTGAGGTGTTTCTTTGGCGGTAAAGTCTGGTTTCGCACGACGTGGAGTAAGTTAGCAAATTCTCTGTGGTGATGTCAATGACTTGGGCGGTAATTATCTTTAATGTCTGGTCAGCAATGTCTAAGACGGGAGTTGGTGAAGGTTACATCTTGGCACTTGGTAACTACTCTCGTCCTCCAAAAAGTTCACACGTGTTCGGTTTATGTAATGGCCGAGTGGCTCCCAGCATATGAGCGGGAAAACAGATTGGTCGTGTGCAGGTGGTTTGATTGGTCGAAACTGACCAATCAGCAAGCCAGATTGGAGGTGATTGACCAATGAATACTTGTTATATTGTATGAAAGTAGAATTTGGCTTACCAGATAGGAAAAGTGCATTTCCTACAAAGAGGTAAGGCTGGTTGTGTTGTGGAAGATTCCACAAGTTCATCTGCCATATTTATTCTCCTTAGTTTTTTGAACCAAGTTGCCTGAATTTTTAACATGCAATAGACTGATTGTTCCAAGAAGAAGTGTTAAAAAGTTTGTGGGGAGCTCTATCAATATTTGATATAGTGGAGATCATTAGAATGCCTGCTTTGTAGGTTTTAGGGAGACTATAAAGTTTAGGTATTCTCAGGTGATATTCTATTATTTTATGCTATGATTTGTTTGCATTAATAATTAGTTTTCTAATCACTCTATTAATTTTTTGTGTTTCTATAATTATTTTATGTTCATCTATTTTCTTATATGAATTGGTATCGTTGAGCAGCAAATTAATTTTATCATTGTATGTCTTTGTATTTATAATAACAATCCCACCTCATTTATCTGAATAATGAAAACAAAAAATCAATACAGGAAGCAGAAAGAGCAATCTCAAACCTTCATTCCACTTTACAGCTTTATGTGTCATACCTGCCGAAGACACTGCCTTGGAAAGATCAGTTTGTTAGGCTACTTCAGACACTGCTCATGAAAAGAACTAAATTTTGACCAAACATGACAGTTTCAGAATGAATGTTTCCAAAAAATAATTAGTGCTCAGAAGTGTGTTATTCAATTTTTATTATGTGGCATTAGCTGATCCAGTAAAATGGATAATCCTGGCCAGTTACGGAATGAAGAGTGGCAAAAAATAATTAGTTGGTTTGAGGTGTATTATTGAATTATTATCATATAATTTCTACTGTTCTGGCAAAATGGATAATCTAGGACAGGTCTGGAAGAAGAGTGCCAAAAAATAATTGGTTGTCAAAGGTGCCAAAATTTGATTAGTGGTCAGAGGTATATTACTGAATTTGTCTGTCACCTATTTACACTTTGCAGCTTCATCTGTCATACCTGAAAAATACACTGCTCAAAAAAAGACTAAATTTTGACCAGACCATTATCTCACAAGATAAACAGATGCCTACTAATATGTATATGTGTGATTTGCTCTAACCATGATTTCAAGCAACCATTAGTGTTTTGGAACATATCCTCATGGGTTAAGGAAATAATTGTACTACTAACCCTATTGTTAGAGTTTTTGAATCTCTATCCACCTATGATATTTTCTTACCTTCTTTTATCAATGACTTTAATTGTGTATCTGTACATAAACCTTTCTTGTTTGAAATAGGTACCAAAACAACACCTAATACAGGCAAACCACCATTTTTTAGTAACTTTTAATTTAATATACATCTTTAAAATTGATGAGTTTTTAGAGAGATCAGAGGTGAATCATTAGGCACTTTTGTTGATCTAGCAAAATGGATAATCCAAGACAGTTCTGGAATGAATGGTGCCAAAAAATAATTAGTGTGTCAGAGATATTACTGAATTTTTATAATGTGACATTGTCTGATCTGGCAAAATGCATAATCCAGGAAAGTTCTGGAAGGAAGTGTGCCAAAATTTGATTAGTGGTCAGAGGTATATTATTGAATTTTTATTATGTTTCTTCCAGCAAGTGGATAATCCAGAACAGTTATGAAATGAAGAATGCCAAAAAATAATTGGTTGGTCAGATGTATATTTTTGAATTGTGATTATGTCACTTCTGTTGATATGGCAAAATAGATAATTGAGGACTAAAGATACCAAAAAGTCAGCAGTGTGCCTGGTAAACATTTCATTAATATACAGTAGAAGTTCTCATATCCGAATGTCCTCATATCTGAACTTTTCAGTGTTGCCATTTAGATGTACAAATGTGCTACATTCTAATATTTTTCTTTTTTTTGTAGATAATTGTTAATAACCTGAAATTCCTCAACCCATGTCTCACACAGAAGAAACTTCAACCGGAAGAAAAAAGCAAAGAATTTCTTGCACGTAATGTCAGAAATTAGGGATTATTGAAAAATGACACAAACTCATCTGACATATTGCAAAATCTGAATGAAACATTAAAACTTGCACTTGAAGATGATCTACTGAATACTCCCTCTTTAGATGACTTAAAAGAATGGATAAATGAAAATGCTAATAAATTACAAAATAATTCAACAGTAGAATTCCTTCAAAATGATTTTGGATTATCAAGAAATAGAGGATGAATCAAATTCTTCTGATAGTGGTGAAAATATGAACAATGATGAAAAAGACTGGGACTCAGTAGAGAAGGCTATTGATGAAGTCATCAAATTCATGGAGAAAAATCTTTGTTCAGTAGTACAGAATGTACAAGTGCACATAATTTGTAGAAATGCCTTACTTTAAAAAAAAATAAATAAAACAGATCAAAAATAAGCAAATAGCAAAAAAAAAAGAAATAAGAAAGACAATTGAAAATAAAACTTATTTAGTATTAAACATAGCAAATTAACATTTATTTTCATACGATACTTAATTTTTCATATATTGCAATAAGTTCTTGTGTTTTGTTAAGCGATAGTTATATTAAACATCACATTATATCTGAAACCATCCTCATATCTGAACAACTCTGAAGTTTGGAGATTCTACTGTATTAGAAATTGTTTACAGAGCAAAATAATCAACACTATGATTTTCCAGAGCTTTGTTCTGAAAAAAGATAAAAAAAAATAAATTTACGAATTTAACACAATTTCTTTTTTTTCAGGGCTTAGCATAAACTGTGCCATGACATTTCTTCATTTCCTTGCAAAACAACCAATGAAAGCTTTGATCCTTAGAGCCTTGTTTTTACCTAAATTTATGATGATGTTTTAACCGAAAAAAGCCTGCTACTTTAACCTTGGAAAAAGTGATCATGTACTTGCAAAGTTTCCCCTGCCTAACAGCAAATGCTTTTTACTTTCTTATTATTAAACATAAAAAAATAGCCTTGCTCTATCATGCCTCATTATAACAATTTTATTGAATCAGTCAAAAATCATCTATATCTTTTTCTACTTGTGATTCGTTTTGTATTCTGATACCTAGTAACAAAAATGAAGGAAGTGGGTAACTGGTGTCGCTAACCAGAATTTACTCATTGTCCTACAGTGAGGAAGAGAATATTGACTCAAGTTGATGTTGCATTCAAACACTTCCAAATGAGAAACTCATACAGTTCTCTTTTTTTAAAAGAAACAGAAGAGAACAAAAAAAAATAAAAATAAAACACACCATACACCCTCTACACAGAAATATGAATGGCACACTAGCATGTGTTCAGATTTCTAGGGTTTGTTGTGGCTTTTTTGACTTTTTTTTTATTAAAAAATGAATTTTTCCATATATTTCTTTTATCTGATTGGTTGCAGCTATATTCACAGTGGAATCTGTTGCTGTGAATGAAATATGAATATTTTTTGTTTTCTTTTTACTTGAAAACATAAAAGTGCAAAAAGAAGATAAAATAGGGTTTATTTTAAGTACAGAGAATTTGAAAAATGCAATTTTTTATTCACTTTTTATGTGATTTTTTTAGAAAAATGCAAAAAGTGTAAGGTATTTAGTGCTAAACAATGGCTTCTTTTAAGTTGTCAGAAAGAGTAGTTGTGACAAAAGAAGAAAATTATATTTCAAGGATATACATTCATATATATATATATATATATATATATATATATATATATATATATATATATATATATATGTCTGTGTGTCTGTGTGTAAGAATGATCAATGTATATTTATATGGGTATATGGGTATACCTAAATATACATTTTGCATGAATGCATATTTATTTTACACACACACACACACGCACACACACACACACACACACACACACACACATATATATATATATATATATATATATATATATATATATATATATATATATATATATATGCCACACATGGATACATGCAAATATAATAATATTTTCAATATTTCTCCAGGAGAGTCAAAATATATCTATCTATCTATTATCTATCTATATATATATATATATATATATATATATATATATAAATAGATAGATATAGATATATATAGATATAGATATATATAGATATATATATATGAATATATAATACCACCCATTGAGTGCTGGTGGTAATAAAATAGTGCTCGATCGATCTAGAATCTATAATTTATATATTAATAATAATTTTTTTTTCCTCACAGGTAACACAACTCTGAGTTTCATGCACAATGCAATCTTCAGGTGCTGACTGACACCTGACCGTTACATAATTAAAATTTTTGTATATATACTGGACTATAATGATAGTGGAGCAGTTCATATCATTTATGGGGTGAGTTTGTATTATATTTATAATTATTTTTTTCCAATTATTTTTATTTATTTACATTTAATTTTTTTTAAACCTACCCAGGAAATAATATGGACTGTTCCACTATATATAAATCAAAATTTTATGTTCATCAACTTAGGGTACAAAATTTACAATGTCTGATTATAGTCACCCAATCAGATAGTATTTAAAACAGCAATCTCAGTCACAACTTTTTGTATAAAATGAAAAGAATTCTCAAATTCATCTCTTCATGTTAATGTAACTTTTGAAAAATTATAGAACTGTTGCATTATCAAATTCTTTTTCTTATATTTTTACCCATGTGGAATATATAAAAAAAATCTTACTTTGTCATGCACCCTCCATTTTAAAATCACCTTAAAATGAGATATTTTTATATTTTTTTAAGTAAAAGATGCAATTTCAGTAAGTAATGTATATCTGTTTTATTTTGACAAAAAAAGGCACTTAACTATGAAAAATGATCATACAATATATCACATTTTGTTTTCTTCAATAAAACTACAACCTGCCTTAATTACTGCTTTACAAATTCTTGGCATTCTTTCCAACAAAAAAAACTAATTGACGGACCTTCCTAAGTATTCTTTAAGCACTAAAAAACTCACTCTCACTCTCTGGGTATTCAATTTGAACTCTCCTATCCAATTCATCTCATACTAATTCAATGTGAGAGTCATAATTTAAAGCATATTGACTCAGTGTAATTTTGACATAATTTAGAAGAGTGTTTCAGGTTGCTTTCTTGTTGAAAGGTGATATTTTTCCAATTATGCATAAACCAAATGGTATTGCATATCTTTGCAAAATCCGAATGATATTGTTCCATTTTTATAATTCCCTTGCCCTGAACAAAATTTAATGATCTTTCTCCACCAAAACCCCCACATTATAACAAAACCATGACTATGCTTAACTGTTGGAACCATATATTTATTTATCATTCAGTCTTTCTCCTGGCTTTCTTCTCATATACACACACCTCTTATTACCAAAGTGTTCAAATTTGGGCACATGTATACATAATACATTTTGCCTCTCTTTCAATGTCAGTTCTTATGCTTTTTGCCCCTAACAGTCTTTTCTGCTTACCTTCAATAACAGGGGATTTCTCTATATACCCCTGAGTCTCACTAATCTACAGTCGATTTTTCACTGTTGAGAGTGACACGGTTTCAGAGTTCAGGAAAGAGTTCAGCTGTCAACTCTGGAGCAGTTTTCCTTCTTTTTCTTTTGCTCTCAATAATACAGTGTTTATCTTCAGTAGCAGTTGTCACTTTTAGTGATCCTTACTAGATTACTCCAACCAATAATTTTATCCACTGGGCCATGTGTCCCCAAGGATAATGTTGTGAATATGACAACACAGATAAGGACAACAGTCCAAACAGCGTAAATACTTACAATACCTCATCTCAGAAATATAGACAGATGCATAAGTTTTGTTTATGCATTAATCAGAGCTGAGTTAACATTTAGAACTTGTCTTCACATTTAATGTACAGGGGGCTGACACTAGTTTTGGGACACTTTGAAAAGTGTGCTTTAAGGTGTTTTTTGCTGCCGAGAGCTTTTGTGCTGATGAGTAGGTAGTTTAGCAGTAACTGTCCATTAATGGTATGAATATTGATTGATGGGTTTGTCTTTGGTTTCATGTTTTCTTTATTTTACTTCAACAAATTCTGGGTTTTTTAATGATTTAGTCATCAAACATCTACAATATGCAAATTTTCTGCAGGTAAATTGTGCCCTGACCATTACATTTGAGTATCTTTACCATTCACTGGGAAAACGTATTAAAATCCTGAAGAAGAATGAATTCAAAAGAAGTCATTAGTTTGGTTCAAAAGAACAGAGAAGACAGGCTAAGCATCCAAAAGATCACCACTGAGATGAAGCTACCGAAGTCAACAGTTGAATACATGCTAAGTACAGACTATAAGCGGGAGAAGAAAAAGAGAGAACGGAAAAAAAACAATTTCCAAGAGAACAGAAAGAAGAATGAAGAGGAGTGTTACAAGGTAGTTATCATCTGGAGAAAAGGTGACAGTGAAGAAAGCAAAGAAGTGTGAACTTGACATCAGTGTTTGAACTGTACAAAGAAAGCTACATGAAATTGGACTTAAGTATGCTAAAATCAAGAAAAGAATTACACTAATGAGAAAAAACAAGGAGGCAAGGCTGGGAAGCACCAAAAGATGCCCTTTGTTGACTTCAAGAAAGTGATATTTACTGATGAAAAACGTTTTAAGTTCGATGGACCTGACGGGTGGTGTACATGGTTGAGAAAAGGTGAACCTGTTATTCTCAACAAGAGACATATGGGAGGAGGAGTAGTCATGGTTTGGGGTATGGTATTTCCGAATGGAAACTTGTGGCTCGAGTGGTTAAAAGGACGTCAAAATAGCTTGAGCTACAGAGAACTTTTGGAAAAGAGAGCCCTACCACTCATAGAAAAAGAAATGGAAGTAATTTTATTTTGCAGCAAGATAACTGCAGCATCCATGTGGCCAAATCAGTGAAAAACTGGATGTGTGAAGTAAATATAACTACTTTGGAATGGCCTGCAAGAAGTCCAGAATTAAATTTTATTGAAAACATATGGGAAATGCTTGCAGAACTTGTTTACGACGGGCCAGAAATAACCAGAGAGGCTGAACTGGGGTATGGTATTTCCGATTCCAGATGCTAAAAATAGACTGCTAGAAACACAAAGAGACGTTATTATCAATATGTACAAACATTATGAAGATAGACTGATAGAAGTCATTGAAAAAAAGGGTACTGCCATAAACTATTAGCATGGTTTCTGCAATGTCCGAAAAATACTGTCGCCTGTGTAATGTGAAAATTTGTAAAAAAATAAAAATACTTCTAATTTGAATTCTGCTTTTCCATTTGTAGTATTGAAATATTTTTTAAATGTTATTGCCATTACACTAAAACAGTACAGACTGCCTGTGCTACCTAAAACTTCAAAAAATAAAGTGTCTGCAAAAATAGTGTCGGGCCTCTGTAGTTGAAAATTTATTGAGGGATTAACGTTGAAAACACAATATAATGTTTCTCATAAAAAATATTCATAATTTAGTTAAATGTATTGTAGACATTCTTCACATGTTTATTTTCGGAAATGGGATGACGTATAGCATTCACATGTCTTGGTCACTCAGTTAAGTCACTCAGAATCTGTTCCATTTTCTCCATCCAGGAAAGGAATGTTATTTCAGGAAATTAATATGGGAAGAATGACTATACAAACTTCATTTATGCTAACAACCAGATTAACTATCCTGGGTTTGGTTCAAAATTTTTTTAAAAAATCATCTGAAGAAGGCCGAAGTATACAATGGCTGAAATATTGTAAATGTGACAATAAAAATAAGGAGAGCAGTTCAAACAATGTAAATAGTTACAATACCTCATCACAGAATATAAACAGATGTTGAAAGACAAACCTATTGGCCATATAAGGATAACTTTATTGTGAAAGTTTTACAATCATCAGTTGTTTAATACTAATTTCATTATAAAAACATTGACTTTTATGATAAGCCCTGATATAGCAGTTCAATGGAAAATGCAGTATCATATAGATGAATTTATAAATGTGGACAGCAGAATCTATAGCAGTTGATTACTTAAAAGGTTTTAGTCAAAATTCCTAGAAGTGACCCATTATAATAGATCCCTGGAGAAGGCCAAAATGTTGACTATATGGATAAAAATGAGAGCATTAGCTATAGATTAATGTACAATAACTAAAAACTGTGTAAGGCTTAAGGCCATATCACAATGAAACATTGATTCTCATACAACCACCAAAGTTAAGCAATGTCTACCCAAGTCAGTAGCTAGATGGTTGACCTTTTGGTAATACCAAGTGCTGTAAGCTTGGATGTTTGGGTAAAGTAATGTGTGAATAATGACTCAGAATTGGAAATTACGAAGCCCAGCTCCAGTTCTAGTCATGTTTGTTATATTCATTTATATACCCTTGAAAAATGTACGAATCCATCTCATCTCCCTCCAGATGTGGATTAAAGAATAGAACTTGTATCAGTACATCATTATTATCTCAAAACATTCTTAATCTAGAAAAGTTTACTGTTTTAAATAAGCCGTAAAGCTTGTTAATCTGTAAGAAAACAAATCAGTCAATCAATAAAATCTATAAATAAGTTATTTCTTTTTCAATGTGCAAAAATACATTTTGAAAACACTGAAAAATAATCAATTACATGTGATGTAATGGAATAACCTGCCACACCCATGAGTGACTATACTATAGGTAGTAACTACCTATAAGTATCTGTAAGCCAATGGATTACAGAGTTCAGCCGAGATCTTTCAGCCAAGCAGTTGAACTCTCTGCCTTTGGGCAGAGAGGAACCTGAACAAGACTCAGCCGAATGGCAGAGTCTCGTTCAAGGAGGTAAACCGACCCTGAACACGTTTATATGGGTTCAAATGAAATATTTTTTGCTGAGCATACGGGCTCAGAGATCCCACGTTAAACCTGGCCTTGTGTCATATGCGACCCTCATGGGGGGGTGCTGAATATTTCAGCCGAAATCTTTTTCAGTTACACAGTCGAACTCTCTGCCTTTGGGCAGAGAGGAACCCGGATGAGGCTCCGCCGAAGGGCAGAGTCTCGTTTGGGGAGATAGACTGACCCTGAACCCTTTTATAGGGGTTCAAAAGGGAATATTTTTGGCTGAGCCTACGTTAAACTGGGCCTTGTGCCACATGCAACCCTCATGTGGGTGGGGTGGCTAAATATTCCAGCCCAAATCTTTTCGGCTAGATGGCCGAACTCTCTGCCTCTGAGCAGAGAGGAACCCGGAAGGGCAGAGTTCCATTCAGGGAAGTAGACCAACACTGAACTTGTTTATACAGATTCAAAGGGAATATTTTTGGCCAAGCCTGTGGGCTCGGAGAACCCATGATAAACACGTCCTTGTGCCACATACGACCCTCGCCGGGGGGCTGTTAAATATTCCAACAAATCTTTTCAGCTCTGATGGTCAAACTCTTGGCCTTTGGGCAGAGAGGAACCCAGATGAGGTTATGCCGAATAGACTGACCCTGAAGCCATTTATATGGATTCGAAGGGAATATTTTTGGCTGAGCCTACACGCTCATAGAACCCACGTTAAACTTGGTCTTGTTCAACATCTACTCCCGTGAAGAGGCTTGTAAATACCATCTAGCTGAATTCTTTTTCAGCTGTACTGTCAAACTCAGATGAGGTTATGCCAAAGGGCAGAGTCTTGTTCATGGAAGTAGACAGACCTGATCCTTTTTGGACGAGCCTACGGGCTAGGAAACCCCACATTAAATCCAGCCTTGTTCCACATGTAACTTCATGGGGCAGTTGCTAGATACACTATTTGGAATCTTTTCCAGCTGTGCTGGTCAAACTTTCTGCCTTCAGGCATAGAGGAATCTGAACGATGCTATGCTGAAGAGCAGAGTCTCATTCAGGGAGGTAAACAGACCTGATCCCATTTATGTGGGGTCTACAGGGATTTTTTGTCTGAACCTATGGGCTCAGGAACCCCACATTATAACTATTTATACTGGGACTCATGCATGCAATTACAAGTAATCCATAATAATATTTAAAATTTTGAAATCATATTTATTTTTTGGCATATAAATTTTTTAAACTGTTTCTGAATCTTTGAAGCATGCCTTATAGGTTTAGAAACAGATTTTGAAGCATACCTTTAAAGATTGACATTATATTTAAATTTTTGTAAAAATAAGTAAACAGATAGGAGTTTCATGAATGTGAAGTGAAAGAAAATAAACTTAAAGTAGAAGTGGCAGTTACATTTAACTATTTCAACTATAAAAGGGTGGGACCTAGATGCCAATCTAGTCACACACTTAAATTCATGTATTCAAGGCAGTAGGGAAAAAAGCTTGACAAGAGCAGTTTCCATGAAAATATTTGTAGAAAAGACAGAGGGAAGCCATTCCACATTAGTGAGAAAGTGACTGAAGTTGAGATGCCTGGTCAGATTACATTACATATCCTTCTTTGGATTGTGATATATTTTTGATTAAGGAATTGAACCCAAAATATGTCAGGCAATTCAGTTCACTTAACTAAATCTTATCCAATATGCAAAAGTATTTGATGAAGTATGTTATAAATAATTTTTAGGTGAGCTAGAAGGATATTGAAATAATCCTGAACTTATACATAGAGTGAACCATGCAAATACAGATAGAAAATGAATTCTGTAATTATACAAAGCTATAAAGGGAAGTAAGTCAAAGATGTGCCTTCTCACCAGACTTATTCAGTTTTTAGAGTGAGGTGATTCTAAGTGAATTAGAATTCCTACCAGGATTCATTATTGGAGCCACAATCTTAACAACATTAGATATTCAGATGACACAGTGTTGACAACAGACAGAGAAAGAGAAATACAAGAATTACTACAGAAGTTAGTAAAGGAGAATGAGGAAAAACATCAACTGTAAGTTTGTCAGAGAAGAGCTTAACATACGAATTACAAATTAGGAATATCAAAATCAAGAAAGTGCAACAATTTAAATATCTAGGAAGTGTTTTAACAGAGGATGGAAAGTGTAACACCAAAATCTGAAGAGATATTGAGATAGTGAAATATGCCTTCCAAAATCATCTCTAATCAGGATCTCCGCTAAACATATGGACCTGATGGTATCCGTGTAATAGTCCTTAAGAAATGTACACCTAAACTACCTCCCATTCTCTCGAAACTGTATAATAAATACCTTTCTGCCTTTTGCTTTCCTGTATGCTGGAAATCCTTATCTGCTGTTCCAGTTTTTAAGAACTCAGGTGAACCATCTGACCCTTCTAATTATCAGCCTATTAGCCTTCTACATGTTTTGGGGAAACTACTAGAGGCCTTAATCATTGCTGAATTGGCTAAGCATCTCATATGGCAAAAGTAATAAGGCTTTCATTTCTTTAGGTCAACTGCTGATGTTCTGATGATAATTGTGGATAAAGTCTATCAAGCTCTAAATAACTATGGTGAAGTTGTTTTGGACATCACAGGCAGGATTTAGCTTGCAGGTCTCCTTCACAAATTGAAAATTATCTCTGGCCGGATTTCCAAATTGATCAGGTCTTTCTTATCAAATCATAAAATGAAATTTATCCTAAACAGAAACTCTTCTTGATACTTTTGCACTAATGCAGGTGTTCTTAGAGTTCTATCATTGGCCCTATTTTGTTTTTAATTTTTGTTAATGTCCTCCCTAATGGCATTAGCTCTCAACTTGCTACCTATGCTGATGACAACAACCATTTCCCCCTGTCTTCATACCAAGCTCAAATTGGTGGCTGATGTCAAAAACAACGTTCAGTTTGTTGTTAACTGGGGAAATGGATGGCTTGTTAATTTTAACATGTCCAAAATTAAAGTGCACTATATTAATCAAGACACCTTTCTGCCTTCCATCAGCATGGATGATACTAATCTCCAGGAGAGTGATTTGCTGTGCCTTCTCGGGCTAATGTTCTCAGCTGACTTGAAGTGGAAAGACTATATTCAGTCCATCGGTCACCTGCTAAGAAAGTTAACTCACTATGTCATGCTAGACAATTATTCTATCCTGAAACTATTTTACATATAGCATATGCAAAGGTTTAGAATATTGCTGCCACATATGGTCTGGTGCTTCCACCATATATTTAGAGATTCTTGATCAAATCCAAAGAATCAGCAATATTATTAGTCTTGATCTGACATCTCAGCTTTAGTTCCTTTCCCAACCCAGTGAAGTTGCCTTCCAGTACCTTCTTTTATAAATACTTCTATAGCAACTGTTCAGATAAGATCTTCACCAGAGTACTGAGACTTTATGATTTTAAGTGCCGTACTAGACTGGCAACAAGTTCTTACCAATATACAGTTGAGTTGTCTAAACTTAACCATAAGTTCTATTTTGGAAGTCTCTTCTGGTTCTATGCTTTCTAAAAATGTAAATGCAATGTTAATTGCTTTTTGCTGTTCACCTGATTAATCTCCTTTTGTTTTTGTGCCTTACAAAAGTTTCTGTTTTTTAATTCTTTTTACACCGAGTAACCCCTTGTGTATTAGTGGCACTACTGCTTTAATTAGGATGAATGCAGTTAATAAATGCAGGGCAAGGTATTAAGAAAGAGTAAAACCTTGTTAGAAAAAAAAAGTGTACTTAACTGTTATGTAATATCAATACTTGTTGTGGGATACTAGTGTATGGGTAAATATTAGTCACCATTTATGTTGTAGGAATCCACACTTTGAATATTAAATATTTATGGGCTCCTGCAACATTTATCCTCCAAACAATATTAACAGACTAAATGTTAGTTCATGTAAAAAAGAGTAACACAAAACAATAATTATAAAACAAGTGACAAGGCATGTATTAACAAAAGGAATTACATGTGCAAACAATTGTAATGAAAGAAAAATATTAAAACAATGTGTGTGTGTGTAAAGAGTGTGTGTGTGTGCAACAAGCTTTTTGTGAGAGACATGTGTCTGTATATGCATGCATAAGAGAGTTAAAAAGTCGAAGGTGGGTCAAAGAAGCCAATGCACATTGTCAGCAGCATTCCTATCTATGTGCAACTACATCAGAATGCTATTCTCCAATATGGCAGTGAGTAGCAGTGAATGCTGGACAAACTTATCACAGATGAAGAAAAGATTTGATGCAACAGAAATGTTGTTTCACAGAAGGATGCCAAGAATACCATTGGCTGAATATGTAAGCAATGATGAAGTTTTAGAGAAAATAAAAATAAAAAAAGGACAATTATATTTCATGTCAGAAAGAGGCAATTGAAATTTCTAGTGCACATAATGAGGGAAGAGAGCTTAGAAAATTTGACACACTCAGGTCATATTGAAGGCATGAGGGACTACACATATTTTTAGAGCTAAGCTTGTTCATTGGTTCTTTTAATTGCCTTATCTTCCAATGTCTTTGTTTACCAATTATTCAGAGTTCATTCCACATCAAGAATGTTACTGAAGCTCAGAAAATAATAATCGGTATTACAGTTTGATAATTGAACAAACGTTTCAAATTACTCTCATTTTCACAAAATAAAAATGAAATGTCCCATTGGATGTCATTAAACTGCAAACAAAATATATTCTCCAAAACTCATCAGCACCATTTAAAAATATATATTAAATAAATCTTTAAAATGACACTGGAGTTTCTTCTTCTATATGTTTATGTGTCATGTCCCTTCATGTTTGTTTCTTTGCTATCCCTCTTTGTCCCTCTTTTGCCATCCATTTATAATAAGTTATTATGTAGGTTAATCCATGTTTTCCTCTGCTGATTTTGCCTACAAGATGTCATATCAATGTCAAATTCTCAAAGCCTTCTTTCCTCATGAAATGTCCTATTAATTTCAAATGTTTTCTTCTAGTTTTAAATATAAGCATACTTGATTATATGTTCTTTCTGTGGTATTCTCAGCATCCTTCTGTAGGACTATATCTCTGTTCATTCCCCTTCATCTGTGAAAAAAATTGTCCTGCATTCACTGACACATTGGAGGATTGATATGACATATTTGAAAGTCTTCAAGTGAAGCAGTCTTTTTGAAATAAATATATCTCCTTGATTCACTAACATATATGATCAGTGTTTGGGTTCATCAAAGGTTTTGGATTTACCAAAAGCAGAACTCTAATTGGATCCCCACTGATCAGGCTATGGTCATCATCTCAAAAGATGCAAGCTTTCACAATCCATCCATAGAAATAGGTGTGTGTGTGTGTGTGTGTGTGTGTGTGTGTGTGTGTGTGTGTGTGTGTGTGTGTGTGTGTGTGTGTGTGTATGCATGCATTTGTATTTTTTTAATAATAATAAGCAAAGCAGTAAAACCACTAAGGCACAAGGGGTTACAACGTGTGGAAGAATAAAGAACAGAAACGTTACTAAAAGAAAAGAATAATCAGGATGAGCTTAGATAGTGGTTGACATTACATTTAAATTTTTGCCAATTAAAGTTAGCGAGAAAGCATGGAGTTGGAAGGGCCTTCCACAAGTGAGAAGTGAGAGAAAAGAAATTATCAACATAGAACTTACATCTACATCTAGGAAACTCAACTGTAAATTTCTGAGATCTTGACACGAGTCTAGTACTGCATTTAAATTTCAAAAGTTTAGGCATCATAGAATAGTCAGTTATCCATTATGAAGTACACCTGTCTGCTAGCTTGATTAGCTAATCACTGTTGCAGGCAACTGATGAACACCCACAGAGTACATTTATGGTTTATGCTGCAACTGTGCTGAGCAGACCGTAGTTACAATTTCTGGGAGGGTTTATAATCAGAAATGATCAACATTTTGAACAAGCCCAGTATGCACAAACCCTCAGTCATGATGACTTGTGACTTTGTGATATGACAACCACCAAAAGTCTTCTGGAAACTTCCATCTACCAAATTTCATTTGCAAGATATGGTTCCACCTACGTTATACTTTCGCAGGCACTTTACAATAGTGTTGCAAGCTAGATTTGCCTTGTCAGGCTGATAGCATCAAAAAGTCACTGCCTTAAGATTTGAACCTGAATTTTATAATTAAAATAACATTCTATCAACTATCCCATATGTATATATATATATATATATATATATATATATATATATATATTTTTGAATAAAAGACAGACCACGTTAAGATTCCATGTAATAAGCTATTTCACCATAACCCCTTTAACAGGGTTCTGGATCATCAGACTTTACTCCAAAAAGCTGAAAACGCTATAAGCTATTTCACCATAACCCTGTTAAAGGGTTATGGTGAAATAGCTTATTACATGGAATCTTAACGTGGTCTGTCTTTATTCAAACATATCTGCTCTGAATTTTACATTGAGCTCTCTGGATATCATCCTCCTCAGGTCTACCCATACGGATTACCTAAATTTGCATAAACTAATATATATATATATATATATATATATATATATATGTATATATATATATATATGTATATATATATATATATATGTATATATATATATATATATATATATATATATATATATATATGAACTAATCATCGTGCTAGCAACTCAACATCCTATAGGCATCCTCCTGTCATATTCCTGTCATCCTGTTTTCATTGCATGGTTTCATTTTTTTATTTTTCATAATAATTATTTGTTTTCTGTATTGCTGTCCCATACACAGCTCTTTTTTGCATGTGCAACCAGCCAATGGTATTCTATATAGAAGCCCAAGAAGAAATTCAGTAGCGAGGAAAATGTGTTAGACATCAACTTAGAGAGTTTAAAGACTTGTTTACTTTTCTTGCATATTGCAGTAAAAGGAAATAACAACTAAGGTCTTTATTATAAGCAACCAAAATGAATAAATGTGTGTCTAGATTTCAAGACAGCCTTCAGCATCTCCATTTAAATAGAATTCAGTACAGACTGAAAGAATTCAAAGGGAATTCTTCAATACAAATTGCTGGAACTTAGACAGCCTGTTACCATGCAATGCAGCTGAATGAGGTAATTGACCAATGCTTTTGCTGCATGACAACAATCATATTTACGTTGAAAATATATTGCAAAAAATAATCATGGAAATGGGATGACAAGTCTTTCCAAATGCAAAAAAAAAAAATTCCAGACTCATAATTCTTTCTTTTCAGACAAAACTCCCTGTCTGATAAGCAATTCCAAGCAGTAAAAGAAATGGAAAAAAAATTCTTGCATTAAACAGGAACTATTCTTTTATGAGGGAAGAGCCAATTTATCTAGAAGTTGGCATAAGATCATAGACGGCCAGAGAAAATTGTTTGATAAGGGAATAATAACATCAAAGAATTGATGAAACTTTACTTCCTCCTAATATAAAAAAAGATACCATGACTAAATTGCATATATATATATATATATATATATATATATTTTTTTTAAGACATTTTTTATGTTTATACATTCTTTTTATAGATACAAATATTTAAATAAATGCTCTGTTTATAATAAACAGTAATAACAACATTTACCGGCCTGAATGTCCAAGAAATATGTATCCCCAAGTAAAGAATCGAACCTGTATCCTATGAGTAACCATCATATAGCCTGTCGGAGAATGCATATTTCTATGAAAATAAGTGTAAAATGAAAGGCATCATCCACTGTTAACCTTCATTTATTGTTCATGATAGGAGAGCCTACCATATATATATATATATATATATATAAAAAAAAAAAAGAAAGACATTTTTATGTTTATATATTCTTTTTATAGATACAAATAATTAAGTAAATGCTCTGTTTATAATAAATAGTATTAAACAACATTTACCAGCCTGAATGTCTGAGAAATTTTCACAGAAAATATTCATCCTCGAACAGGATTTTCGGAACCATCATTTAGCTTGACATGCCTTTACTGATTTGGCCATGAAGGAGTGTTTGGTTAGCAAGGTCAAATTTGCTGTATTTAAACTCCAATCTTCCATGAATCTCTCACATACATTCATATCTGTTAGAAAGGAAACAGCAATAATAGTTAGTAGACTTGAGAAACCTATCTTTCTGAAAAATAGTTTTGAGAGAAGGATTTTATAAATTTCAACCAAAAGGAACACTGACTGCTCATTCAATGAATATTACTTTGCATGTATATACTAAGTAAAATTGTATCAGGAAAAGGT